>CM029016.1:98004384-98604384 GCA_016801055.1 Panax notoginseng
TCAAAAATACTATGCAATACGTGTGCTTACTGTGCAATAACGCGTATTACTGTAATTTTAACCACCGGGTATTCCAACAGTGTATCGGTAACAACTACGCCGTTATTTGTTATATAAAACTCAAATTTGTCATTTTCTTCTCCGACAGTTATTCGTTTATGGTGGCCCCACAAAATAGCTGCGCCGTCGTACGAATATTTCCGACAGAAAGAATTTTCCACGACTTAACGAAATTATACGACAACAATGATTATTTTTTAACCACTTGGCGTAGTTTGAAAAAAAATTTCATATATCACCCTTAACTTTAACTTTTATAATTTAACCATTTACTGAATAGTAACTATAAAAAAAATTGAATACTTTTATTTTCATAAAATTCGGGGTCTTACAATCTCCCCTCCTTATGAAATTTCGTCCTCGAAATTTACGTACCTGGTATTTCAAAGAGTTGAGAATACCTTCCTTTATTTCAGATTCCATCTTTCCTGTCATCATAATTTCTCCATTGCTCATCTCCTGTATTTCAAATATCATTCTAGAATACAGCTTCAAAACAAGGGTTAATTTAACAATTAACGTATCACATATATCCCAATATTATGACTGACCAACAAATAAGCTTAGGTAGGACGCACTAGCGAAGGATTTACTCATCTCTCCCTCCTAGTTGTATTCCCCGATCTCCGCCAGAGATCATATCCCCAAGCTCTGATACCAAATGTAACGACCCCAAAATAGGTCCATTCCATCCAACCCATTCTGAGTCGTCAAATACATGGTACAGAAAACAAATACAACTTTATTACAACAATTGTCGTGCAAAATACAACAACACATATGCTGTGAGTTTGGATACAAATATATACCAAATGTGACATTGGACACCATCATGTATCAGCACTTCACAAAGGTACCTTACATAAAGGTATAGTCAAAAACTGTTCTAGAAATTAGAATATTTGGGAAGTGCTCAAGGAAACCTTCGTACATGGAGGCCACGCGTCTAGGTTATGATAGATATCATATGGCCACAGAATTATCCTTGGTTGACCCAATAGACCCCAAAGAAAAACGAGAAGATTACTATCATATTCTTCCCAATGGTGAGTCTTCTCTTGACTTATCATTATCTCCACTGTCTCTAATTGAGAATTATACTTCAAACAAACACCAGATTATATAGGTAGTGCCCATAGATATACTCAGCAAGTGGATGAGCACATCCATGTCTTATGATGACACGAGGTTGTATGTCGTTAGACATCTTGTATGATAGTGGCAAACCACCCTTCCAACGTTGGGTACACCTTACCCTATTGAATTCACCAAATATAACTACTAAATGAACATTTCTATACTGCTTCGGGAGAACATCCACAGCTAGAGACCACCGTTCTATTTCCCCGTTACCCTCGCTCGACCTAGTTACACTCTTATTACCTGAAAGGAATTGTGAAGCAAAAGGGTGAGCACAACTAGCTCAGTAAAGAATATCATGACTAAAGATAATTAAATTATCAATAGCCTTCATCAATAACAAATCAGAGATTAGAACATATGGTAAATGATAAAAATTTCAACCATAGTTGCAGCGGAACGAGCAATCCATTAGAAGAGTCAAATAGACTATAAAGTCTATTATCTTCTCCATGTTAAAAATCCACCAATAATGTTTTATCCATGTAACATCAATCAACAATTCTGGTCCACAATCATAACTCATAATCATAACTGTAGTTCTAAATTCCTCTTCTCATCCAGGACAAAGATAATTTATATCACCTATCTTTACCTGAAACATCAAAGATTATGGTTACACCAAATCACATTTCTGTTCATAATCATACGAATAACTTCATCTTTGAACTACGGCCAAAGATATTCATTTGTATCACCAGTTGGTCATGTTTATCTCAACATCTGTTCATCTTTGTACTACTGGCCAAAGATATTCAACAACATGTCATCTTTGCACTACGGGCCAAAGATATTCATCAACAATTCATCTTTGCACTACAGGCCAAAGATATTCATCAACAGGCCATCTTTGCACTACATGCCAAAGATATTCATCAACAATTCATATTTGCACTACAGGCCAAAATATATTCATATCTCAAAGAAATATATAATCATTTCAGAATTTATATAAACAATAATTATAACCATGTTTATCAATTCACCTTTGCACTTAAGCTTAAGATATTCAATTATAAATTCAATGGTCATGATCATACCAGTCACAATTCAACTTTGCACTACAGGCCAAAGAGAACCCTAGTCATGATCATACCAATAATCTACCCATCTTTACACTCCAGTGAAAGAGAATTTCAACATCAGGGTTATAAAAATGTTATATATGATGATAAAAATAATATGATCAACATATAGTTTTAATCTCAAGAGTAATATTCGTAACTCATGAATAGTAAATCGTGAATAGTACCCCGACACAAAAGATAGAAATTCTACAATAAAATTCATACCAATATTTCGGTATAATGATATTGAAAGAATAACATTACTTAAATTTATAAACAATTTATTTTAATTGTTTACACTTTACTAATTAATGCATTTAATCATCATAAAATGTCAACTCTTAAGATTTCATCATCAATAACCAAAACCCTCATCAAAAATCTGCATATACCTCATATAGGATTCTCAAGTCATAAAATCCTATTTTCTAATTTTCTTACTTCACAAAACATATTTAATTCATTAACTCATAACTAGACCATTTTTATAAAAAGTACTAAATCAATTCCAAAAATATTTCTTTTCTGGGATTTAACATAATATAGTCCCATAGTGAACATATATTTTTCTCAGAATTTTTAAAAGTCATTTACTATTTTTCATATGGCCAAAATAGCCGAATATTTAGACATTTATCAAAAATTGTACTTTTGTCTAAAAATTCTGAAATTTACAGAGTATACTTCTATCATATACATGTACTCCCAATAAAAATTTTATCAATTTTGGAGTTAACCACAAGAAATTATAAGCAGTTACTTTTAAAATAGTCTTTTCTCATAAAATTCATAACTCTCAATCTATACATCCAAAAATCACCATTTTTGGACACAATCAATAAAACTCATCAAAATATCATTTCAAATTTTTCCAGAATTTTTTGAAGTTCAGAAAAATTACGAAACTGAAAATCATAACAACCCTTAAAATCCCTTACTATCCCTTACAATCCCTTACCTCAAAACAGCAGTACTTCTGACTGGAATGTAAAGCCGAAGGAAACTTGCACTGAATAGCAACTCTCAAGTATCTAAATACTCACAAAATATGCTTCATATATAGAGAGAAAAAGAGAGAAAGCTTATGTTTCTGGTGTGATTTTCAATTCTAACTTAGCCCTCTATTTATAGGAAAATTTTGGTAGGTTTGACCTGCAACCTGATGGCTTTACCTGCTACTATTCCCACCCACCACATTTGAAATATAATTCAGCACATTTCTTCACCAACCACAAGTGGGGCTCACCAATTCTAGAATTTTCCACCAAAATGATAAACTCCGAAAATTCAACAATTTCTGAACCAGTCATCTCGTAAAATTCATAATAAATCATACGTTCATTTTTAACGGTTCAAAATTTGTGGACATATACTCAACTTATATATGTATAACATATCCAAAAATTACCACGATCCAACGGTCGGATTAAAAATTATAACCCCCGCAAAATATCTCAAAAACCCTGATTTTTAATACCTCCATTCCGACAAAAATACTGATAAAAACCTCAACATTAACTCCTTCATTTTTAACCACAAAAATATATCCCTCGTTTATATCCACATAAAATAAATATTTCCTTATCATATGAATCAATAATTAATTATTCACAGATAATATTACAGAATCACATTTATGACAACCAGGCCGTTCCCAGGAAAGAGGGGGCTTTCCAATAAGAATTTCTCCTTACTGGCGCGCAATTAGATGACCAAACCTCTCCTTAGACAGAACTTTCTAGACATTGTCAATAATGTTATCTAATAATATTATTCAAATAATATGAATTATTGATCTGATAATGGAAAATACTGTACAGTGATAATTATTGAACAATAATAATATAAAATATCAACGCAGCAATTATTGAATCAATAAAATAAAATATTGAACAGTAATTACTGTAACAATTATTGAGTAGTGCCTTCTTACGTAAGAATCAATAATTTCAAAAATACTATGCAATACCGTGTGCTACTGTGCAATAACGCGTATTACTGTATTTTAACCACCGGGTATTCCAACAGTGTTAACGGTAACAACTACGCCGTTATTTGTAAAAACTCAAATTTGTCATTTTCTTCACCCCGACAGTTATTCGTTATGGGGCCCACAAATAGCTGCGCCGTCGTACGAATATTCCCCGACAGAAAGAATATTCCACGACTAAACGAATATTCTCCGACAACAATGATTATTTTTTAACCACTTGCGTAGTTTGAAAAAATTTCATATATCACCCTTAACTTTAACTTTTATCAATTTAACCATTTACTGAATAGTAACTATAAAAAAAAATTGAATACTTTTATTTCATAAAATTCGGGGTCTTACACAAAAGAAGTCCTCATTACAATTATTGATACACTATTTTACAAAATAGTGAGGACTACTAAAACAACTATCTGAACCATCACTACATACCCCGGCTACTTTCTGCTATGTTCTCACCTCTTGAGAAGAAAAATATAACAAAAAAGAAAAGGGTGAGCTCAACTAGCCCAGTAACGAATATTATGACTAAGATAATATACAATAATTTATCATTAATCTTCAACAGAGAAAAATCTGATAAAATATAGTATACAACAAGTTTTAGATCAACAACAGCAGCGAAAATAGCAATCCATTAGAAGAGTCAAGTAGAGAAAGAACTCTACTATCTTCTAAGATTTAAAAGTCCATCATCAATATTTTATCCCTGTAACATCAATTAATATACATCTTGAATCAAATATTCATCTTTGCACTACAGGCCAAAGAAATTCATTTGTATCACCAGTTGGTCATGTTCATCTCAACACTGTTCATCTTTGCACTACGGGCCAAAGATATTCATTAGGTAATCATTCATCTTTGCACTACAGGCCAAAGATATTCAGTAATATCATAATTTAGGACTGAGAATGATGAAAAATATCTTAAAGAAAATGAATCCAGTGAGATAAAAGATCAAAGATTAGGAATTCGTACTTTAGTTTATCCAAGTTCAAAAATACCTTATAATAATCAATTGTGGAGCAAAATTCAAAAATAAAGATCAAAACATGGATACAATCAAAGATAGTAATCATAATAGACAACTTGGACAAAGAAAAGAAAATTTTATTTTTTCTGTGAATAGTGTCGTAATCGTGAATAGTGTCGTATACGTGAATAGTATCGTATACGTGAATAGTAATTCCAACACAAAAAGGTAGAACTTCTACAATAAAATCCATACCAATATTTTGGTATAATGATATTGAAAGAATAACTTCATTATGAAGAAAATAACATTCTTTACCTCAAAAGAACAGTACTTTCGACTGAAATATCAGGTATAAGGCTGAAGGAAACTTGCACTGATGAATAGCAACTCACAAAGTATCTAAATATTAACAAAATACGCTCGATAATATAGAGAGAGAAAGAGAGAAAACTTGTTTCTGGTGTGATTTTCAATTCTAACTAAGCACCATATTTATAGAAAAATGCTTAGAATGCCATAGCAGACTAACCTGCTACCTGATGGCTTTACTTGCTACTATTCACGCCCACCACTTTTGAAAATAAATTGCACCACATTTCATTTCTCACCAACCAAAAGTGGGGCCCACTATATTTTTAATAAAAATATATATTTATGAAACTTCAATAATTCATAATAAATAGCCCTTTTATCAAAAAAAAAATACGAATTTTATGTCCATTCCATAGGAAATTAAATTCTCTACAACTTTATAGATTTAAGTTTTTCCAAATTCAAAACGAAAAATACCCGACATCCACATACGGACGATTTTCAAAACCTCCATTCCGACAAAATGCTGATAAAACACCTCAGCAATAATTTCTTTATTTATGTCCACATAAAATATATCCATCTTTTATATCCACATAAAATAAATATTTCCTTATCATATAAATCATTAATTAATTATTCACAAATAATATTACAGAAACACAATTATGACAACTAGGTCGTTCCTAGAAAAGAGGGGGTTTTCTGATAAAGATTTCTCCTTATTGGCGCGCAATTAGGTGACCAAACCCCTTTTCTTATGCAGAACTTCCTTAGACATTATCAATAATGTTATCTAACAATATTATTTAAATAATATGAATTATTGATCTGATAATGGAGATATTGTGCAGTGACAATTATTGAAATAACAATAATATAAAATATCAACGTAGCAATTATTGAATCAATAAAATAAAATATTGAACAGTAATTATTGTAACAATTATTGAGTAGTGCCTTCTTACGTAAGAATTAATAATTCAAAAATACTGTGTAATACCGTGTGCTACTGTGCAACCACGCGTACTACTGTATTTTAACCACCGGATATTCCAACAGTGTTAACGGTAACCATTACGCTGTTATTTATAAAAACTCAACTTGTTGTTTTCTTTATCTGACCTTTTTCCTTTATGGGGCCCACAAATGGCTACGCCGTTGTACGAATATTCCCCGACAGAAAGAATATTTCATGACCAAACGAATATTCCCCGACAACAAAGAATATTTTATAACCACTTGCTTATTTTGAAATTTTTGCACATTTCATTCATAACCAAAGCATTATATCAAATTAACACCTTATTATTCATAATAATAATTAGAGGAAATTTGATTTTATTCATTAAAAAGTTGTTACAACAACATTGTTATTGATATTCGCACTGAGTGCATTTGAATTCGTACAGTCTTTGATATGTACGTTATTTAAAAGTTTTATAATCCATGACTTGTGGAAGTTTGAGTCCGAACCCTTGTTCGGTTAGACAATTGCATGAAAATCATTTATAAAAGCTATCCAGGCCATTTGATGGTACGGATTCTTAGACTAAAGTGAACACCCTTTATTATAGGGGAGTACCCCACATATCTAATATAAGATACACACCACAGAGTTAAATGTTATGTATATACATAGTCTACGAGAGGTTAATCCCCTCGAGTACGTATTCTGAGCAAGTAACCAAGGGGTCAATTAGCTATTGATTCCCTTCGAAGTTGTTCATAGTCTACTTTACTACTTGATATTCTAAAAGCACTTGTTGTCTCTTGCTTCTGTTATTCAGATATTAAATCTTTCCAGATATTCATTTCATTCATGATATATATTATTCTTGTTGTACTTAAACTTGTTTAGCAAACTAGTTGTTCATCCTTGCTATATTATGAACATTATTGCAGTTAAGCCCGAGACCTCATGCAAAGGCAATGGCAAGGAGAAGGTGAAGTAATAGACTTCTAGTAGCAGCACTTTTGTTTCATGCTAGTTACATTAACTATTAGTGTTATTTGAACCCTGATTACTGTACTAGGGTATGTTTGTAAGTTGTATTAAGGTTCAAACCTTAGGACTAGTAACACCTTTTGAATAAACAACATATGTTTAATATATTCTGCATTTAGTTATTGTATGTTGTTTAGAGGTGGATGTTTGTATTGGATCGTGATGACCAAGCCCGGGTGTTTGAGACTCGAATCTGGGGGCGTCGCAGGTTGAGTGAGTTGTGGAAGAAGATGTGGCTGATATGGGTGGGGCAGGAATGGTCTAAAAAGGAGTGGCGATGATGGGTTCGTCGTTGATGGACGAGGTGTTGACTGGTGTTTGAGAAGAGGCCATTGTTAGAGCTTTGGGAAATGATCGACAGGAACTGGGAATTGTGAAAGAAGTGGGAGAGGGATCTGAGATTTTTGAAATGAATAGGTGAAACTGTTTGAATTGGGGGAAGGAGGTTTATTGTATTGTCTTTTCAGTTTTTCCCGTATGTTGAGGAGCGACTCATTAAATGGGGCCTCATGATGATGAATATGGGTGGAAGATGATGAGTTGGAACATCGTGGGCTGTGCGGGTTTTTGAGGTTGAGGGGCTTGGCATCATTTGTTATTAAATCATTGGGCTATGCTTTGAAGTACTCTTCCATTAAATGTCTTATTTAAGTGGAAGACTGGGGGGAAATGTTGGGCTATGGATATTTGGGCCCAAGATTATATGATTGGTTAGGGTCCATGTGGGGTTATTTTAACCCATGTGGAAATATAATTTGGTGGTTGGAGTATTTTAAGGAATCAAAGATCCCCAATTATATTTAGTTTCTAAATTCAGAAGGAGGTGTTGGGATTTGATCCAACTCCCTTCTTTTTAGGAGATCTTATTCAATCTCATTAAGGAATTATACCTAATGAGAAACCCTAATTCAATATGGGAAAAGACTCTATGGAGGTGGTGAGATCACTACAAATACAAGGTTTTTCCTTGATTCTAAGGTACACACATAATTCATTATTACTTTCAAGCACTAAAGCACTAAGCCTCCATTGTTAAACCTTATTCAGTCTATACTTATTCTCACACCAGAGCTATCCCCCGGCTTCCCAATCCGTCAAGCGTCGCATGTGTTTTATTTCTGTGCAGGATTTGACGCACTTTGGTGATTGGAGCGCGTGGACGGATCTTGGCATTAACAACTTCCTTCAATCCAAATGCAGCATATGACCTAAACTATAACGTTTTATATTTGACCATTATGTTACTTTTGGGTTGCATAAATCAAAGGGAAACAGAATAGCTCATTCCCATGGAATGAAAAAAAATGTATTTGATTGTTTCATTGGAATGGACCTATTCCTCTCAAATTGATGATTTTCATTCGTTAGGGAGTTGTGGAATTCCTCATTCCATTCCCTTCTGCATCATATTTATATATACCTTTGTCTCAAACCTCAAAAATTGCAAATTTTAACCATAATTTATTAAAAACTCAATCCCAATTATCCTATATATGCCAAAATTAAATTTGTGTCTTCACCTTATGTTAAAGAATATAGAAAAAAGAAATTCAACTTCAAGGAAGTGAGCTAGGTACTTACATTGATACTATTAAGATACTTCTCCTTGTCCACCCTAACAATCTGACCTTTCTTTACTGCACCAAAAAAAGGTTATTAAATAAATAAAATTACTAATATTTAGAATTTTCTTGTTAGTAAAATTAAAAAGAAAATTTTACTAAATTCGCATTCGAATAAACGGGTTTTTTGGGAAGCTTAGTAGCAGTGGTTGATGCTTGTGGCTTGGAGGGCTCTTGGGTTTTTGTTTGGGCAACCTTTTCATTCTCCGGTTCGGTCGATTTTACGACTTTAATGGACACTACCAGAAGAGGGTTTCTTCTTGGGGTGTGAGGGAGTGATAAAATGTGGGCGAAATTGGTGTTTGAGAAGGAAGAAGAACAGTAAGCCATGAGAGATAGGGAAGTGAGGAGTTTTCTGTTTTTTCTATTTTGTGGCTCTTTCTTTAGATAAGGAGGAGGTTGATTTTATTTTTTATTTTTGGTTGGCGCCGAATTTCAGCTAGACATGTTGACACTGGGCAGTATAAAGAAATTTTTTGGACTCATATTTACTTTCTTATCTCGATATCAATAACCGGCAAAATTAATTAATTCAATTAAAAATTACATGTATAATAGAGTTGAGAAGGTAACTACTTTATCCTAAACAAAATGTGATTAACAAACTTTTATGATATATGCCGGGAATAAAAGAATCTAAAAATAACTGTCTAAGACATTTCATGTCGCATTGTACATTCAATTGTTTGAAAAATCTATATTCCAATCTGATATAAATTAGAATCCAATTTTGGTATATTAAAATAATGCAGAAATTATAGAAAAATAATTGCGTAAGTCAAGGCTAGTAGTTGGTATTATGTCTTTAAGATAATTACACCTCCTTTTGTGCTTAGAGTTTATAGCACTTGTCTTCCATAATACAATGATCACATGCACTATATCAACACTATAAATAATAAACTCAACAAAACCAGACAATACTTTGAACTCTCTAAAATGGACTCTAAATATATAAATGAAAAATTGATGCATGAATGACTGAATTTGTAAGATATTTATAGATGATTAATGACCCTTCATGACTGGACATGACTGTTGGAATCTGACTGGACATGACCGTTAGCATGACAGTTGCAGCAGTTAACAGTCTAGAGAAAGAGATGTCTCCCAACGATAATAAATACTTCATCCGTCCCAAAATAAATGTTCTAATTCGTTTCGACACGCTAATTAATAAATATTTCTTTTACCTAAATTACTATTTTTGATTACTTATTAATTGAAGTATTTCTTCACTTTTTTATGACCCCAATAATTGTTCTTTCATACGTAATTTAATTATCTACATACATTTTTTTTGTAACTCTCACATTCTCAATAAGTACATTACATAGATTATGAGTATAAGAGGAAAAATAGGATCAATATAATTACTAATATATAAATAGGACATTTATTTGGGAACATTCAAAAAAATTAGGACATTTAATATGAGATGGAGTGAGTAAGATTAACAAAACTAAAAATAATAATATTTTTTTTCTTTGTCCAAATAATAAATATATACAACGGCTTAGTAGCAACAGCACACGTTTGGTAAACTCAAACAAAATCTTTACTAGGTCCACAAAATTGGGTTACCCCTTGGGACCCAAACCTGTGACACCCCCAAATTCGGGTATCTTCCAACCCGATAAATGGTATTACACGATGCTACAGTTCACACATACATTCAATTAAAATACCTCAAAAGAGTGAATATGTCTTCTATATATTACAAAATAATATTTCCCTTCCCAAGTTGTTTGTAACCATTACATATGTTCTTCGTCATAATATCAAATAAATACAAAATTCATACTATACTATTACAAAGACAACTATTTGTTCGCCTCAGCCTTTCCTTTATCCTTACTGGATCCTTCGGTCCGCTTATTCTTAGTTGCATTCATATGGTTCAAGCAAAGGTGAGCATAACTAGCTCAGCAAGTATGACAATTTCATTTAAGCAATATGTTTGAATCATATGAATATATATCTTCTATAACTGAATAAATAGTTATGAAGTACTATAGATAATTCAAAATAACACTTCTCTTTTCTTTAAAAATGTTTAACAAGGCACAACATACGTTAAACATTGATTTTGGTCCAATACCTTAAGCATTTCATTCTTTCTTTGAAAAGGACAACCCGACACCAAGTTCGTAAGTCCGATATTTTTTACGAGCATGTCTAGGTGATCAGTCCATAGTACTCTATGTTGTACAACACTACTTCATTAAACGTATCTACGTTTAAGTTTTGGCAACCTCACGTGTCTGTCGATTGACGACAAAATATTTGTTTATTCATACTCAGTCTTTTTTTGAAATTCATACCAAAAAGTTGGCATAAGATAACAACATTGATAATATTTTGATAGATTATAAGGAAATCCACAAAACACATTAAGTCTAACCGAAGGAATTAGGTTCGACTTCTTTGTACATCAATCCATGCGTAAGATACATGAATCATGAAGCTTGTCCAAAATGAACATAGACAAGGGTTTCGAACACTTGCCTTCAGCGTCTTCTACAATTAATTCACTTCTATACGGTGAGACACGTTGTATGTGAATGTATGTTGTGTGGTTCCTCCACCAAGAGGCTATCCTGTCGGTGTTTGATTACTGGACTCATAGTAAGACTAATTCTGACGAGGCTCAGGAAAGGCACCACCCAAATTCGCTCCAATTGAAAGGCCGGATTAACTTCCGGTCAAGTAAATTGCGATGATTTGGGAACCTTCATGCCAAAAAGTCGCGAGAGTAGCCTAAGATAGGTCAGCCTCTGATAAACCAAACGCGAAGGAAAGTCTCTTCATACTTTCCCATTTCAATTACTTGTAATTTTATTTCCATGTCAATCTCAATGTAATGGAAAAATATGAATGAATGTGTACATGTATTCCCTTTTATCTAGCATGTTATCTTGTCATACAAACAACTGACATCCGTTTTGCAGGATAATACTCCTAAAACGGACACATCACATAGCATGTAACATTTTCACATTCCCTAAGACTAAACTACGTAAGTCATTTTGTAGGGAAGCAATCGGTCCCATTACCCGTTTAAAGTCCAAGAAGGCACTAAGCCCACCGTCAAACATGGCTACAAGTGCCCAGCCTAATCCTACTCCTATTTCCCGAGAGGAGTTTGAAGGATTAAGGAAATAGATAGCAGAATTGGTTGTCTTTCTAAAAGAACAAAGTAAAGACACTTGGGGCCAGACAATGCCTACTCAACCAGAGTCATTCACACCAGGGGGCAGTCAGGGTATTGGTAAAAAGATAGAAACCCATATACCTAAACCTCATTCCAATAAAGGAACCAACAAAACTCCTGAAATCACAAAACTCAAGGATGATTGAGAAACTGGGGATATAAGAAAGAAAGTCCAACAAATGGAGGAAACCATATGATAAATCAAAGGGACTGGAAACTATGGAAGTGTCACCTATTCAGATCTTTGCATATTCCCATGGGCTCGATATCCTGACAAATTCAAAGTCCCAGAGTTTGAAAATTACAATGGGGCAGGCGATTCCTATACGCACCTAAAAGTATATATTGGCGAACTATGGTCTTATGCTGAAGATGAAAGCCTCAGAATGCAGCTTTTCCAAAGGAGTCTCACTGGAGAGGCTAAAGCATGGTATGCCCGACTTGAAAATGACAAAATCCACAACTAGGAAGAATTGGCCCATGCCTTTCTAAATCAGTACAGTTTTTAGTCACAAATGGCACCAGATCGATACCAAGTGACTAAAGTCAAAAAGTAAAGTACTGAATCTTTTCGAGAATATGCCCAAAGGTGGAGACATCTAGCAGCGCAAGTTATTCCATCAATAACAGAAACTGAGATGGTAATGACGTTTATTGATATCCAAGAGGCTCCTTACTATGAAAGGATCCTAGCAGGGATAGGAAAGACATTCTCGAAAATGATCAAACACGACGAAATGGCAGAGATGGACCTGAAGGCAGGCAAGATTAAAGACTTCACTGCCTTGGAAGCAGCCGCCAAGCATATACAGACTGGCAAGTATACGAGCGATCCCAAGGGTATACCCGATAAAGGCACTAAAGATGTATCCCTTATTGTACAGGGGTAAGATAGGAGACTAACCTACCGTCCCCCCATTTGGAAAAAGCAAGACAATCTGCCATTTCAACAACCGGCTGCATTCTACCAATGCCCAGGGAGGAAAAGAAAATTTAAGAGAACTGAAAATTTGGTGTTCACTCCACTAAGCGATTCCCTTGAAAATGTATTGGCGATATTAATGGATCACAAGAAAATTATCGAACTGGCTCCACCTCTGGAACCAGGGAGCAAAAGATATAATCCAAGCCAAAGATGCACTTACCACTCAGGGTCTCCAGGACACGATACACAAGATTGTTGGTCCTTAAAGCATAAAATTCAAAATCTGATTGAAAGTGGCAGTATTGTGGTCCAACAACCTGCCCAACAAAATGTCAACACCAACCTTCCGTTGTAGCATGATACGGAAGAAGTAAACATGATCGGGTCAGGAAGCGCTGAAATGTATCCAAATCGTAAGTATATACGAAGGATTGAGGAATACCCCCAAAGGCACCAAACAAATGTCCTAAAGTGGGAAAACTCGGAAAAGGGTATGATAGTAATGCAAAAATTAGAGACAATCCAAAATCAAGTAAACCTGCTAGCTAAGCTGATAGTGCGCCAACATTAGGATACGAGGCAATTTTTCACTCAACTATCAGAAGGCCAAGAAAAGGGGGATGATAAAATTTCTAGAAGATCTCTCCAACAAAAAAATTGCTCGGAGGAATGCAAATTCTCAAAGAAGAAAGATCAAACAACCTCCACATGAGTCTGAAAATTCACCCCTCTAAGCAAATCCAATGAAGAAATGTTATACTTTCTAATAAGCGAAGGAAGGATTACTGAGTTGTTGCCTCCTATAAATCCCAAGATGAAGAGTTATGATTCCCCCAAGATATGTCTCTACCATTCTAACTCACTTGGGCATACAACTAAGGAATGCTGGTCTTTTCGACATAAAATCCAGGATCTCATTGAAAATGGGGAGCTGGAGATAGAATTTCCCATGACCAAAAAAGGCGAAAAGGAAATAAAAAGCTTAAGATGTCCACTCGAGACAGGCAGTTCAGTGGAGGTGAAGGCTATGAGCACCAATTCTGGCAGAACACAAGGTGGACTAATCCCAATGCAAGGAATGACAAAGGAGAAAAGGGAATCCCCAAAGGAGTTTCCTTCGCCAACATCAAGCATCCTGTGGTCCAAAGATAACAACCAAGTTCCTGATTTTATCACCTTGGATGATGCGGAGGAAATACTAATCCTTTCCAAGGAAGAAAAAGCTAAAAAGGAAAGTTCCTTGCAAGAAATGCGACAACAGGTCGAGGGAGATTTCATGGTTGAATCCTCTCAAGCCCAAGAAAAAGGTGAAGGAACAAATGAAGGAAAAGGTTGTGAGGATATCGGGGAAACCAACTCATCAAAGAATCAGGAGTTCATCCCTTTTTGCGATGCGTCCAGTTCAAGCGTCCTTGAGGAATGTACTGAATCAGAAAGCGATCAAGTTATGGCCATAAGTGAAGACATTCAGAATCAAGAGGTAATGTCTATTGCGAGCCTCGAAGGCAACATAACCACTAACAACTGGACTATCGGGACTCAGCTAACCAAGAAGATGTAGATCCAGGGGATAAAGTTACGAGTTCCAGAAGATGTTGGGGCGGTATCACTTTCTTCGTAGTATGCCTTTTATTTTCCATGCATGTAAATAAAGAAAAAAAGAAAGAAAGAAAAAAAAGAAGAAAAACATAAAAATAAAATAAAAAAGAAACAAAAAAGAAAGAAAACAAAAAGAAGAAAACAAAAAATAAAAAATAAAGAAAAAATAAAGAAAAAAGAAAAATCACAAATCACAAATCACAAATCAAATCAGTCGGGTTTCCGCTCATCAAGCCTGAACTACGAAAGACATGATCTCCCCTCATCAATGGGAGTACGTAGGCAGCCATTTTTGGTGTGGTCAAACCAAATAAAAACCCAAAAAACCCAAACAAACATTTCTCAAACCGTTTGTCTTAAAAAGCACGAACTACGCAGACCTGATCTCCCTCACATATAGGAGTACGTAGGCAACCATCAGTGGTGCGGTCTGACCCTCAAAAGAAACATCTAAACCCAAACATCAATCCCAAGAACAACCTTCCAAGTCAGCGACCCATGTCGAGAAGACCCAACAACACTTTAATGTCATTCCATCGAATTTGGCACAAATCCCAAAAAGGAAGAAACAGCGATACACTAAGAAAACCAGCTATAAGGACCTTTAAAGAGTCGACACCCTCCATCACAAGTATTCATCAAATCAGAAGAAAACCATCAAGGTCGATTGTGATAACAAGTCAGGAACAATGATTGAAGGCATTAAAGCCCAAGTCCGATACTTGTTCACCATCTAGTATAGAGGTAAAAGTCTCTTACGATCTTGGTATCTTATCAGCCCAACTGTCAAAGCATCTATCCCAGACCACAAGCAACGCTGGGGAAATTTCAAAATTGGCAACAAACCAATATTGGAAAACAGCTACAATTCAACACTGGGGCATTTATCAACCATCCTAAAGAGAAAAATGCACCAATCAGCACTATCAGCAAGGTACATTATCATCAGAGCTTCCATCACATCACCTCACTGGCTATTCGAACTAGGATATTTTCCAATTCCAGGAAAGCGAAGGAGTTTAAGGCGGGATCAAGCCTCTCATCAAAAGAAGGAGAAATCTAGAAAGAAATCATTGCGACATAGGCTTGGCCCTACAAAAGAAGGGGAAAATTCTCAAGAAAGTTCTTAACTCAAAAGCAGAAGCCCAATGACAAAAGGTCTAGTGAATGAAATTCTCATAATCAAATTTGCCAACCGGCGTCAAATTCTCACAAGTCGAGACCTCTACACCGAAGTTCAAATCTGGGCAGCAAAAGAACAAACTGCACCCTCCAGGGATGTTAGTGGCATTCAGGTCATCAGTTTAGCTGGGTTGCGAATCAAACACTTAAGGAAATGGGGCACAAGTACCCAATAGCGAAAGGAGACTCCAAATCACCTCAAAAAGGGTGAGGTAAAATTCTACTCCATACAATTTACAATCTGCATCAACCTAGGACATTAGACTCCTAAGGAAATCTAGAGCATCACATCATGCATGATCTACACATGTGTAAAGGCGCTACATCAATGCACATCATTATCATGGTTTAGCATGCATCTCCATTAGATTTAAATATGCGTGCAAATTAAATGCCTAGATTAGAGAAAAAATTCATCATAGACATTTGGTGGTTGTCAACAATCCAGCGTAACATCAGGCAGAGTGTGGTGAAGCAAACCTTTGAATATTACTTCAGCGAAGGTATCGGAGGATCCGGTATTCTAAACCATTGGCATCAATTCAGCGCAACATCAAGATAGTTCAGCGATGAAAGCTTTTATACCACTGTTCGAGTGGGAACCGAAACAGTTTGGTGATGTCAGCGTATTCAACTACCAACAGGGTAGGATCCGTTGTTAAACTACCATCAGGGTAGGCACCATTGTAAACTACCAAGCGTATACATCGGGAAGGTCCGGTGATTTTAGAACGTCATCCCCAGTAGAGATGTAGAAAACATCTCAATTTCTCTTCATCAAACAGGCATCAGCGACACCGACAAAAAGCCAAACTGTTGTAGTCAACACTAGCATAGGCATCAGTAATCCCCGGTAAAGGTAAACCGATTTACAAAAATATTTTAACATTCATTACATTGCAATTTACGATATGCGATGTGCGATTTGTGAAGTGCGATTGGCCAAATGCGAAAAGTGAAGTGCGAAATGCGATGTGCGATTTGTGAACTACGATTCGTAAAAATATTTTAACATTCATCATAACATTCATTACATTGCGATCTGCATCATTGAAAACACCTTGTCATATTTCAAGTGTCAAGTAATCTTTATCATGTCCATTCCATTGCATTGCATGAACATGATAAAGAGGGGCTTCTGTAGACACTCAAAATTTTGTTTTCCTGTTACTAACTATGTAGGAGGACAAAAGCGTCTTTTTTACATTCCAGAGATAACTCTGGAGGACCACAACAATCAATTCCAACCCCGGAGATAGCCCCGGGAGATCCAGTTTCCAATCCCAGAGATAACCCCAGGAAATCAGTTTCCAACCCCGAAAAAGGCAGTTCCAACCCCGGAGATACCCCAAGAGATCAAGTTCAATGCCCGGAGTCAACCCCGGGTGGTCAAGCAAACCTCAGAGATGACCCTGAGGACATGAAGTCAACAAAATGACATTCTCAGAGATAACCCTGGGAAAAACCCGCTACAACTGTGCGAAGACCGGAGATAACCTTGGGAGGGGTAAAATGGTCATTTTGCCAACTCAACTTCAAATCAAACCAAATGCACTCATTTTAACTCAAATTTCTTCAAAAGAAGTCTCACAAAAATCATATCTTAACTTCCGAACGCAAACTACGCAAAATGGCTTAACGGACTGCCTGACGAAAACCTGGAAATGCCATTTCGATCATGGACCCATCTTCCCGGCATCAGAAAAGAGAAAATCCTATGTTATTGTATATCTCTCAGAAAGAGCTTTCTGGAATGGTATGACATGTAACATTTCAGAATTTTAAATGTAATATTAAATATTTATTAATTCATATAAATATTTAATGGATGTGATTATCGTTGAATAAATATTTGTTCAATTGATTTAATTTTGTTTAGTTAATTATTTATTAAATAAATAATTGATGAATTAAGAAAATGATTATTATATTGATATTTCAATTTAATGGTTAATTATTTGTATTGAGTTATGTGATTAAAGGATTTATTTAATTAATTGTGATTTGAATTAATTAAAATAAATATGAAAGCTTGATTAAATATAGTGTGACAAATAACCATAGTATAAGGAGTTATTAAAATAAATTAAAGAAGTTTAATTTGGTTTGTGTCAAATAAGACTTAATGGTATTAAGCGTTTAAATTTTAAATGATTTTTTTTGCCAAACAAAGCCCTGTGGCTTTTGAAATTCTTTTTAATTTTAAATTATATAAGTAAAATAAAATAAATAAAATATAAAATAAATTTATAACATATACGTTATATTTTATTTGTAACTGATATTATAATAAATATACGTATTATTATGTCTATCAGTTGAGTTTTACGCGTTATAGCTATCAGGTTGTTTTCTTTTTTTACGCATTCTAGTTACTGAGAAAAGAGAGAAGAACATACAGAGAGAATTGAGAGAGAGTTGAGAAGAAACCTGAGGATTTCATAGAATTTCTAGTGGTGTTATTAGAGATTATCAAGCTAATTGAAGGTATTGTTCATAGCTTTAACATTATATATATATATATATATATATATATATATATATATATATATATATATATAGTTTTAAGGGATGAAGTTTCATACTCTGTGAATTTCGTAGGTCTAGAATTGTTGCTATATAATCCAATTATGATGATTACCTGTGTTTTGATGATTAGAAATTATGTTTAAATAGTAATCGCATGCTAATTTCAGATATCAATAGAAATTTTGTCAGTATATATATGTTTTCATATGTAGCTATGTAAGTACCAATTTTTATGGTCAAATTGCATGCTAAGATGTTAATTGAGTTTTGTTTATGCTAGTTTGTTGAGATACGAACATAACGTAATTTGAATGAGATGATTTGGTCATGTAATGAATTCACAGTAATGATTTTTAGAATGAATATCAAAAATTGAGTTTTTGTATAAAAACATGAAAATTGAGAAATTAAAATAGTTTTAGTGATTGTTAAATTGTGCTAAGTGGTTGAATATGTTAGCAATCATGTCTATGATAGTTGTATATTTATTTTACGTGTTATTATCACTGTTTGGTGGGTGAAATTCGTGTTAGTTGGCTTAAGAAAAGTGTCGAAGCTCTGTTCTATAAAACTGAGTTCTGTGCGTCGCGCGGTCGCTCAGCCCTTAGGCGCGGGTGCGCAGCTACAGCGCGGGCGCAGCCCTCCCTATACAAAACTTGCGCGGTCGTGCGAGTACCCATTTCCAGACACTGAAGTCTGCTAATTCTGCAGACTTTGGTCGTTCTTTGTGGCTTAGCTAAAGGTTATGGTAATGTGTCCAACATATAACAATAAGGCTAATACAGAGTTGTGTTATATGTATTATGAATTCAAAGTTGCAAAAATGATTAGTAAATCAAAAACGCGTTATGTGATAACCTAGTTTATACAATGAACGTTAGTTATGTGTTGTGATGATTAACACTTGCAAATTCTGAAATGTAAATGGTAGCGTAAGACTTGTGCTAAAATAACAAGTTTAGTTAGTAATGCGTTTTATATTGAAAAGTGAATATTAGTATGTCTAATAGATGTTGTGGTTTTAATACTGTGTATAGGTGAACGTAAGTTTTAATATTTTAGCTTACGCTCGAGGCAAGTTTTCTAACTCTACACTTTCGTTGAGTTAGTTCTATTATTATATTGTATAACTTCATGCTTTTGATTGAGCAAGCTTCTTATCTTAACTGTTATTGAATAAATCAATTTTATTGATTCATTCATTCTAACTTGTTTACAGTTAAGCAAGTTTCTTAAGTTCTATTATTGTATAATGAACGTAATTTTGAACTCTTGTCTCTATTATTGAACTGTTTTAATTCTTTGCATGAGTTAATACATTATTGGGCAAGGTTTTAGTTTCCAGCTAGCTATCAGTTAAATGTACGTTCAGGAATATCATTTCTAATGTTATAAGACTCGAAACTTAGCTTATTTTACTGTTCAAGCAAAGGTTAACCATTTTATTCATTTTATTGAATGCTTATGCTCTATAGCTATTTCAAGCATGAGTTTGATATGTAGAATTAGTTCATTTATGATTCTCAAATGTTCTAAGCTATGTTGTTATTAAACAACTATTGTATTATCAATCATTGTTGATTCAACTAGTTCCCTAGTTGATGATCATTAGACTTCAATTACCCTTGAAAGCTTATCCAAACCAAACTTTCTTTGGTGCGGACTTGTACTCTAAATACTGAGATGAACAACCCTATGTTTAGGGGTTTACGCTTAGCGTTGAAATGGTTGTGCACAATACATTGTATGAAGGATTGATCCCCCTAAGTACGTGGAGTCCTTATAGTCATATAACTGTTAAAGTTAAAGTTGAAAGATTACTTATAACTGTGGACATGATTTATGGTCATTTGACCCTCAGTAGTATATTTAAGAACGTTAATAGAACATATCATTCAGTTCTGTTGAGCCTATGAATTGGCAAATGTTGTAATGCAAATAGAACATATCATTCAGTTCTATTGAGCTTATGAATTGGCAAATATTGTAATGTTAATAGAACATATCATTCAGTTCTATTAAGCCTATTATTTGGCAAATGTTGTAAAGATATTTATTCTTATTTCAAGTGAGCTTTGTTTGCTCACTCTTGCATATTTATACACTTATTGCAGCTATGGTTGAGAAGGTAGATAAACCTACAACTAGCAAAGGAAAGGAAAAAATGTACAAGTGATGAAGACTTGTAATTTGCTTTATCGTTATGATGATAGACTTTTAATAATGACGTGATGTAATAAATTTAATTTCTGCACTTGAATGATTGTATTAAAGGTTAGAGAACCTGGGAGATATTGTTTTATTAATGTAATCTTGTATCGGCAGGTTTTATTATTCAATTTATTATAATTGGGTAGTTAGATATGAATGTTTTGATTACGTGAGCACCAAATCTTGAGGTAATGAAGTACCAAGATTTGGGGGTGTCACAAGTTGGTATCAGAGCTTTAGGTTATGAGCCGTAGGTGGGGAAAAGCCTTAGGAAGTAACCTTTAAAAAGATAGTGGTGATTAACTCTTATCGAGTTTTAAGGAATGAGTAATAAAACACTTATGTGCTCGTGAGTGTCGAGTAGGAATGATTAGTGATTAAAATTCAAAATTTTGTTATCAGGATGACTAATGTCAGAGAATCCATTCAGGCTAGGGAGGATAGACCTCAGATGCCTATAGAGGAGGAGCCTCGCGACATTCAGGTTATTTGGGAACAACAACTGCCATGGGAGTCAGCCCCGTTGGTCACAGTGGTTGAAGATAAGGATGAACATGTGGAGACGGATGAGGAGGATCCCGTTGAGTTGCCACAGGAGGATGAGGATGACGAGGACGAGGAGGAGGAGACTCCACTAACCTTGGTAGTTGCTCGCATGTATGATGAAGTCTACGACCGTAACGTGGAACTTCAGGATACAGTCGAGGAATTGCAAGAGATGGTAGCTGAACAATAGACTGCAATGACACAGAAAGACGATGAGATCCTGGATCGTGAGGAACGACTGACTAATGTCGAGGAGAAGCTAGAACAGACTGAAGGAGACAAAGAACAATTGATTGAGGAGGTAGCAGAACTGAAAAACAAGCTAAAGGAAGAAGCTACTAAGAGGGCAAGAGTCTAAGACGCATACGAGGAAGTGTTTCAACGAGCCGGGATAATAGTAAAAGACGCACAGGCAAAGAGAATAAAGATGGAAGAGATGAATAGAGTATTCAACATCGTGATTAATCGAGCTCAAGATCGGGTCATGGGGTATCCGATTCAATTTGAGACGCTGCCATCTTATGTATTAGATCGCAAAATAATGTTCTGGATTATGGAAAAAAAGCGTAGTAAGGCTAAGCAGTATCTTAGTAGAACATCGTAGTTGTTATGCGAGTTATAAATATTAAATAAATTATAAATCCCAAGTGTTATGTAACCTATGCGATATGATGATGATGTTGTCCTGAAACTTTTGTGATTCAGGAAAGTAATGTAAATAGCAGTGATGCTATTGTTTTATATTTTCAAAGAGGTTATGAATAAATAAAAGTTGTTATTTTATTCAAAGTGTTATGTGATTATGTGGCTATTTCTTTTGTGGAGGCAAGTTAAGTAGAAATTACTTAAAAGAGTTGAATAATAATCTAATGGGTGTATTTTTAACAGAAAATGCCTCCCAGACGTCAACCACCACGACAGAGAACCACCGAAGGAACCAATAATAACGACAATATTGATGCTAACCCCGTTCAACAATTAGTGACATTACTGACAGGAGCATTGTAGAATCAACCACAGAACCAAGGAACAATGTTTAAGTAGTTCAAAGCGGTTGGACCACCTGAATTTTGTGGAACCGTGAATCCAGTCGAGGCACAGACTTAGATTATGGAGATAGAAAAGGTGTTTGATGTTGCTAGGGTAGGGGATGACCAGAAGACTGCTTTCGCAACATTCATGTTGAAAGCAGAGGCTAGTTATTGGTGGTAGGCCAATAAAACTCGAGAAGGACCAAGGATGATGACCTGGGATAGGTTTAAGGAGATATTCTTCGAGACCTATTTTCTCGAGAGTTCGAAGGGTCAGCTGGAAGTGCAATTTCTGGAACTGAAGTAGGGAACGATGACGGTATCCGAGTATGTTTCTAAATTCAACGAGTTAGCAAGGTTTGCGCCTTATCAAGTCAGCACGGACGAACACAAGGCGAAAAGATTTGAACAGGGACTGAAGCCCTGGTTGTACAATAGGGTTTCCCTATTTCAATTGAAGACTTTTGCAGCAGTGATGGAGAAAATAATACTCGCTGAAGGTGGAGGCGAGGCAGTGACAAAGTTCAATCAGGAACAGAAAAAGAAGAAGAATGAGGTGGAGATTAAGAATGGAGGTGGTAGTGGTGGAAACAATAACAATAACAACAACAACTTAAAGAGAAAGTGGAATGGAAATGTGGGTGCTGGAAACTAGCAGGGTAATCAGCAAAACAAGAAGTTTGAAGCATGTGCTACATGCGGTAAGTTTCACAAGGGTTCGTGCTTGATGGGGAAATGAGTATGCTTTAATTGTGGCCAGGAGGGTCACATCGCCCCAAATTGCACTAAACCGAAGAAGAACGCGTGCTTCAGGTGCGGATCCAATGATCACTTTGCTCGTGAATGCCCTTAGAAGAAGGATGGAGTGACAACCAGAAGTAATGGAGGTAACAGTGGAGGTACATCATCAAACAAACCCACAGTTAGAACTTTCAACATGATTGTGCAAGATGCTGTGTAATCAAAAGATGTCATGTCAGGTATTATCCCAATCAATGATATTGATGCTTATGTATTATTTAATTCGGGTGCTACTTGCTCGTTTATCTCTGATGAATTTGCTAAGAGGTTAGAATTACCTAGAGAAGAACTGAATTTCCCTTTGAACATAAAAATTGCGAATAAGGAGGTAATCCCTGTTAGATTCGTACACAAGAATTGTAAGGTGACCATTAAAGAGAATATCTTGTTGGTAGATTTGATTCCGATTAGACTTGGAGAGTTTGATGTTATTTTGGGAATGGATTGACTGTTCAAATATGGAGCGGTAATTGATTGCTAAAAGAAGTGTGTAAACCTTATGACCCCGTCAAAGGTAGTATTTTATGGTAGCAAGTCGCCTAGACAAATGAAATGTCAGACGATTATGCAGGCCAAGAAATTGTTGAGTCAAGGCTGTGTGGGCTATTTAGCTTACATAGTCGATACTCAGAAAAAGAATGTAAAACTGGAAGAGATACCAGTGGTGAGGGAATTTGAGGATGTGTTTCTAGAGGATTTGCCAGGACTTCCTCCTGATAGAGAAATTGAGTTCGTAATCGACTTAGTACCGGGAACAACACCGATATCGAAGGCCCCATACAGAATGGCTCCAGTAGAAATGAAGGAACGGATGGTATAGTTGCAGGAATTGTTAGACAAGAAATGCATTCAACCAAGCGTATAACCATGGGGAGCGCCAGTGTTATTCGTGAAGAAGAAGGATGGGTCAATGCGTCTTTGCATTGATTATAGAGAATTAAACAAAGTCACTATTAAAAACAAATATCCATTGCCAAGAATAGATGACTTGTTTGATTAGTTGAAGGGTGCTAAATACTTCTTAAAAATAGATTTGAGAAGTGGGTATCACCAGTTGAAAGTGAGGAAGGAGGATATACCACGAACGGCATTCAGAACTTGGTATGGACATTACGAGTTTTTGGTGATGTATTTTGGTTTAACCAATACACCTGCTGCATTCATGGACTTGATGAATAGGGTGTTTAAACCATTCTTAGACAAGTTTGTAGTGGTATTCATCGACGACATTCTGGTGTTTTCCAAAACTCAAGAAAAACACGTGGAACACTTACGTTTGACATTGGAAACACTAAGAAAGGAAAAGTTGTACGTAAAATTCTCTAAGTACGAATTTTGGCTAAACCGTGTGCAATTTCTTGGGCACGTGATTGACAAAGATGGGATTTTCGTGTATCCATCAAAAGTGAAAGCTGTAATCAATTGGGAACAACCAAGAACACCGTCGAAAGTGAGGAGTTTCTTGGGACTGGCTGGTTATTACAGACGATTTATTCAAGACTTTTCTAAGATAGCCACTCCATTAACAAATTTGACCGGAAAAACTGTGAAATTTGTTTGGACGGAGAAATGTGAAGAAAGTTTCCAGGATTTGAAGAAGAAATTAAGCATGGCACCTGTGTTGTCATTACCAGATAGTACAGGTAACTTTGTGGTGTATAGTGATGCCTCACATAAGGGATTGGGTTGTGTTCTTATGCAGTATGGAAAAGTAATTGCGTATGCATCAAGACAACTGAAGGATTATGAGAAAGGTTATCCGACTTATGATTTGGAATTGGCTGCAGTAGTATTTGCTCTTAAGATATGGAGACACACTCTCTATGGAGAGAAATGTGAAATCTACACAGACCATAAAAGTCTGAAGTATATTTTCACACAGAAGGACCTGAATATGCGACAATAAAGATGGATGGAATTGATAAAGGATTACGATTATGAGATCTTTTATCACCCGGGCAAAGCGATTGTGGTTGCAGATGCTTTGAGCAGGAAAGGTCGGGAGAAGTTGATGCTGATAACTACTCAGGAGGAGCTTATTTCAGCAATGGCAAAGCTAGAGTTGGAAATTAAATTTCCAAAGGAGTACGATGAACGACTATTTCAAATAGATGCCAATCCAACTTTGGTGGACAAAGTGAAGAACGTTTAACTATAAGATAAAGAATGCGAAATGATCAAAGAGAAAGTGGTTGAGGGTAGTGATGTAAAATAAAAGATCGATACTGAAGGACTACTATGGTTCGAGGAAAGAATTTGGGTTCCAGCAGTACCAGAGCTTAAAGACGAAATCTTGACCGAAGCACACAACACAAGAAATTCGATTCATCCAGGAAGTACAAAGATGTATCAAGATTTTTGGTGACATTTTTGGTGGTCGAATATGAAAAGAGATGTTGCAGAATGCGTTACAAAATGCTTGACGTGTCAGAAGGTGAAAGCTGAACATCAACGACCAAGCGGGTTACTTCAACCGTTGGAAATACTGGAATGGAAATGGGAGCATATCACAATGGATTTTGTGGTAGGACTTCCAACAACTCAGAAAGGATACGATGCGATATGTGTAATAGTGGACAGAGTGACAAAATCTGCACACTTTTTGCCAATAAAGATTAGATTTAGTTTTGATCAGCTAGCGAAACTATACGTTAAAGAGATTGTGTCAAGACATGGAGTTCCAGTGTTAATTGTGTCAGATAGAGATCCAAGGTTCACATCAAACTTCTGGAAGAGACTACAAGAATGTATGGGAACACAGTTGCGAATGAGTACAGCATACCATCCGCAAACCGACGAGCAAAGCGAACGAACAATCCAAACGTTGGAAGATATGCTGAGAGCATGCATCATGGATTTCAAAGGAAGCTGGGATGAACATTTACCATTGGTAGAATTTGCCTACAACAACAGTTACCACGCGAGCATTGGCATGCCACCTTACGAGGCATTGTACGGCAGAAAGTGCAGAACTCCACTGTGTTGGGATGAAGTCGGTGAACGCCAACTATTAGGACCAGAACTGGTACAACAAACTGTTGAAGTTGTCAAACTCATCTGGACAAGATTGGTAGCAGCCCAAGACAGACAGAAAAAGTATGCCGATCAACATAGGCAAAATCGTGAATTTGAAGTAGGAAATTTCGTTTTCCTAAAAGTTTCTCCTTGGAAGGGAAAAATTTGTTTTGGCAAGAAAGGAAAGCTCAGCCCAAGATTTATTGGACCTTTCGAAATACTACGAAGAGTGGGGGAAGTGGCTTATGAGGTAGCTTTACCTCCAGGGTTAGAAAATATTCATAATGTTTTTCACATTTCGGTGTTACGACCGTATAAACCCGATTACAAGCACGTGATCGAGTACAAACCATTGCAATTCGATAAAGATTTGTCTTATGAAGAGACTCCTATCCAGATAGTCGACAGGAAATAACAAGTGCTCAGAAATAAAGTGATACCTTCTGTGAAGGTGATATGGAGAAATCACAATGTCGAAGAGGCAGCGTGGGAACTCGAAGCTGAAATGATGAAAAATTACCCTGAGTTATTTGTTTAATCTATGTCTTCGATTCTGGGGACAAAATCTTTGTAAGTAAGGAAGAATATGACGATTTGATTGTTTGAATTGTGATTCTGGGGACAGAATCCTTTTAAGGAGGGAATGATGTAACATTCCAGAATTTTAAATGTAATATTAAATATTTATTGATTCATATAAATATTTAATGGATGTGATTATCGTTGAATAAATATTTGTTCAATTGATTTAATTTTGTTTAGTTATTTATTTATTAAATAAATAATTGATGAATTAAGAAAATAATTATTATATTGATATTTCAATTTAATGGTTAATTATTTGTATTGAGTTATGTGATTAAAGGATTTATTTAATTAATTGTGATTTGAATTAATTAAAATAAATATGAAAGCTTGATTAAATATAGTGTGACAAATAACCATAGTATAAGGAGTTATTAAAATAAATTAAAGAAGTTTAATTTAGTTTGTTCCAAACAAGACTTAATGGTATTAAGCGTTTAAATTTTAAATGATTTTTTTTTTTGCCAAACAAAGCCCTATGGCTTTTGGAATTCTTTTTTAATTTTAAATTATATAAATAAAATAAAATAAATAAAATATAAAATAAATTTATAACATACACGTTATATTTTATTTGTAACTGATATTATAATAAATATACGTATTATTATGTCTATCAGTTGAGTTTTACGCGTTATAGCTATCATGTTGTTTTCTATTTTTTACGCATTCTAGTTACTGAGAAAAGAGAGAAGAACATACAGAGAGAATTGAGAGAGAGTTGAGGAAGAAACCTGAGGATTTCATAGCATTTCCAGTGGTGTTAGTAGAGATTATCAAGCTAATTGAAGGTATTGTTCATAGCTTTAACATTATATGTATATATATATATATATACATATATAAGTTTTAAGGGATGAAGTTTCATACTCTGTGAATTTCGTAGGTCTAGAATTGTTGCTATATAATCCAATTATGATGATTACATGTGTTTTGATGATTAGAAATTATGTTTAAACAGTAATCGCATGCTAATTTCAGATATCAATAGAAATTTTGTCAGTATATATATGTTTTCATATGTAGCTATGTAAGTACCAATTTTTATGGTCAAATTGCATGCTAAGATGTTAATTGAGTTTTGTTTATGCTAGTTTGTTGAGATACGAACATAACATAATTTGAATGAGATGATTTGGTCATGTAATGAATTCACAGTGATGATTTTTAGAATCAATATCAAAAATTGAGATATGTACAATTTTTGGGATATGTGATTGACAAAGATGGGATTTCAGTGGATCCATCAAAAGTAAAAGCTATAATCAATTGGGAACAACCAAGAACAACGTCGGAGGTGAGGAGTTTCTTGGGACTGGCCGGTTATTATAGACGATTTATTCAAGATTTTTCCAAGACAGCCACTCTGTTAACAAATTTGACAAGGAAAGCTGTAAAATTTGTTTGGACAGAGAAATGAGTTTTCAATATTTAAAGAAGAAGTTAAGTGTGGCACTTGTGTTATCATTACCAGATAGTACAGAAAACTTTGTGGTGTATAGTGATGCCTCACATAAAGGATTAGGATGTGTCCTAATGCAGAATGACAAAGTTATTGCATATGCATCAAGGCAACTGAAGGATTATGAGAAAGGGCATTCGATTTATGATTTGGAGTTGGCTGCTGTAGTATTTGCTCTGAAGATATGGAGACACTATCTCTATGGAGAGAAATGTGAGATTTACACAGACCATAAGAGTCTGAAGTATATTTTCACTCAGAAGGACCTGAACATGCGTCAAAAAAGATGGATGGAATTGATAAAAGATTACGATTGCGAGATCTTTTATCATCTAGGAAAAGCGAATGTGGTTGTAGATGCTTAAAGCAAAAAAGGTCGAGAAAAGTTGATGCTGATAACCACACATGAGGAACTTATTTCAGCAATGACAAAGTTAATTTGGAAATAAAATTTCCAAAAGAATTCGATGAACGACTATTCTAGATAGACGTTGGTCCAACTTTAGTGGACAAGGTGAAGAATGCTCAACTACAGGATGAAGAATGCAGAAAAATAAAGGAAGGTGTGAATGAAGGTAAAGAGGTGAAATACAAAATCGATATTGAAGGACTACTACGGTTCGAAGGAAGATTCTGGGTTCCAGCAGTACCAGATATTAAAGAGAAAATCTTGACCGAAGCTCATAACTCAAGATATTCGGTACACCCGGGAAGCACGAAGATGTATCAAGATTTACGATGACATTTTTGGTGGCTAGACATGAAAAGAGATGTAGCAGAGTGTGTCGCGAAATGCTTGACATGTCAAAGAGTCAAGGCCGAACATCAAAGACCAAGCAGATTACTTCAACCGTTAGTAATACTAGAATGGAAGTGGGAACACATCACAATGAATTTTGTGGCGGGTCTTCCAACTACTCAGAGAGGATGTGATGCGATTTGGGTGATAGTGGACAGACTGACAAAGTCAGCACACTTTTTGCCAATAAAGATTAGGTTCAATCTTGATCAGTTGGCAAGGTTGTAAGTTAAAGAAATCGTTTCGAGACATGGAGTGCCAATGTCAATTGTGTCAGATAGAGATCAGCGATTCACGTCAAACTTCTGGAAGAGACTACAAGAATGTATGGGAACACAATTACGAATGAGCACGGCTTATCATCCACAAACAGATGGCCAAAGCGAACGAACAATCCAGACATTGGAAGATATGCTGAGAGCATGCATCATGGATTTCAAAGAGAGCTGGGAAGAACATTTACCGTTAGTGAAATTTGCCTACAAGAACAGTTACCACGCGAGCATCGGCATGCCGCCTTACGAAGCATTATACGGAAGGAAATGCAAAACTCCACTGTGCTGGGATGAAGTCGGTGAACGCCAACTGTTAGGACCAAAACTGGTACAACAAACTGCTGAGGTTGTCAAACTCATCAGGACAAGATTGGTAGCAGCTCAAGATAGACAGAAGAAGTATGCTGATCAACACAGACAAGATCGTGCATTCGACATAGGAAATTACGTATTCCTAAAAGTTTCTCCTTGGAAGGAAAAAAATTGTTTTGGTAAAAAGGAAAAGCTAAGCCTGAGGTTTATTGGACCCTTCGAAGTGCTGCGAAGAGTTAGAGAAATAGCTTACGAGGTGTGTAAGACCCCGAATTTTATAAAATGAAAGTAATTATTATTATTGTATTTAGTAAATGGTTAAATTGATAAAAGGTTAAAGTTAAGGGTGGTATTTAAAAATTTTGCAAAAAAAGTAAGTTGATATAAAATATTCATTATGTCAGACAATATTCGTTTTAACAGGGAATATTTGTACGACGGCACAATCATTGGTGGACCCCACAACGGATGTATTGTCGTAGTAAAAAAACGACAGAATTATCTTTTTATAAAAATAACGGTGAAAGTGTTACCGTTAAAACTGTTGAACTACCCGGTAGTAAAAGTATAGTAATACGCGTGGTTGCATAGTAGCACACGGTATTGATTATTGTTGCTTACGTGAAAAGTCACTCAGTTATACTCAATTATTGTTACAATAATTGTTGCATCATATCTCTCATATTATTGATTCAATTATTATCACAGTATCATCAGCATAATATTTTATATTATTAAATCAATAATTGAGACGACAAAGTTATTCATATTATTATTTGTAATATTGATAATGTCTAGAAAGTTCTGTCGAAGAGAGATTTGGTCACCTAATTGCACGCCAATAGGGAGAAATCCTTATTGGAAAGCCCCCTTTTTCTTGGGAATGACCTGGTTGTTAAATATTGTGAGTTATAATATTAATGATGAATAAGTTCATGTTGATTAAAGATGAAATTGATATTTTCATTGTGTTGGGATTATTAGTATTAGTGAAAATCGACATTTATTTCGATAATAATTGTTGTCTGGAGGTTATATTGACCAATCGGGTAATTAATCGGATAAATGAGTAATTAATTATTATTAATTCACATGCTTATAACTATTTGTTCATATGTGTGTACTATTGATTCACATGCATGTACTATTAGGGGAGGTGGTGCAAGATTGATAATACTTGCATGACTAAATTAAAAATAGAGGTATAGATGAAGGTATTATACTGTAATTATTTTATTCACATAATTTTACTATTGATTCACATGATGTACTATTAACGGAGGTGGTGCAAGTTTGATAATACTTGCAGGACTAAATTAAAAATGAAGGAAAAGATGAAGGTATTGTAGTGTAATATTTCGAGCTCCAAAATGTGCAATTATCGAAACTATGTTTTCCTATAAATAGAAGCTCATTCTTCCTTCATTCTCACCAATTCACTGAGACTCACAAGAGCAATTATAGAAAGAGAAGCTATAGAGAGAAAGAATAAGAGTAGTCTGTTACTTCACTATTCCAGTATCCAGTCTTCTTCTGAGGTAAGGGGTATTATTCCTTCATATTCATGAAGAGAGTTATTTTCTTTTAATACTCATAAGAGTTGTTATTCCATTCTTTATTATTTTGTTGGAATAACCTGTCTATACGAAGTACCATATACATGGTGAAATTCTTTTGTTATTCCATTCTTTATTATTCTGTTGTAATAACCTGTCTGTGCGGTCTATCGCATGCCTGGTGAATTCTGTTGTTATTCCATTCTTTATTATTCTGTTGGAATATCCTGTCTATACGGATTACGCATGACCTGGTTACGTTTTTTATTATTCTATTGGAATATCATGTCTGTGCGGATTACGCATGACCTGGTTCCGTTCTTTATTATTCTGTTGGAATATCCTGTCTATCGCATACATGGTGAATTCTTTTGTTATTCTATTTTTTATTATTCTGTTGGAATAACTTGTCTATGTAGACTACTGCATGCATGGTGAATGATCATTTGTATTCATTCCTTATTAAATTATGAAAATGATCTGTCTACGTGGATTATTGCATGGAGGGCAAAAATCCATTTACAGTTTCATATATTCTATTATACTCAGTTGGTTAAAGTTTTGGCTTCTATACTCTATGAAATTAGTAGAATATCCTGGATATTTGCGCTTCATCCAGTATCTTTTCATGAAAATATTCTTTCGAGCATTCTTGAATTTTACTCCACAAAGCAGTATCATGTTGACAATTTGGACGTTATTAATTTCTAGATAAATTAAATTATAAATCTTTAAAATTTATCCTTGAACTTGTTTTATTGAATTATTATGTCATTGTCATCATCCTCATGCTTATATTGTGATGAAAGTCATCTTTGGCTTACGTGCAAAGATGGACTGTTGATTATTAGTTTTACAGTTGTATATCTTTGGCTTACGTGTAGAAATGAACTTGGTATGATTATGACCAAGGATTATTCGGTATAATCATGACCGTAATGTGACGAATGCTGTGGTGAAAGTCCTCATTGGCCTAGAGTTCATTGATGGACAGTTATTGGTATGATTATGACCAGGGATTATTCAATATAATCATGACCATTGATGATTACATGAATATCCTTGGCCGTGGTGCAGGGATGATTCGATTTTATTTATTAAGCTGAGTCTCAGCGATAAAGTTGATGAAAAACTTTTTAAATTATAGAAGATAGTAGATTTTATGCTCTACTTGACTCTTCTAATAGATTATTTATTCCGCTGCAATTGTTAATTTAAAACTTGTTGTCTATTATATTCTATCAGTTGTTATACTATTGAAGGCTAAGGATAATTTATTTTGCATTATCTTAGTCATAATATTTCTTACTGGGCTAGTTGAGCTCACCCTTTCTTTCACTGTCCTCTTCAGGAAATGAGAATATAGCTGGGACTGGTCGGGGAACGGATTGACGGTCCAGATGGTTGTTATAGTAGTCTTCACTATTCTATGAAATAGTGTGATAATAAATATATTGAGGACTCCATTTGAGTTTGAATACTGTCTAGATGACAGTATTCTTATTAAAACTCTTAGATTATGTTATGTCGTATTTTACACGACTGTTGTATAATTAAGTTGTATTTGAATTTTGTACCATGTATTTGGCGACTCAAGATGGGTGATGTATACCTATTTTGGGGGCGTCACAAGGTGGCTCTACCTCCAGAGTTGGAAAACGTTCACAATATTTTTCACATTTCGATATTATGACTGTATAAACCCGATTACAAGCACGTGATTGAGTACAAACCGTTGCAATTCGATAAAGACTTGCCCTATGAAGAGATTCCTATTCAGATAGTTGAGAGGAAAGAGCAAGTGCTCAGGAATAAAGTAATACCTTCCGTGAAGGTGATTTGGAGGAACCACAAAGCTGAAGAAGTAACGTGAAAACTCGAAAATAAGATGATGAAAGATTACCCTGAGTTATTTGTTTAATCTGTGTCTTCGATTCTGAAGACAGAATCTTTGTAAGTAGGGAAGAATGTGACGAATGATTTGTTTGAGTTGTGATTCTGGGGACAGAATCCTTGTAAGGTGGGAATGATGTAACAATCCAGAATTTTAATTATAATTTTAAATATTTATTGAATTATATAAATATTTAATGGATGTGTTTATCGTTGAATAAATATTAATTGATTTGCTTTGATTTGGTTAATTATTTGTTAAATAAATAATTAAGAAAGTTAATACTATGAGATAGTATTCTAATTTAATTTAATAATTAAGTTAAAGAGTTTGTAATGATTAAATAAATTGTTATAATAATATTTTAATTTGATGTGTTAGCTGATTAAATAAAATTATAATTATAAAGAAAATTATAATTATGTTGTTTTAATTTATGGGGTGAATTAATCTAATAAATTGTTATTAGAATTAATTAAATTAAGCATTAAAACTTAATTAAATAAAGTGTGACAAATAACTGTATTAAAGGAGTTATAAAAATAAGTTAAACGGTTTAATTTAGTTTTGCCAAACGAGGCTTAAAGATATTAAGTGTTTAATTTTAAAGAGTTAGCCAAACGGAGCCTTATGACTTTTGGATTTCTTTTGAATTTTGAATTTTTAATAATATAAATTAAATAAATAAAATATATTTATAATCTATACGTTATATTGGTAACTGATAGTATTTATTAGGTCTATAATGACCATATGTGTTTCTTTTATTTTAGGTTGAGTTATCAGTTGGGTTTTTTTTTTGATTTGCGTATCCTAGTTAGTAGCTTAGTCTAATATTGAGTGAAGAAAGAAAAGATACAGAGAGTTTTGAGAGAGACTTGTCAAAGTTTGAGAAAGACTGGTGAGAGAATTGTCTGCAATTAGCAAGGATTATCAAAGCAAACAATAGGTATGTGTCTATAACCTTAATTTATGTACATATATATGTTTTACGTCATTATGCCTAAAGTCTCTGTGTTCTTCACTTCACTGAAGTATAAAGTGTTTACAAAAATTTTTGTAATCCAAGTTATTTTATGCCTAATAATAAGTTATGTATGTGTGTGTATGTATATATATATATATATATATATATATATATATGTATATGTGTGTGTGTGTGTGTGTGTGTGTGTGTGTGTGTGTGTGTGCTGATTGTATGCTAATTACGTGTTAAAGGAAGGGAGTTGGTTTTTTTTACAGTGAATATAAGCATGAGCATGGTTTGTAGGAATATTAAAATTAGTAATTTGTTGTTAGCTAATTGTGAAATTTAACTGTGATTATATTAATTGGGTAAGAATTAAAGAGAATATAGGTAGAATAAATCAAATTGGTTTATAACTGTGATTACAGTGTTCACTGTGTTTAACAAATGTCAATAATAGAGTTTTGGGTTTAAAACTATGGTTTCAAATATTTAAGTTTTCTGATATTGTTGTTTAATTGGTTTTAATTGGTATATGTATGATGAGTAAATAATTATGAGTAATCTATATAAATTATACGTCTTAATTTAGATGTTAGCAGTATTATTTAGTCCAGAATTTAGTTGTTCTGTTCTTCGGGTTGTGTTCTGTAAGTTTCGGCGCTTCAACGTCAAAATCCGCTCCCAGCTCAAATTCTCGCGCCTCAACGCCAAAGTCTGAGCCGAAGCTCGACTTTCGCGCCACAGCGCTGGCCAGTGACTTAGGTCTCGCGCCGTAGCGCGGCCCATAGTGCAAACGGTGGCGCCGCAGCACCGGTGAGCAGTAGGTCCAAGAATAATTTTTGTCTTGCACAAAAGTCTCTAATTGTTAATGTAATGCAATATGATGATTGTTAAACATGTATTTTTAATTATTATGGTATTATAGTGCTATGAACGAGCATGTTATTAACACCTAACAAGTTTTGTTAATATTTTAATGGATTTAATTTGACTATGTGGTTAACAATCAAACCATACATGAAATAGATACTTATAGAGTATTTGTAATGACTAATTGTACCTAATGATATGTGTATAGGATATTGTGAATTGAATTGTTACGGTTTAGCCTACAAGCAAGGCAAGTTTTCTATCTCCACACTTTCGTTGAGCTAGTTTATTTACGATTTTTCAAGTTTACTTATCCTATCTCGATTATATTGAGCAAATTATTCTTGTTTTAACTTGTTTCGTTGAGAAAGTTATTATTTCTAGTTAGATTACATTATGCAAGTTTTCTAACTCTACACTTTCGTTGAGTTAGTTCTGTTATTACATTGTGCAAGTTTTTCTAAACCTAAACTTGTTATTTTAGCATGCAATAATCTTCATTCTGACGAACAAGTTTTATCGTTCAAGTTATTAGTTATTATGCATGCTTAATATTCAATTCTAAAATTTTAACCTTAGCTTAATGTTGTTCAAAGAAAGGTATGATATCTTATTCAATCTTTATGCTATTAGATTATTTCTAAAGCAGGAACTTAGTATACAATGTTGATTCAATCATGGTTTATTCCGTAACAAAGAGTTATTACCTTTTTATTCAACTAATCCTCAGTTGATGACCGTGAATTCTAAATTTTCTTTGAAACGTATCCAAACCAAACTTACGTTGGTGCGGACTTGTACTCTAAATACTGAGATGAACAATCCTATTAATATGGGTTTACGCTTAGCGTTGAAATATTTGTGCACAATACACTGTACGAAGGGTTGATCCCCCTAAGTACAAGGAGTCCCTATAGTCTTAAGACTGTTAAAGTTTAAGTTGAAAGATTACTTATAACTATGGACATGGTTCGTGGTCTTAGGACCCTCAGTTATATATTTCAGAATGTTGATAGTTAAAGTAGTATGCACACAAGCCAATCATGTTTGATGATAAAGCATATACTTTGTAACAATCTTATTCATTTATTAATAAAAAGAATTAATTTATTAAAGGCTTTTAATTATCTACATGATGCTGCTTTATAATATGTGATAAACCCATAGTTTTAAGCAATATTTTTAGAATAATAATGATGATCATTCTAATGAGATCTAAATTCTTAGAAAGCTTAAAAGTAAAATAGTTCTAAATCGTTGGATTACTAAATTGGGGATTAGTGAATCCGGATAGATTGGTACATACATTGCTTGTTCATTGGATGAGGATGCTTGATCTCATGATCATTTGTGTAGAGACAGTAAAGCAAGTATGTAGGTGCTTATTAGAGAATAAGTTCACTGAACGTGGCTCGCTAAGGAATACCTAATGGAGTTTTACTTGCCGGTCAATAGGAATTTCTGTAGTGATAGTAGTATAAGTGATCCTTGGACTTGAGATCATCATAGTATCTTATGTATGATGAATTATACTTTGACTTATTCCTTAAGACCCTTAGGGTATATCAAATGGTATGCTTGGGTATAATAAGTTGTACATGGAAATAATATATGATCAATAAAGAATCTATCGCTTCTAGTAAAAGAAGAAAAATGTCCTATGTGATTCGATAAATGACAACCCAGTAATCCTTGGCCAAGGCAGAATAAAATTAGAAAGGAGTTTCTAATTTGCATTATATGGTGTTGTGCATTTAAGAGTCGAAATACATATAATTAAATAAAATAAGACTTGACAGTAATTCCATGTCTTATATTTAATTGGGGCATTGTATGGTGGAAGGATTGAATTGTACGGTAACTATTTACTCAAAGGTTTTTTTATGATTAATGTTAAAATTTATATTATCTGGAAAGTCATTGATCGCTAGGGAGGCTATCCCTATTGTAGAATAAATATTATTTATTTAAATAAATTAATAGTTTAATTTATTTATTTAAATAAGATTAGAATTGTTCTAATTGATTTATTCACAACCGGTTTAATATGGAGAACCTAAAGGGTCACACCATAAAAGGAAGAATAATTATTTAAGAAGATAATGTCATAATCGTAATAATATGTTAAGTGTATTCAATTTAATCTATGGCGATAGAATAAATTAAATAGCTTAATATTTATTATTTAATATTTTAAAAATATTAAATATATAAATTAATAAGAGGATTCTTATTAATATTATTACAATTATTATTATTTTAATTTCTAAAGAGTTAGAAATTAATTTAATATTAGTACTCTCATTTATTCCTAATAAGATTAGGAGGCTAATTAATTAAAAGATTTTAATTAATTATTCCTAATAAGATTAGGAGGCTAATTAATTAAAAGGAGATTGGGAGCATAATTAATTAAATGAGTTTAATTAATTAAAATAAAATCCAAATCCATAATTGTTAAGGAGGGTTGTCAACATCTATAAATAAGAGGAGTCTTATTATGGGTGTAAAGTTGTTGTTGACTTTTTCACAACAGACGTGATTCCAATTGTTAGAGAGTACGCTCTTTCTCTATAGAGATAGAAAACTAGGGTTTTGCCAAACACTCATCTTCTTGAATCTTTATTCTTTCTTGATGGATCACCTCTAGAGGCCAAACACTTGGGTTGCTAACGTTGATCAAAGGACTAAACCAAACCCGGTGGATTCAAGTTGAACGCGAAAAGGATTGGAAGTGAACTTGTACCTGAGGAAACTCGAATCTTCAATGGTATGATTCTTGTTTTTCATATCTTTTCGTTTAATTAATAATTGTGCATAAAGGATGATCCGGGTATATGGTTTATAAAATTTTAAACTCTGATTTTTATACGTTTCCGCTTATTTTGTGCAATTTGATTGCGTTCATGAATATTACAAACCTAACAGTGGTATCAAAGCCAAACTTTTATGCGAATTATTAATTATTTTAATTTAATATGTATGTTGATATGTATTTAGAATAATTTAATTTGGCATAATTTGTTGTATAAAATTTATTTTTAAAAAAATCGAAATCAGTTAGCGTTTTTTTTAAAGTTTTTTTTTTTTGATTTCGGTAAAAAAAAAAAATCTCGCTGTGCCTTACGCGTGGTTAGTATGGTAAAGACTGATTCACGTGGTTGGCATGGTCCTGAAGCATGATAACTCGGATGCTTTGTTTTTTAAAAAAGGTTACTAGCTTGGAGATTTACATGCTCCAGAAACTTTTTATAAATATATAATACATGGATCTTTGTTAAGTTAAGGGATTATAGCTTCCTGCTTTCTTGGTGATCACGTGGCCCATGTCAAAGTTAACAGGAAGTATTCATGTAATCATATATATATATATATATATATATATATATATATATATATATATATATATATCGGTCCCGTTCAAGAGTATCTACTTTAAAGAGCAATCAGACTTTAAATAACATCCACTTATCAAAACGACGTAGTTTTGGAGGGACGCGGTGGCATTTTTGTAAATACGCGGTGGTATTGTATTTACAAAAATGCCACCGCGTCCCTCACGTATTTACAAAAATGCTACCGCGTCCCTCCAAAACTATGTCGTTTTGAGGTGGATACTCTGATTGCTCGTTAAGATGGATGCTCTTGATCCTTACCGTATATATATATATATATATATATATATATATATATATATATATATATATATATATATATATATATAACCGCCGCGTTAATCCTCATATACGTCCCTTTAATTTGAATCCCTTGCTAGTGGCCACGTGATAATACTGATAACATGAATATAATGCCCACGTTATATATATATATATATATATATATATATATATATATATATATATATATATATATATTTATTTTTTTATTATTTTATAATTAAAATAAAAAATTTATTTAAATCTTAAAATAAAAAGGTTTATTTTATTTTTAAAATAAAAAAATTTTATTTTAATTTTAAAATTAAATTTCATGCTAATTAATTAGAGTTGGAATTGGATTCCATGATAACTAATTAGAGTTGAAATTGGATTCCATGTTTCCTTAAATAAAGGAGTTTATTTAGATATGAAATAAGATTTCATATTATTCAAAATAAAAGAGTTTATTTGTGAATAGAAAAAAGAATCAGTGTTTCCTTAAATAAAGCAGTTTATTTAGATATGGAATAAGATTTCATATTATTCAAAATAAAAGAGTTTATTTGTGAATAGGAAAGAGAATTTGTGTTTCCTTAAATAAAAGAGTTTCTTTAGATATGGAATAAGATTTCATATTATTCAAAATAAAGGAGTTTATTTGTAAATATGAAAGAGAATTTGTGTTTCCTTTAATAAATGAGTTTTTTTTACTTGGAATTTGATTCCATAATTAATTAAAATAAATGAGTTTATTTTGATTAATGATTTTGATTAAAATAAAATAGTTTATTTTATTCAAAATTAGATAAATTAAAATAAAAGAGGTTTATTTTGATTTAAATTTGGATTAAAATAAAAGAGTTTATTTTGATTCAAAATTAGATTTTATACTAACTAAATTTGCCCATTAAATGATATCAATATATATATTGAATGTTTATTATTCATGAGATGAATGTTATTTATTGATACATATGGTGATGTGTATAATAATAAATGGGATTGATTATGGACTATTGACCAATGTGATTGGATTTTATTTTTGTTGGATACATGAATGTATGGATTTTATTAAATAGGGTATGCGTACCTCGTCTTCTCTAATTTTTTCTTAATGTAAATTCTAACTCCCTCCTATGTACTTCCCCTTGACTGCTGATCAAGGTTTCTATTTATTTTAAATAGTTTTATAATAGGAATAATTAGAATTAATTTTGAAGAATTGGAGATCAAGAAGCAAGGAGTGCTTGAAGACCCGTTTGTAATGAAGCTCGATTTTAAATGTAATAGTTATATTTAAATATTAATTCTTGCACCTCTAGGGTTTGACCTTTTAGTTCACTTGGTGGCTCTAGTGAACTAAACTAGAATAAAAGTCTATAATCAATCCAGGTAGAATATAGTATTCTATATGCATGCATATATTATATATATATATATATATATATATATATTATATATATGCAAACATGCTTCGCATGTTAATTAATATGACGCGTATTTTATATATATATGTGCATGCGCGCTAAACAAGATGATACAAATTAATAACAAACTCCTCAAATTTTTTATATTAAGTCTTAAGCGTTCAAAGATATTTGGAATATCGAACGTCGCCTTCTAGCATGATAAAAATAATAGAGTATCAATTAATTATTATAAGTTTATTCTGTCACCACAAGGCTTATCTTAATTCTTTGAGATGTTAATTTTATCACATTTGATGCTTATAAAGAAAATTGAACAATGTTAGTTTGTTGTGTCACCACAAGGATAATATTTTTTTTTTTGAATATATGGAGTGCTAGGTTGGATTTAACTTGGATAATTTTGATTCGGATGTGCCACCACTTGATCAAAATAGTCTAAGAGGCAAAATACAAGGAGTTACATAGTTGATGTAATTGACAAGAGTTGTCTACCTATTTATTTATATATAGTTTGTTGTGTCACCGCAAGGCTATATACATTTAAAATGGGATCCTTATTCTCACTAGCATATCTTTAATTAGATATTGTCGAACTATATATATTGAGGGTAATATAGTTTGAAGAAAATAGTGGGAGATACCAATTTAAAATAAGACCTAATTTATTTTGGTAATTAATAAAAGAATGTATGCTAAAATGTTGTTACTTACAAATTCATTTACAGAATTTTACAATATCTAAAATTACTATCACTGCGTAGCATATTAGATGCTAAATTAACTGGACCGAATTAAACGGATTGGTTAAGGAATTTGAGAATAGTTTTCATGACTGAAAAACTGTCTTATGTCCTTAATACGCCCATCCCTACAATGGTGGCAGAAAATGCTTCTGAGAAAGAGATTGCTACTTTTAGAAAGTGGCAAGATGATGCATAGTTGGCTCAATGCATCATGCTCGCGTCCATGAGTAACGAGCTTCAGCGTCAGCATGAAACTATGGATGCTCTTACTATATTCCTGCACATCAAGTAGTTGATGGTGAGGAAAGTAAGACTGATAGATATTAGATATCTAAGGAGCTCTTCCGATCTAGAATGACCTATGACACTACAGTACAGACAAAAGTCCTTAACATAATCAATTTGATTGATCAATTAGGATAATAGGTTTTGTCATGGATGGAGAGTTGAGTTAAGATTTGATCTTGCACTCACTCCCAGACTCATTTCACAATTGTTGTGAATTTTTTCATATGAATAAGCTACATATCAGCTTCGCTGATTTGCTGAACATGTTAAAAAATGTTAAGAGTCACTTTTCAACAAAAAAATACCAAGTCTTACTGGTAGGGGCCAAAGGATCTTCTAAAAAGAAGAACGATTCTAAGAAAGTAAATAGAAAAGATAAAAATAAAGGATAATAAGAACAAAACTGATATGGATAGCAAAGGAGTTTGCTTCCACTGCAATAAGCCTAGACACTGGAAAGAAACTGCGAGAAACATCTTGCAGAGCTAACCAGAAGAAGCTTAGTGAAGTTTCGGTTACAAATACAATTTTGTTCATGATTTAAAATATATTTTTTTTAAGTCAAGGTTCTACTTGGGTATTGGATACCGACTTTAGTTATCATAAATATAGATTTATTAAGGGACCAAGCAGAAATAGAAAGCTAAACAAAGATAAGTGATACTATGTGTGAGAAATGAAGCAAAGGTTGCTGCATTAGCCATAAAACTTATAGTTTAGCATTGCCTACGGGCAAGTCTATTAAGTCAATAAGTTGTTATTATATTCCAGTTCTTGTTAGAAACATTACTTCTATTTTATTATTGGACAATGAAATCTTTGGTATTATATTTAAAGAACAATTGTTGTTCTATTTATAATAATAATATTTTGTATAGAACTAGAATATTACTTAATGAATTTTGTATACTTGACTTACATGAAAATAATTTTACAAATTGAACAAATTAGTATAAGAAAAAGAGATGATCATTCAAAGAGTTGAATGTGTGTATTTATTAAAATACAAGTGCGAATTATTTGAAAGGTTCAAAGAATTCAGAAGTGAAACAAATTGACAACGTATTAAGATTCTTTGATTAGATCAAGGAATAAATACTTGTGCAATAAGTTTTTAGATCGTCGCAAATAGTTTTCTCATAATGGACGCCTCCTGATACGCAATAATTGATTGATATATCTAAAAGAAAAAATCGTACCTTATTGGACATGGTACGGTCCATAATAATTTTATCGACATTCCAGTATCCTTCTGGGGTAATATCCTAGAAATGGCTGCATATCTACGAAAAAAGGTAACCTTAAAATCCAGTCCCAAAACTCCATAAAAGTTATGGACATGGAAGATTCCTAATCTTAAGTATGTTAAGATAAGGGGTCGTCCAACTTATGTGAAAAAGGTTTCAAAAGGATAAGCTTAGGATAAGATTTGACAAGTGTAGATTTGTGGGGCATCCTAGAGTAAGTTTAGGGTATATGTTCTATAATTCTACTTAGCGAAAGGTGTTTGTTGCGAAACACGCTACCTTCTAAGATAAAGATGTTTATCATTGAAGAGGCTAGTGGGAGGATAATAGAATATTAAAGAGTTCAAGAACCACAAATCACTATAAGTCAAATAAGAGGAACCTGTAGATAGACCTATTGTACCACAACTGAATAGTAAATTTGGAACAGTACCGAAGATACCTAGGAGGTATGGATTCATCATAAATGATGATGATGAGGTACACATCATAGAAGATGATGATCCAGTTACATACGATGAGGTAAGAGTTGTAGACACTCAGAGAAATGGATTGAAGCAAGCTTCTCAAATATGAAACATTCGTTTTGATGAGACAATCAAAAGAGTTTGATTTTATCAAAAACAAGAATGAACCTAGTGTGTACAAAAGGGTCAGTGGGAGCGCCGTGACATTCCTAATATTATATGTTGATATACTATGGATAAGAAATGACATACTAATGCTATAATTAGTAAAGATAAAGTTGTCTAAACATTACTCCATGAATGATTTGGGAAGAGTATCTTAATTGGGGATACAAATCTATATAAATAGATTTAAGAGGATGCTCGACTTAACCCAAGGAACGTATATTCATTTGATACTAAAGTCGTTTAGTATGGCAAACTCCATTAGATATCTCATGTTGATGAGTCATGGAGTGTATCTCTCTTAATAGTCTCCATAGACCCATAAAAGAGAGATCGCATGAGTAACTATCATGTATGCAATGAAATATACGAGACCTGATGTTGATCAGTCATATTCTGGAGAAGTTCACTATGAGTCAGTGAAAAATATCTTAAAGTACTTAACAGGCACTAAGGATGTGATCATATTCATGGTGGGTCTAAATTAAAACTAGATGGCTTAACAGACTCAAGTTTTTCAAACAGACCAAGGCGATAGAAAATCTACTTTAAGGTAAAGTGTTACCTTGAACAGTGGTGCAGTGAATTTGAAAGGTTTCAAACAACAAAAAGTTGCTGGTTTAGTGATAAAGACAAAGTATATAGCTATAAATGAAGCTGTAAGTTGATTGTTTGGATGAAAAGTTCATTACAAAATTAGGAATAGTTCATAAGTCTCAACTTGGATCTAAACATGTGTTGTGGCACTTTCATTTGATTATAAGAATCATTGAAAGATGGAAAAATACTATAGAGATAGTGGACTCTCAAGAATAACATTACATATCCATTAACTAAAGCTTATCCAACAACAGGATAATCGTCACTTAGAGAAAAAGGGTATGAGATACCATGACGATTGGCTTCAGTGCAAGTGGGAGATTGAAAGTAGTATGCACACAAGCCAATCATGTTTAATGATAAAAGCATATACTTTATAACAATCTTATTCATTTATTAATAAAAAAAATTAATTTATTAAAGACTTTTAATTATCTACATGATGCTGCTTTATAATATGTGATAAACCCATAGTTTTAAGCAATACTTTTAGAATAATGATGATGATCATTCTAATAAGATCTAAATTCTTAGGAAGCTTAAAACTAAAATAGTTCTCAATCGTTGGATTACTAAATTGGGGATTAGTGAATCCGAATAGATTGATACATACGTTGCTTATTTATTGGATGAGGATGATTGATCTCATGATCATTTGTGTGGAGACACTAAAACAAGTATGTAGGTGCTTATTAGAGAATAAGTTCACTGAACGTGGCTCGCTAAGAAATACCTAATAGAGTTTTACTTGCTTGTCAATAGAAATTCCTGTAGTGATAGTAGTACAAGTGATCCTTGGACTTGAGATCATCATAGTATCTTATGTATGATGAATTATACTTTGACTTATTCCTTAAGACCCTTAGGGTATAGCAAAGGGTATGCTTGTATATAATAAGTTGTACATGGAGATAATGTATGATCAATAAAGAATCTATCGCTTCTAGTAAAAGAAGAGAAATGTCCTATGTGATTCGATAAATAACAACCCAGTAGTCCTTGGCCAAGGCAGAATAAAATTAGAAAGGAATTTCTAATTTGCATTATATGGTGTTGTGCATTTAAGAGTCGAAATACATATAATTAAATTAAATAAGACTTGACAGTAATTTTATGTCTTATATTTAATTGGGACATTGTATGGTAGAAGGATTGAATTGTACGGTAACTATTTACTCAAAGGTTCTTTTATGATTAATTTTAAATTCTGTATTATCTGGAAAGTCATTGATCGCTAGGGAGGCTATCCCTATTGTAGAATAAATACTATTTATTTAAATAAATTAATAGTTTAATTTATTTATTTAAATTAGATTAGAATTGTTCTAATTGATATATTCACAACCGGTTTAATATGAAGAACCTAAAGGGTCACACCATAAAAGGAAGAATAATTATTTAAGAAGATACTGACATAATCGTAATAATATGTTAAGTGTATTCAATTTAATCTATGGCGATAGAATAAATTAAATAGCTTAATATTTATTATTTAATATTTTAGAAATATTAAATATATAAATTAATAAGAGGAGTCTTATTAATATTATTACAATTATTATTATTTTAATTTCTAAAGAGTTAGAAATTAATTTAATATTAGTGCTCTCATTTATTCCTAATAAGATTAGGAGGCTAATTAATTAAAAGATTTTAATTAATTATTCCTAATGAGATTGGGAGCATAATTAATTAAATGAGTTTAATTAATTAAAATAAAACTCAAATCCTTAATTGTTAAGGAGGGTTGCCAACATCTATAAATAAGAAGAGTCTTATTATGGGTGTAGAGTTGTTATTGACTTTTTCACAACAGACGTGATTCTAATTGTTGGAGAGTACGCTTTTTTTCTATAAAGATAGAAAACTAAGGTTTTGTCAAACACCCATCTTCTTGAATCTTTATTCTTTCTTGGTGGATCACCTCTAAAGGCCAAACACTTGGGTGGCTAACGTTGATCAAAGGACTGAACCAAACCCGGTGGATTCAAGTTGAACGCGAAAAGGATTGGAGGTGAACTTATACCTGAGGAAGTTCGAATCTTCAAGGGTATGATTCTTGTTCTTCATATCTTTTCGTTTAATTAATAATTGTGCATAAAGGATGATCCGGGTATATGGTTTGTAAAATTTTAAACTCTGATTTTTATACGTTTTCGCTTATTTTGTGCAATTTGATTACGTTCATGAATAATACAAACCTAACAGATAGAACATATTGTTCAGTTCTATTGAGCCTATTATTTGGCAGTTGTTGTAATGATTTTATTCATTATTATTTCAAGTGAGCTTTGTTTGCTCACTCTTGCTTATATAACCTTACAGCTAAAGTTGAAAAGGTCGATGTACCTAGCACCATTAAGAGAAAGGGAAAGATGAACAAGTATTGAAGACTGGTAATTATGTTGATATGTTATTATCAGACTTTACTTGAATTATTGTAATGAAGTTATTTAAATTCCGCATTTGAATGATTGTATTTAAAGGTTAGACAACCTGAGAGATTTAATTAATGTAATCCCTTAATGGTAATGTTTATTATTCAATTTTATTATGATTGGGTAGTTAGATGTGAATATTTTTATAAAGTAAACACCAAATCTTGAGGTAATAAAGTACCGGGATTTGGGGGTGTCACATACTTCGTGGAGGTTAATCGTTTTTTACAGTTTTATTTACTTTTTCGATCCCCCATGGAGGTGCTTCGTGGTTGATCTTGTTTTTACTGCTTTATTTATATTCCTGATCCTCCATGGAGGTGCTTCGTGGTGGTTGATCATGTCTCTATATATATATTTACCGCTTTTATATATTTGCATTTCCGATCCCCCATGGAGGTGCTTCGTGGTAGTTGATCATGTATGTATATATATATATATATATATATATATATATATATATATATATATATATATATATATATATATATATATATATATATAACTGCTTACTACTTTCATATAAACTGCGATATCATGTGAGCCTAGGAATCATGTGATCACAGATTCAGTCTATTGAATCTAGATTCGGTTCCCGTGATGGACATTTTCAGCTGTAAGCAGCTTGTAAATTATTCACGGTGTTTGGATTTTCTTAGATGGCTTTCATGCCCATGAGGAGTTCGACACTGCTATGTACATTATTTTTCTCGAAGATTCTTCGCATCTCGAAAAAAATAAAAGCAATCCAGCTGAACATTTAATAAAAATGGAAGTATTAAAGGTCTCAATTACTATTGAGCATAAGGGTTTGAAAAAACCTCTTTTCCAAAACATCATTGCTAAATCTTGCTAAAACTGAATTTTTATACAAATTAAAACCCTGCGTATATATGTGCGAACGTGGCCTCGCACTACTTCCATATAATTGCACATTGGCCCACACACACACACATTCATATAATAGTTTCCTAAAAAATGGCGGTCACTGTGGTAACATGGATGTCGGGGGGGGTGCCTAACACCTTCCCTCAGCATAATCAAGCCCCCGAACCCTAATGAATCTCGGTTTCACAGACCCTTTTTACAGTGTCACATCACTGGGTCAATGTGCAAACCTTTTCTCGGTTGTGTTGGAACAACCATTTAAAAAATTAACTGGCGACTCTTATAGTCCAATCGTCGGCATATACATGTTGGACCTTTTCACAACTTGTTTTTTTCAAAAAAATCTCACCTAATATGAGAATACCAAAAGACAAGAACAGAAAAAGGATAAATAAAAATCCCGACGTCGACAATATATATATATATATATATATATATATATATATATATATATATATATAGGGTCCGGTTCCAGTCTGGACTCCCGGACTTTCTTAAAATACTGACCTTTTTTGTTGCTTTATTTTAAAAACAACTAAAAAAAGTTTAATATTTTATGGAACATGAATTTTTTCATAATACAGTGTTTTGGGCGTGATTTGGATACATATAACAAAATAATTTGTAGAGACTGTACAGACTTATTTTGTTATATGCATCTAAATCACGCCCAAAACACTGTATTATGAAAAAATTCAAGTTCTATAAAATATTTTACTTTTGTTTAGTTGTTTAAAAAAAAGCAAAAAATAAAAAAATAAAAAAAAATTTGGTTCGCATTTTAATCAGGTCCGGACCTGATCTATGTGCTATATATAATTTAAAGGGCTCACGTCAATATTTAATTTTAGGCTTCTACATGTTGACTTTGCAAAATCAAAATGAGACTCCTTTTATGAAATAGAATGAAGTTTAGCACAAGAAGTTGGTAATATTAAAACTTATGTCACAGACCCTTCATTATTTGCAAATTGCAAGGCAAGTAGATGAAGAAATAAATAAGAACAAAAGTAAAATATATTCCACATTTTTGGCAAAAGATAGCATAGAAATCTTTGGTTTCTAAGACACTTAAAATACATTCCCATCTCCCTAATTCATCTGTAATTTCCCTCTACTACCAGATTCCTCTACAAATAAGCTGAAGATAAAGGAATTGTTATAGGTAAATACTTCGAATGAGGCCAATTCAATCAAAAATAAAAGTATGTAGGTTTTTGCCATAAACATTAAAACTAGTCTATACTTGTAAAAGAACAAATAGTCCTTTAACATCAATTTCATCATTGGATGAAACTAATCCTTACTCTCATTTGTTGTCCATAGCACAATCAAATTATTTCATAATTGAGCTTGTCTGACTGCAAAGTGGAATGATTATTAGTTTTTTACACGAATACGCACAAAAAATGGTTGTGTGATGAATAAAACAAGCTGAAATGCAACAAATACCTTGATTAGCATTTCTGTTGGAAGCCAAGCTGGAGCAGTTGGAACCCCAACCCATGCAATCTGTAAAACGAGTTCTATTCATAATACAGAATCCATATTTCATGTTAATTTTACAAATTTTATAGCAATGAGCTTAAAAGAACAATGCAAAATCAAGCATTGCGTTCATGGAGTAATTTTATGTTCACAAACTATGCATTGAAAGTTGTGCACAAATAGAAAGAAATAGTATTGTGTGGGTCCTACCGTTTAAATTATTTATACATTTGTTAACTTTTAACTAAGTACTATTTTCTACCATATTCACTATAATTATAGTGTTTGTGCATACCGCATAGTTTGTGCACATAGAATTACTCTATGAAGGAGGAAAAGAAGGGAATTGATGCTTTGTTACCATGACAGAAAAAGAGAAGAAAATAGGACAATTTTCCATATTATTTCCATTTTTGATTCATAGTTCCTGACTTTTCTTCATTCCCCCAAACCCCTTCTTGAATGATCTTTCTTACTATTTGGGAGCAAAGGGAACATGCAGAAAATTACATTCCATTAATTTCTCCCTTCCTCCCTCAGAAAAATCCATTGCTAAATGTTTTAGCAAAGTTGTACTTGTCGTTGCTACATAATATTGCATGGAAATATTGACAACTTCAGCTACCATAGTAATCACACAATTACAATAATGAATCTTGATTTTAGGCACTTGCAAAGGGGTAGTCCATTTGGACAACTCTATAGAACAAGTTATATTTTATATAACGAGAGTTGGATTTGCAACTCTCTGTTGTACAAGAAAATTCAAAAACATATTTCGAGAAAATTATTTTTTATTCATAAAAGTTGGGGTTTTATAACTTCCCCTTCTTATGAAATTTTGTCCTCGAAATTAGGGTACGTACCTGGTATATCGAAGAGGTGAGTTCATCTTAACTTCATCTCAGATTCTAACTCCAGGTCATTTCTTCTACATCGTGGTTTCTCCACAAAACTTTAACTTGAGGTATAACCTTAGAGCGTAGAACATGATCCTTCTTATCCAAGATTTTAACAGGTAACTCTTCATACATTAAATCTTCCTCTATCTCGTCCGGTTCTAATTCAATAATGTAGTTCGGGTCTTTCACATATTTACGTAACATAGATATGTGAAAAACATTATGAACATGAGACATACTTGGCGGTAAGGCGAGTCTATAGGGCACAGTTCCTACTCGATCGAGGATTATAAATGGGCCAATGAATCGAGGATTGAGCTTTCCTCTATTTCCAAATCTCGTAACTCCTTTCCGTGGAGCAACACGTAACAACACATGATCTCCAATATTGAATTCCACGTCCTTTCGATGAAGATCAGCATAACTCTTTTGTCGATCTTGTGAGATTTTTATACATTGTCGGATCGTTTAAATCTTTTTCGTAGTCATACATACAAAATTCGGTCCTAACAACGTTGCTTCACCCACCTCATCCCAGCATACTGGAGAACGACACTTTCTTTCATACAACGCCTCAAATGGAGCCATGTCAATACTTGCTTGATAACTATTGTTGTAGGAAAACTCCACCAATCGTAAGAACTTGTCCCAACTTCCCTTGAAGTCAAGGACACATAGTCTTAATAAATCTTCAAGAGTTTAAATAGTCCTTTTCGACTGTCCGTCCGTTTGAGGATGATATGCCGAACTAAATTGTAATTCCGTGCCCATAGCTTTTTGTAAACTAACCCAAAATCTTGAAGTGAATCTTGGGTCTCGATCAAAAATTATGGCTACTGGCATACCATGCAATCTTACAATCTCGTTTATGTACATACGAGCAAGACGTTCAAGTGTACAAGTTTCTCGTATAGGTAAGAAATGAGCAGACTTGGTCAATCTATTAACAATGACCCAAATCACATCTATGCCTTGAGAAACTTTGGGAAGACTAGTAACGAAATCCATGGTAATGTGCTCCCACTTCCATTCTAGAATTTCAAGTGGTTGCAATTGATCTTTTGGCACTTGATGCTCCGCCTTGACTCGTTGACAAGCTAGACACCTTGAGATAAACCCCGCTATCTCTCTCTTCATCATATTGCTCCACCAAAATGTATGTCGAAGATCACAATATATTTTGGTACTCCCAGGATGGATTACAAACGGTGTGTTGTGCGCCTCCATCATAATTTTATACTTCAAGTCAGAATCGTTAGGAACACAAAGTCTAGTGTTGACTCGAAGTATTCCTTCTTCATCGATTCTTGCTTCCGGAATAGCACCTTCTTGCACTTTCTTCCTCATACGCATCAGCTCCAGGTCTGTAGCTTGAGCAGCTTTAACTTTATCGATTGAAGTCGGTTCTACTCGTATATTCGCCATCATCACATGGGTCCCTGGAGTCTTTAACTCTATCTCTATCCTTCGTAAGTCATATAAAATGGGTCTTTGCATTGAAAATATTGCACTCGTACCCGCATATGATCTTCTACTCAATGCGTCAGCTACTACGTTCACTTTTCTAGGATGGTATGATCATAATCTTTCAACAGCTCAAGCCATCGTCGTTGCTGCATTTGAGTTCCTTTTGAGTGAAGAAATATTTGAGGCTTTTATGATCCGTATAGATCTCCACCTTCTCTCCATACAGGTAATGCCTTCAAATCTTAAGCGCAAAAACGACTGCTGCCAACTCTAGATCATGAGTAGGATAACTCCTCTCATATTATTTGAGTTATCGTGAGACATAGGCTATGACTTTCCCATGTTGCATGAGAACACATCCTAACCTTTTGCCTAAAGCATCACTGTAGATGACAAATCCCTCCGAGCCAGATGGTATTGTCAGAACAGGTGCTGAAATGAGTCTTCTCTTGAGTTCTTGAAAACTCTTCTCACATTCCTCGCTCCAATCGAACTTTGTATCTTTTCAAGTCAGCCGAGTTAATGTAGTAGCGATTAGAGAAAATCCTTCCACGAATCTCCGATAATAACCAGCTAAGCCGAGAAAGTTACGTACTTCGATCACTGGCTTTGGTTGCTCCCAGCTTTGAATTGCTTCAATCTTCGCTGGGTCAACAGATATTCCATGATTTGATATCACGTGCCCAAGGAATGCAGCTTCCTCAAGCCAGAACTCACATTTCTTCAACTTGGCATAAAACTTGTTTTCACAAAGCTTTTGAAGTATCAGTCTCAAGTGTTGCTCATGGTCTTCACGGCTTTTGGAGTATATGAGGATGTCATCAATAAAGACGACCACAAAGTGATCTAAATATTCCTTGAATACTCGGTTCATCATGTCCATGAAGGCAGCAGGAGCATTAGTCAATCCAAAAGACATGACTAGAAATTCATAATGCCCGTACCGAGTTCTGAAAGCAGTCTTTGGAATGTCATCAGTTTCAATCTTCAACTGATGATATTCAGAACGAAGATCAATCTTTGAAAATAATTTGGCTCCTTGCAACTGGTCAAACAGGTCATCAATGCGAGGCAACGGGTACCTATTTTTGATGGTGACATGATTCAACTTCTGATAATTAATACAAAGTCACATACTTCCATCTTTCTTCTTCACGAATAGAACAGGAGCACCCCAAGGAGACATACTAGGATGAATGAAACCGATGTCTAACAATTCCTGTAGTTGGGTTTTTAACTCCTGAAGTTCAATAGGAGCCATTCAACATGGGGCTTTGGAAATGGGTTTTGTACTAGATTTAAGGTTGATACAAAATTCAATTTCACTCTCTGGGAGTAGGCCAGGAAGTTCTTCATGGAATACGTCAGGAAATTTATTAACAATAGAAATATCATTCAAATCTGACGTATTTTTATTTAAATCCATGACATGGTCTAAAAATGATTGACATCCGTTTTTCAATAAACGAATAGCTTTATGGCTTAATATGACAGTGATTGATTTTAGTGGTTTGGTTGCTTGAATTCGCATAATAGGTTGGTTAGGAATATGAAAGCTAACAACCTTACGAAAATAATCGATTTTAGCATGATGAGTAGTTAACTAATCAATCCCTAAAATCACATCAAATGCAAGTATTTTCAAAGAAATAAGATTGACATGTAACGTGCGGTTACCGATTTGAATCAAACAAGACTTATAAACAGTGGATGTAATGACGGTTTCTCCCAACGGAGTTTCAACCGATAAGTCAAAGTCTAATTTCTCCGGAGTCAAATTTAAACGTTGAGCGCAAGTAGGAGAAATAAAAGAATGGATAGAACCGGTATCAAATAAAGTATAAACTTCGCTAGAGTTTATGATTAGCTTACCCGTGATCACCTCGTTCGGATTCTTCACTTTTTGGAAGGTTACGACAAACGCTCTCCCTTAAACTACCTGTTTTGTCTTGTATGGGACACCCTTTGATGCCTCCATCCCAGCTGGACTTGACTTTGGTGCTCGACAAAATCGGGCTAGGTGACCTTTTTTGTAACACGCTTTGGACTGCATCACGTAGTTTGGACTGATATGTCCCTCCCCTCCGCATTTGTAACATACGACCGACGGTCATTCTCCTTCCTTAACAACAGGTGTTGGTGCTGGTGCTGATGTCTTTCCATCATTGTTGAATCTCCTCCTCTTGAAATGTCCACTCTTATTGTCATGGCCATGATTACCACCGAAGTGATTACCATTTTTGGCATGTTGATTCCCTCCAGGCTTGTTGTCACCGCTTCGATGACTGCTACCATTGGTATTATCATTTTGCCAGCTGCTTTCTCTTAGTTGGATCGACTCGTTATCGCGCTCCAATAACTGAGCCCTATTTACAACATTTGAATACAAACACAGTTTGTGAGAAATTAAGTATTGGCGTATCTCAGGTTTCAAACCTCTTAGAAACATCCATGTCATTCTCTCCTCGTTATCAACTAAGTGGGATGCAAACCGGGACAACTCGGCAAACTTGGCTTCGTATTGCAACACGGTCATATTGTTTTGCTCCAGTTTAATGAACTTTACCTCTTTCATGTGACGAATACTTTCGGGAAAGTACTTGTCGTTGAACAGCTCTTGGAACTTCTCCCAAGTCATCTTCCGTGCGGCAGGTTAAGTACGCTTTATAGATTTCCACCAGTAATCTGCCTCTGCTCGCAACATAAAGGTGGCAAAGGGAACCTTTTGCTCCTCGGAACATCCCAAGACATCAAATATCTTGGTGATCTGCTTTATCCACGTCTCCGCCTTAAGTGGTTTTGGCTCTCTAAAAAATCTCCGATGGTCCCAGCTCCTTGAACTGCTTAGCGATGACCGTCCGAGAGTTGTCAGTGTTTCCACCTACATTTTGGATAGGAGCCGCCCTCGCTTGATGTTGCACGAATTGCAGAAAGCTCCTAAACATTCCGTCGTTCGCCATTTTGTCGGTGTTGTTGTTTACCTGAGGATTATTGTCTTCCTGTTGCACATTATCCTGGGTATTGATCTGTGGTGACTCAACGGTTTCCTGTGCTCCATTGCTATTCTCAATATTCTCGGATGTCATTTTCAAATACTGCCACAAAATAAGGGTTAATTAACATATCACATATTATCTGTATACTCTGATTGACCAATTAAATACCAATAAACTTAGGTAGGTCATACTAGCAAAGGAATTCCCCGTCTATCCCCTCCTAGTTCTTGTCTCACATCTCAGCCAGAGATCATATCCCTAAGCTTTGACACCAACTGTGAAGCCCCCAAAATAGGTATACATCACCCATCTTGAGTTGCCAAATACATGGTACAAAATTCAAATACAACTTAATTATACAACAGTCGTGTAAAATACGACAAAATATAATCTAAGAGTTTTAATAAGAATATTGTCATCTAGACAATATCCACACTCAATGAGTCCTCATTACATTTATTGTCATACTATTTAACAGAATAGTGAGGACTACTAATGCTATCATCTGGACCGTCACTCTGTTCCCCGACTAGTCCCGGCTACGTTCTCATTTCCTGAAGAGAACAGTGAAAGAAAGGGTGGGCTCAACTAGCCCAGTAAGAAATATTATGACTAAGATAATGCAGAATAAATTATCATTAGCCTTCAACAATGTTAAACTGATAGAATATGATAGACAACAAGTTTAACTGCAGCGGAATAAGCAATCCATTAGAAGAGTCAAGTAGAGCATGATATCTACTATCTTCTATGATTTAAAATGTTTTCATCAATTTTTATCGCTAAGACTCAGCTTAATAAATAAACCACATCATCGAATCATCCCTGTACTACGGACCAAAGATATTCATTAAATCATCAATGGTCATGACTATACCGAATAATTCTTGGTCATAATCATACCAAAAACTATCCATCAATGCACTACATGCCAATAAAGACTTTTGCCACATCATTTATAACATTACAGGTCATGATTATACCGAATGATCCCTGGTCATAATCATACCAAGTCCATCTATGCACGTAAGCCAAAGATGACTTTCATCACAATATAAGCATGATGATAATGACATAATAATTTAATAAAACAAGTTCAAGATTAAATTTTAAATAAATTTTAAAGATTTATAAGTTAATTTATCCTGAAATCAATAACGTCCAAATTGTCAACATGATACTGCTTTGTGGAGTAAAATTTAAGAATGCTTAGAAGAATATTTCAATGAAAAGATACTGGATGAAGCACAAATATCAAGGATATTCCACTAATTTCATGGAGTATAGAAGCCAAAACTTTAACCAACTGAGTATAATAGAATATATGAAACCACAAATGGATTTTTGCCCGCCATGCGATAATCCACGTAGACAGATCATTTCCACAATTTAAAAAGGAATGAATACAAAGGATCATTCACCATGCATGAGGTAATCCACATAGACAGGTTATTCCAACTGAATAATAAAGAATGGAATAACATAAGAATTCACTAGGCGTGCGTAATCCGCATAGACAGATTATTCCCACAGAATGATAAAGAATGGAACCAGGTCATGCGTAACCTGCACAGACAGGATATTCCAACATAATAATAAAGAATGGAACCAGGTCATGCGTAATTCGCACAGACAGGATATTCCAACAGAATAATAAAGAATGGAATAACAACAGAATTCACCAGACATGTGATAGACCGCACAGACAAGTTATTCCAACATAATAATAAAGAATGGAATAACAGAAGAATTTCACCATGTATGCGGTACTTCACATAGACAGGTTATTCCAACAGAATAATAAAGAATGAAATAACAACCCTTACGAGTATTGAAAGAAAATAACTTTCTTCATGAATACGATAGAAATAATACCCCTTACCTTAGAAAAACTGGATACTGAAATAGTGAGGTAGTAGACTTCTCTTCTTCTTTCTCTCTATAATAATTGCTCTATAGCTTTTGTGAATTGGTGATAAATGAAGGAAGAATGAACTTCTATTTATAAGAAAATATAGTTTCAATAATTGCACGTTTTGGGGCTCGAAATATCACAGTATAATACCTTCCTCTTTTTCTTTATTTTTAATCTAGTCCTGCAAGTATTATCAAACTTGCACCACCTCCCCTAATAGTAAATAATGTGAATTAATAGTAAATCATGTGAATCAATAGTTCTAAACATGTGAAAATACGAATTACAGTATAGTACCTCCGTTTATACCTCTATTTTTTAACTTAGTCATGCAAGTATTATCAATCTTGCACCACCACCCCTAATAGTACAAGAATGTGAATCAATAGTACACACATGTGAACAAATAGTTATAATCATGTGAATTAATAGTAATTAATTGCTCATTTATCCAGTTAATTACCCGATTTGTCAATATAACCTCCAGACATTAATTATTATCGAAATAAATGTTAATTTCCATTAACACTAATAGCTCCTACACAATGGAACCATCAATTTCATCTTTAATGAACACGAACTTATTCATCATTAATATCATAACTCACAATATTTAACAACCAGATCATTCCAAAGAAAGATGGGGCTTTCCGATAAGGATTTCTCCTTCTTGGCGCGCAATTAGGTGACCAAACCTCTCCTTGACAGAACTTTCAAGATATTGTCAATATTGTAAACAATAATATGAATAACTTTGTCATCTTAATTATTAATTTAATAATATAAAATATTATATAGATGATACTGTGACAATAATTGAATCAATAATATGAGAGATATGATGCAGCAATTACTGTAGCAATAATTAAGTATAACTAAGTGGCTTCTCACGTAAGCATCAATAATCAATACCGTGTGCTACTGTGCAACCACGCGTATTACTGTACTTTTACTATCGGGTAGTTCAACAGTTTTAACGGTAACACTTTCGCCGTTATTTTTATAAAAAGATAATTCTATCATTTTCTAACTATGACAATACTTCCGTTGTGGGGTCCACCAATGATTACGCCATCGTACGAATATTCTCTGTTAAAACGAATATTCCCCGACCAATCGAATATTATATAACCACTTGCTTACTTTGCAAAATTTGTAAATATTACCCATAACTATAACATTATATCAAATCAACACCATAATGTTCAAAAATATATTTCAAAAAAATTATTCTTTATTCATAAAAGTTGGGGTCTTACAAAAATAGAGTTCTTAATCTGAACATAGGGAATAGTATTAAGAACTGGTGCAGAACCAGAAATTATAGACTAGTAGAAAGAACTGGTACTAAGAGTAGGTTTCAGGTTAAATTGTTTATACAAAAGTTGTAATTTTTGAGGTTTAAGACTAGGGTTTTAAATGGTTATTACTCGATTATAAGTTTACTATAAGAAAATTGTAACTTTTCCTAATGTTGCGCTTGGATTAGAGGAATCACAGCTGGAATGAAATGAAAAAAAAAGTGTATTTGGTTATTTATTCCGGTAGATAAACCATTATGATGTAACAAAAATTCATTCCAACAATTGTCATCCTTTCACACAACTCACTACCAACAACAACAACAAACCATGCACTTGAGATGCTTGATCATTCATTTCTTTTCTCCATTCACTTCTGTTGGGTAATGGATATTTGGGTCCAATATTATATGACGGGTTAAGTTCCATATGAGGTTATTTTAACACATGTAGGAATATGATTCGCTGGTTAGAGTATTTTATAGAATCAAGGATTCCCAATTATATTTGGTTTCTAAATTCAGAAGGAGGTGTCGGGATTTGATCCAACTCCCTTCTTTTTAGGAGATCTTATTCAATCCCATTAAGGAATTATACCTAATGAGGAACCCTAATTTAATATGAGGAAGGACTCTATGCAGGTAGTAAGGACACTATAAATACAAGGCTTTACCCTGATTATAAGGTACACACATAATTTATTACTACTTTCCCGTACTAGAGCACTAAGCCTCCATTGTTAAACTTTATTCAGCTTGTACTTATTCTGACATCGGAGCTATCTCCCGGCGGCCCAAGCCGTTAAGCTTTACGTCTGATTCGTTTCTGTACGAGATTTGGCACGCTTTGGTGATTGAAGTGCATGGACGGATTTTGGCGTTAACATTGGCGCTAGAAGGAGGACTTTCTAGTGTTGCTTTTCAATCACAACAATAGTTCTCCCGGTTGGAATTATGGTGCACATCAAAATAGTCTCTGGTTTTGGGCAGTCCATGGCAGGAGGATCCTCACATCCTAGAGGGTCCGTGAAGATACGTTGGGGCCATCCAAAAGCATTTAGGATAGGCTTGGGCCACATAGTCAATCGGAGGGGCCAAAAGATGGTGACCGAGAGGAAGTGAGGCAGCAGTTGTTCTCAATGGCCAGCAAGGAGACAAAGAACAACGAACATGTAGGGGACACACCTTCTCGAACACGGCCCCGTGATGATCATGACAGGGAATCGACCCTGGCAAAAAAGGCACAGGAGACAAATGAGGCATTGAAAGTCTTACTGTTATAGAAGGAGGAAATTTCCAAATAGATGGTTCACATGGTAGAGGGTGAGGATACTGCCTCCAGCCATAGCCAGAACCGAAGGCGAGGGCGATCGCCAGACAGGCAATCAAGGACAAGTCGTTCAAATGACTCTAGGCAGACCGAGAGTAAGCTTTAGAGTCGTTTTTGAAATAGAAGTAGATCAGGTGATCAAATGTTCGGGAACCGGTCTAGGACACAGCATCCAAAAAGTTCCCGGCACAGTGGAAGTAGACACTGAAGTCGTTCCAAGACGGCTAGTTCAGAAGGGTTTGGCTAAAAGTTTGAACTCTATAATTTTTCAAAGATTATTAAAAAAAATTAATATTCGGTTCGTCAACAAATCGTGTTGTTTTCAATGTTTGATTCCCTATTCAGCTCTTGGGAGCGAACAATGTATTTTGGTGTTCGGTAGAATCTGTTCAGCTCCTAGGAGCGAACAATATTTTGGTGTTTGGTGGAACTTGTTCAGCTCTTGGGAGCAAACAATATTTTGGTGTTTGGTAGAACCTGTTTAGCTCCTGGGAGCGAACAATGTATTTTGGTGTTTGGTGGAACCTGTTCAGCTCCTAGCAGCGAATAATGTATTTTGGTGTCCGTTGGAACCTGTTCAGCTCTTAGGAGTGAATAGTGTATTTTGGTGTTCGATGGAATCTTTTCAGATCCTAGGAGCGAACAAACTTTTTTATGGATTTCGGTGATATATCTAGTTCCTGGGAATGGATAATTTCTTTTGGAAGTTTGGTGGTATGTTCAGTTCTTGAGAACGAACATTTGTTATGAAGGTCAGGTGTGTATTCAATTCCTGGGAATGAACATCCTTTTTAATAGAGAACGACAAATACTTAGTCATATTTTGTTTAAGTTTTTGATTTTGCTTGTTTATTTTATACAGGTGTTCAGTCTTTCGAACGATACCTTTAATTATTTTGCATACTTGTTTATCTTTTGAATGGATTCTTTATCATTTATTATGTAAAAAGCTCTATGTAAAACTCTTCGGGAAGGGATGATGTATTCATTGGGATAAATGAGTACACTGACAATTACATTTCATGCTGGAAAATACAAAAAATAAGTTGAAAAACTACTATTGTGGAGGATCATCTTTTGGGTTGTCTTCAGTCTCATCTTCTTCCTCATCTTCAGAAGAATCAAGGAATAATGGGTTCAGTGCAATAACAGAGAGTTTGGCATTATCTTTGCTTCAGGCAACTTCGTAGCCTTCAGAATACATCTTTATTATTTCAATTGAGAGCTCGGGAGACTTCCTGTATTCATGTCGTATCTGTTTTCAAAGCTCTTCACTCAGAGGCAAACCCAACGCCTTGTAGTCCTCGATTTCTTTTTCTAAGGATACACAAGTTTGAAAGTATTTTTTAGTTTCTTGCTCAAGTCCGAGTTTTGGCGAAGGAGTATGAGATTGTTGTGCTTCAGCTTCTCGTTATCCTGTATTATCACTTCGCTTTTCTCAAAGGTGATCTTTTGGCGAGATATAGCTTCAGTGACCTCATCCTTCAGTTTGGCATTTTCAGTTTGGAGGACGTCATAAGCAAATTTCGTACCCTGGTGTTCGTTCCTTTCCTTTTCAAGAGCGGCTTTCAGCAACTCGTTATCCCTTTTCAGTTGGGCTTCTTAGCCTTCAAGCTATCTCTATTGCGGAACGACATGACCCCAGACGACATCGGCCTGAAATAAACAGCGTGGCATAAGTGGTAAAATTAGATGAAGATGGCGAGAAAGAAATGGGTGAGAATAAACTTACTCGGCCTTGGTGCATAATTCCGGCGATAACGAGGTCAGTGGTAGAGATGTCTTTGAATCTGGCCTCGTATGTTGGAAGGACGAAGTGGTTAAAGAATTCTAATGGGTATTCATCATGATTTTTTGACTAGAGTGTTGATGAAGATGTTATTTTTTTGGGATCTGATGGGGGAAGGTTGTCTAGGTGGAGATATAGTACGTTGGGGAAGAGGTTTGAGAGATTTTTGAATATTGGCTTTCTTATGGGGGGGGGGGGGGGGGTGTTGGAGGATGAGCTTTCTGGTTCTTTCCTTTTTTGATTTTCGTTTGAGTTCGGCTCTATGGTGATGATTGGGATGTTTTCTGTGATTGGAATATTTTCGATTTGGGAAGAAAGGGCTGCAGACGAAGGGACTCTTAGTGCTTCGGGGGTGAGAGGAATAATCTTGGCACGCCTTTTCTTGACTCGGAGGATCTTTGTCCTTTCGGAGGTCGGCATGTCCAGAAGGCTTTCTGTAAGGATGGGGGGTTTGTGTTATTTTAGGTTTTTTAACCGCCCTCTTTTTGAGTCGGGAGGTAGTTGGCTCTTCAAAAATGGTTTTGGTGGCTTCTGAAGTTGGGGGGTCGATAGGTTCTTCAGTGGTTTTGCTGGAAAGGAATTCTTCGAGGTCTTTCCTTTCGATGGAGGTTGGTTTGATAAGGGATACTGCAATCAGAAAACATGTTAGGATAGTTGACAAGATAGGTAGGAAAAATAAATGAAAGTAGAGGTCGGCGTCTTACATTTATGGTCGTAGAGCAATGCTTGTTTGGTCAGAATGACGAAGCTCCATTCCTTCATTGGTAATTTTTCAACCAGGTTTGCTATTTCTAGTACTCGCTTTGGAGTGGTGTCACCGAAGGAGACGTTCGATCATTTGTATGAAGCCCAATCTGGGAGTTTTTATGTTTCTGATCCTTTGACGAAGAACCAATTTTTATGCCAGCCTTTGTTACTCGAAGGAGTATCCATCAGGGGACGTTTCTCGATCTTAGGGTTGGGTTTTGGTGGTTGTTTGCTTAGGACTTTGAACCCGAGTTCTCGGGAGTTCGCTAATTTGTATAAAGAAAAAAAGAAGTTTATAGAAGGGATGATGCCGATCTCGTGGTAGAAGGCAATAAACGCTATGATATTTGTGACGCCTCCAAAATAGGTCCACACGACCCATTCTGAGTCGCCAGATATCACACTACAAAAATCAAATACAAACTTCATTTATACAACTGTTGAATTGTCGTGCAGAGTACAACAACACATAAGTTGTAAGTTTTAATACAAATATATGTAACTCTCATGGTGCCTCGACCACAACACCTTACAATGGTACTTTACATAAAAGTACAATCAATAATTGTTTTAGAAATTAAAATCTTTGGAAAATGCTCAACGAAACCTTCGTACATGGGAGGCCATGCATCTAAGTTATGATAGATATCATATGACTCGAGAATTATCCTTGGTTGACCCAATAGTCCCTAAAGAAAAATGAGCAGATTACTATCATGTTCTTTCCAATGGTGAGTTTTCTCTTCACATATAATTATCTCCATTGTCTCCAATTGAGAATTATACTTCAACCAAACTCCAAGATTATATAGGTAGTGCTCGTAGATATACTCAGCAAGTGGATGTGAACAACCCTGTCTTATGATAACACGAAGTCATATGTCATTAGATTTCTCGTATGATAGTGGCAAAACACCCTTCCAAAGTTAGGTTCGCCTCACCCTATTTGATTCACCAAATATAACTATTATATGTCGTATAAAAATACAACACACTTATCTAAAGTTATCAATAAAATTATTTCCATACTTTTTAAGGAGAACCTCAACAGCTCTAGACCACCATTCTAATCCCTTGTTATCTCCGCTCGACCCAGCTACACTCTTATTACCTGAAAGGAATTGTGAAGCAAAAGGGTGAGCACAACTAGCCCAGTAAAGAATATCATGACTAAAGATAATTAAATTATCAATAGCCTTCGTCAGTAATAAATCAGAGAATTAGAACATATGGTAGATGATAAAACTTTTCAACCATAGTTGCAGCGGAACGAGCAATCCATTAGAAGAGTCAAATAGACCATAAAGTCTATTATCTTCTCCATGTTAAAAGTCCACCAACAATGTTTTATCCCTGTAACATCAATCAACAATTCTTGTCCACAATCATGAGAATAACTTATAATCATAATTATGGTTCTAAATTCCTCTTCGTACCCAGGACGAAGATAATTTTTATCACATGTCTTTACCTGAAATATCAAAGATCATGGTTATACCAAATCACAGTTCCTGTTCATAATCATACTAATAAATTCATCTTTGCAGTACGGGCCAAAGATATTCATTAACAGTTCATCCTTGCACTACAGGCCAAAGACATGCAACTGTGTTTTAGAAGAGTCAAGTAGAGCATGACATCTACAATCTTCTACGAATTAAAAGTTTATTATCAATATTTTATCGCTGAGACTCAGCACAATAAATAATCCACATCACCGAATTATCCATGCACTACAGGCCAAGAATATTCATTAGTATCACGACCACGAATTATCCATGCACTACGGGCCAAGGATAATCGTGTTTTCATCAACGGTCATGATCACGTCATAAAATAATTCATCTTTGCACCATTGGCCGAAGAGAACCCATGGTCATGATCATACCAAAAACTGTCCATCAATGCACAACGGACCAATGAGGACTTTTACCACATCATTTGTAACATTACGGTCATGATTATATCGAATGATCCCTGGTCATAATCATACCAATCAACAGTCCATCTATGCACGTAAACCAAAGATGACTTTCATCACAATATAAGCATGAGGATGATGACAATGATATAAACATTAATCAAACGAAATCAAGGATAAATATTAAAGACTTTAAATTTATCCAGAGTTTAAAAATATCCAAATTGTTAACATGATACTGCTTTGTGGAGTAAAATTCAATAATGATACTGTATCAAAAATGATTTGGACCGAAAAGAAATCAATTTTTGTTATGAATAGTGTGACAACCCGAATTTTTATAAGTTATTAAAATAAGAATTTAATAATTAAAATTCTTATTATGAGATGTTTTGAGTTTGAGTATGTATATATACGTGCTTTATATGTTGAAATATATGATATAGTGTGAAGAGAAATATATATTCATATATTGGGAAAGTGAGGTTTAATAGTTAAGTTAACTATTAAAAAAATTAAATAAATTTAGTAATTAATTTTAAATATTTATTGAATTAAATAAATATTTTAAATTTATTTATTTATTGAGATAAATAAATGGTTGATAAAATTGTGGTGAATTAATTTAGTAACTAAATTGATTAATGTAAATTAAATTGAGTAATGATAATTTTATTTGAAGGATTTAATTTAAGGAAATAATTAAATTAAATCAATTGCTTAATATTTAAGAAAATAATTAAATTAAATAAATTTTTTAATTTATTTGGAAATAAATAAATTAAATAAAGTGATGTTTCTAATTTATTAATTAAATTAGATATATAATTACTTATTAATTATACGTATAATGATAATAAGATTTTTATTTTTATTATTATAAGTTATTTAAATTAACTAAACTAAATTTATTTAAATTAACTAAAGTGTGACAAGTGAAACTATATAATATAATATTATTTAAATAATCTATTTGGGGGAAAAAGGTGTTAGTCAAACAAGGCCTTGTGGCCTTTGGCTTATTCCAACTGACGTCTTTTTATTTTTATAACTAAAGTGTCCATGGGTGAGTGGCCAGTCTATATTATCTACGCATCTTATTTTTCCTAAGGCTAGTGGTGAATTGGGTGAGAAGAAGAATTACAGAGGGTTTGTAAGAGAGAAGAAAAACTAGTTTTTTGGAGATTGGCAAGAGGAAGATGGGAAATTACTAAACCTAGTCACCATCTTTTGTAGCATACAATCAAAGAGAAGGTATAACTTACTTCAACTCTAATTTTTTTGATAATTTTGTGGAATTGATAAAAATACATGTATATATATGATCTATAATCTGTTAATCCTCGTTTGTGGGTGTTATTTGATGATTAAAGGCATGGAATAGGGTTGTAGTAGAAGGTTGTATATATATTAGTGTGTATGTTGAAAAAGGGCTTTAGAAAGTACAAGAATTGATGCCTTATATATGTTGTAATCTGTAATTTCTTATTGGATTGTGATAATATGTTAAGAAACGAAAACGGCGTAGTTTAAATCGTGTTAATTGGTTAAGAAACGAAGTCGTGGCGATCGAATTCGCTAAATGTGTTTAAAACATGAAAATAGAGTATGAACATGTGTTTTGGGTCAAATTTTAGGTTGGTTAATGTTTTTATAAATTGTTAGAATTCTGGTATGTTGTAGTTCTATGAATTACGAATCCATAGAATCTAAAACGGACTAATTTGAATGCAAGTTATGAAGATTCGTAGGGGAAAAAGGGTCAAAAATCGCGAAGAACTGTAGCTTCAGCTCCCGTTTCTGCTAACGGGCGCAGCTGCGCTGTGCCCTAAGTCATTTGGGGCGCAGCTGCGCTATAGGGTGCAGCTGCACTGTGCCCAAGACTTAATTGGGCGCAGTTGTGCCCAAAGTGTGTCAGGTGTGACTGCTTTGACCTGTTTTAGTAAAATAGGCATAACTTTTTTCATACGAACTTCGATTGACGTGATTTAAGATGATCCGGAGCGAAGAAGAATAGACCTACAACTTTTATTCTTTAATGTTTTCAATTTGAGGTCGAGAACAGGGGTCAAAATGGTCATGTTTAGGACTGTTGTGTTTTCGGAGGCAATCAGAGGGCGTCGGGCATGCATGTATGCAAGTATAGTGCTCTTGATAACAAAAAATGTTGTTCTAAGTTATAAAACATGAATATTATGAAGTATAATGATGCTTAACATTAATAAATGATATATTAGATAAGTTGAATACGCATACCAAGCACACACAAGAGATACAAATTGGGCGTATGACGAATAAACGTCAAAATGTCGTGATAAGTGATAATGAACGTAAAAAGTGTTTTAAATCAAATGAAATGAATATAATAAGATATTGAATAGTGTTAATATAAAATCAATAAGTAGTCTTAGCAAGACTTAAACATTTGAATGAACTTTGAATATGAAATAAAGTGAGATATAAGTTGAAAGTTAACACAATAAAATTGAACATTGTGTATATATAATAGGAAGGGTTATGAGATGTAGAGTAAAGTTTACATTACAACTACTATGCGTTGCTATGTGACTAATAGTTAATGTGAATGATTATATAATTGTGTAGGGCACGTGAAGTGCAGATATCCGTAAGCTGTTAAACTGTTATTGGTAAACAACGATCAAGGGAAGCCTTTTAGTTCCTATTTGCTATGTGAATTTGATTGGTTTAAATATTTATTGCAAAAAGCATGATGTGTTATATATATTGAATGTATAAAATGTTAAAGTCAACTTATGACTACGTTGATTGAGTAAAGCATACTGACTGAGTACGGAACTTAATCTTTATACTTGCTATATGAACTGTAACATGTATGTTATGTTAGTCCAATGTTTATGAGATATATGTTGCGCATGCTATTATGTGCTATGTGATGCATGAAAACTGTTAGATTTTGCTGGGCTATCGAGCTCAACCTTGTAAATAACCACTTTTGCAAGTTCAAGATTTAAGGTAAAGTTATGTGTTACTTGAAAGACATGAATTAGATGTGATACTTGAAGATTTATACACTTTGGTTGTGTTATTATTATTTGAACTATGTTTAAGGTTCCGAATAATGTATTAATGTTGAATTGTAATATTATTTTACAATGTAAACTATTGTAGTATTAAAAATAATTCTGAGATATTTAGATGTAAAGGTTGAAAGTTTTGGGAACGAGAATAGTTTGTAATAGAAAATTTTAATTGTAATAGAAAATTTTAATTATTTCGCAAATTTCAATGGTTGTATTATGGTTTAATGATGTAAAAATAAGAGGTTGAATGTATTATTAACGATCGAAGTCGAGAATTAAATTGTATGAATTTTGGGATCGTTACAAATAGTACTCTGGGTGAATAGTACCCAGGTGAATAGTACTTCAGGAATAGTACTCTGTGAATAGTACTTTATGAATAGTACTCGTGAATAGTACTTTATGAATAGTACCCGTAAATAGTACTTTTGTGAATAGTACCGTATCAATGAATAGTACTCATGGACAGTACTCCGGCATGAAAAACTTAAAATTTAACAAGAATGTACAGAAAATATCCTTGTGAAGCGATACTAGAAGAAGCGCAAATTTCAAGGATATTCTACTAATTTCACGGAGTATAGAAGTAATACTTTAATAGAATGATGGTATAATCAGGAATACGAGACGAAATAATATTACTCACATACTACAGAGTATGGAAAAAATATTATTTCTTATGAATACTGAACAAAAATAATATCCCTTACGACGGTTGAACGAAAATAATATTCCAACGAATATTGAACGAAGATAATATTCCTTACGAGTATTGAACGAAAATATTATTCTTTATGAATATTAAACGAAAATAATATTCATACGAATACGAAAAATAATATCTCTTCTGAATATGAAATAAATAATACCCCTTACCTCAGAAGAAGATTGGATACCGGAATAGTGAAGCAGCTGACTTCTCTTCTTCTTTCTCTCTATAGCTTCTCTCTCTATAATTACTCTTGTGAGTCTTAGTGAATTGGTGAGAATGAAAGAAGAATGAGCTTTTATTTATAGGAAAATATAGTTTCGATAATTGCACGTTTTGGGGCTCAAAATATTACAGTATAATACCTTCATCTTTAATTTAGTCATGCAAGTATTATCAAACTTGCACCACCTCCCCTAATAGTACATCTTGTGAATCAATAGTACAATCATGTGAATCAATAGTATAATCATGTGAAAAAAATAATTACAGTATAGTACCTTCATCCATACCTCTATTTTTAATTTAGTCATGCAAGTATTATCAATCTTGCATCACCTCCCCTAATAGTACATGCATGTGAATCAATAGTACACATATGTGAACAAATAGTTATAAGCATGTGAATTAATAGCAATTAATTGCTCATTTATCCGATTAATTTCCCGATTAGTCAATATAACCTCCAGACAACCATTATTATCGAAATAGATGTAACAATTCGATATTTTCTATATAAATAAATCAGAAATTTTGTGTATAATTTTTTTTTATTTTAAGGATGAGGATTTGTACAAGATAATGTGTATATGTAATTATGTGGTAAATAAAAATATATTTATTGCATAAATATTTACAAATAAATTTATTTTATAATTATTGATTCTTATAAAGTATATTCTTATAATAATTAATTTATAGTAGAAATGTTTTTATTAATTATTTTCTATGAAAATATAATCATATATTATTTAAATAATATATAGAGTGATTTTTAGAATAAATATAATAATTATTTTATTACATGAGTTTTAGTATATATTATTAAGTTAATAATTTTACCTTAATTATTAAGGTTAATTATGGAAGAATAAATCAGATATGGAATCCAAACCCTAATTTTGGATTTTTATCAACGAATGAGAATAACAATGTAATATTAATTATATTTTAATTTTTTAATGCTATAAATATGTACTGTATGTCCGTATTGACGATGATTGGTCAATTATGGTGTTTAATTTCAAAACCCTATTATTAATTGATTAAACCCTAATTTTACTTGGGGAAATATAAGACCCCGAATTTTATGAAATAAAAGTATTCAATTTTTCTTATAATTACTATTCAGTAAATTGTTAAATTGATAAATGTTAAAGTTAAGGGTGATATATGAATTTTTTTTTTAAAATACACAAGTGATTATAAAATATTCATTATTGTCGGGGAATATTCGTTTGGTCGTGGAATATTCTTTCTGTAGGGGAATATTCATACGACGGCGCAGCTATTTGTGGGCCCCATAACGAAAAACGGTCGAATGAAGAAAACGACAAATTTGAGTTTTTACGAATAACGGCGTAGTTGTTACCGTTAACACTGTTGGAATACTCGGTAGTTAAAATACAGTAATACGCGTTATTGCACAGTAGCACACGGTATTACATAGTATTTTTGAAATTATTGATTCTTACGTAAGAAGGCACTACTCAATAATTGTTACAGTAATTACTGTTTAATATTTTATTTTATTGATTCAATAATTGCTACGTTGAAATTTTATATTATTGTTGTTCAATAATTGTCACTGCACAGTATTTTCCATTATCAGATCAATAATTCATATTATTTGAATAATATTATTAGATAACATTATTGGCAATGTCTAGAAAGTTCTGTCTAAGGAGAGGTTTGGTCACCTAATTGCGCGCCAGTAAGGAGAAATTCTTATTGGAAAGCCCCCTCTTTCCTGGGAACGGCCTGGTTGTCATAAATGTGATTCTGTAATATTATTTGTGAATAATTAATTATTGATTCATATGATAAGGAAATATTTATTTTATGTGAATATAAATGAGGGATATATTTTTGTGGTTAAAAATGAAGGAGTTAATGTTGAGGTGTTTTATCAGTATTTTTGTCGGAATTGAGGTATTAAACATCAAATTAGGGTTTTTGAGTTATTTTGCGGGGGTTATAATTTTTAATCCGACCGTTGGATCGTGGTAATTTTTGGATATGTTATACATATATAAGTTGAGTATATGTCCACAAATTTTGAACCGTTAAAAATGAACGAATGATTTGTTACGAATTTTACGAGATGACTGGTTCAGAAATTGTTCAATTTTCGGAGTTTATCATTTTGGTAGAAAATTCTAGAATTGGTGGGCCCCACTCTTGGTTGGTGAAGAAATGTGCTGAGATTTTTATTCAAATGTGGTGGGTGGGAATAGTAGCAGGTAAAGCCATCAAGTTACAGGTTAAGTCTGCTTCGGCGTGCTAACAATTTCCTATAAATAGAGGGCTAAGTTAGAATTGAAAATCACACTAGAAACATAAGCTTTCTCTCTTTCTCTCTCTATATTATGAAGCATATTTTGTGAGTATTTAGATACTTTGAGAGTTGCTATTCAGTGCAAGTTTCCTTCGGCTTTGCATTCCAGTCAGAAATACTGCACGTTTGAGGTAAGGGATTGTAAGGGATAGTAAGAGATATTATCGTCTTCTTAAATGATATTTTCTTCAATATCATTATACCGAAATATTGATATGAACTTTTTATCAAATTTGGAACTTTTTGAGTCGGGATTACTATTCACGTATACGACACTATTCACGTATACGGAACTATTCATGTATATGACACTATTTACGTATATGACATTATTTACGTATACGGTACTATGTACGAATACGGAATACTATTCATGAGTTACTATTCACGAGTTACTATTTATGATTTACTATTCACGAGTTACTATTCACGGGTTACTATTCACGGGTACTATTCACGACAAAAATTAGTTTCTTTTTCTGACCAAATTATCGTTGATTTATGATTGTTGCTCTCGAAAATAAATGCAGTTGTTGATCATATTGTATTTATTATAATATATAACATTTTTATAACCCTGATGTTGAATTTCTCTTTCACTTGAGTGTAAAGATGGGTACATTATTGGTATGATCGTGACTGAGGAATGTCTTTGGCCTGTAGTGTAAAGATGAATTGTTAACTGGTATTATCATGACCATTGAATTTATAATTGAATATCTTTAGCTTAAGTGTAAAGATGAATTGATTAACATGGTTATAATTATGGTGTATATAAATTCTGAAATGATTATATATTTCTTTGAGATATTAATATATTTGGCCTGTAGTGCAAATATGAACTGTTGATGAATATATTTGGCCTGTAGTGCAAATATGAACTGTTGATGAATATATTTGGTCTATAGTGCAAATATGAACTGTTGATGAATATATTTGGCCTGTAATGCAAATATGAACTGTTGAGGAATATCTTTGGCCTGTAGTGCCAAGATGATCTGTTGATTGAATATCTTTGGCCTGTAGTACAAAGATAAACTGTTGTTGAATATCTTTGGCCAGTAGTGCAAAGATGAACTGTTGACGAATATCTTTGGCCTGTAGTGCAAAGATGAACTGTTGTTGAATATCTTTGGCCAGTAGTGCAAAGATGAACTGGTGACGAATATATTTGGCCCGTAGTGCAAAGATGAAATTATTAGTACGATTATGAACAGGAACTGTGATTTGGTATAACCATGATCTTTGATGTTTCAGGTAAAGACATGTGATGAAAATTATTTTCGTCCTGGGTACGAAGAAAAATTTAGAATCACAATTATGATTATGAGTTATTCATATAATTGTGGAAAGGAACTGTTGAGTGATGTTACAAGGATAAAACATTGTTGGTGGATTTTTAACATGAAGAAGATAATAGACTTTATTGTCTATTTGACTCTTCTAATGGATTGCTCGTTCCGCTGCAACTATGGTTGAAATTTTTTATCATCTACCATATGTTCTAAATCTCTGATTTATTACTGTAGAAGGCTATTGATTATTTATTTATCTTTAGTCATGATATTCTTTACTGGGCTAGTTGTGCTCACCCTTCTGTTTCACAATTCCTTTCAGGTAATAAGAGTGTAGCTGGGTCGAGCGGGGGTAACAGGGGAATAGAATGGTGGTCATCATTTAGTAGTTATATTTGGTGAATCATCTAGGGTGAAGCGAACCCAACGTTGGAAGGGTGTTTTGCCACTATCATACCAGATGTCTAATGACATACAACCTCGTGTCATCATAAGACATGATTGTGGTCATCCACTTGCTGAGTATCTTTACGAGCACTACCTATATAATCTTGGTATTTGTTTGAAGTATAATTTTCAATTAGAGACAGTGGAGATAATGATATGTCAAGAGAAGACTCACCATTGGGAAGAATATGATAGTAAACTTCTCATTTTTCTTTGGGGTCTATTGGGTCAACCAAGGATAATTCTGTGGCCATATGATATCCATCATAACCTAGACGCATGGCCTCCCATGTGCGAAGGTTTCCTTGAGCACTTTCCAAATATTCTAATTTCTAAAATAGTTTTTGACTATACCTTTATGTAAGGTGTCATTGTGAGGTGCTGTCCACGGTTGGGACATGAGTCATATTTGGTATATATTTGTATCCAAACTCACAGCATATGTGTTGTTGTATTTTGCACGACAGTTGTTGTAATAAAGTTGTAGTTGTTTTCTGTACCATGTATTTGGCGACTCAGAATAGGTTGGATGGAATGGACCTATTTTGGGGTCGTCACAGGAAACCCTAATTGGAAAATCAACTGTGAGTTTAAGACTGTTATATAACTGTGTTATATGTTTTTTGTTGTGTATTAAATGATTAATTAGGTAAACCCTAATTAAAAATCTAGAAACCCTAAATAATTTTTAGAAAACCCTACTTATTTAAAAACCCTAAATTTTAATTAGTAAGTTCTAATTTAAATTTTATTGAACTTTAAACTTAAATTTTTAAACCCTAGAAATTATTTTTAATAGATTTCTTGCAAATCTTTCCATATCTTGCAAGTCATCACTCTAGATTATAGCACATGCTCTATATATCATCCAAGCTTATCTTTTTGACAACTTGCAAGTTAGATTCATTGCATCTAAGAGTTATAAAAGGATTGAGAAAGAGAAAATGTACTCATTTGCTCATTTTACACTCTAAGCTCTTAACAACTCTCTCTCTCACCTAAAGCTCTGAAAATCATAAGATATATCAATCACAAATCCAGCCCCACGATCACCCATAACCAAATCAGAAGCCAGAAATCAAAATCGATCATAGAAGGTATAAAACCCTATTTCAAATATGACCATTAATGATATGTTAAATGTTAGATTTTTGTGTTAAAACATGTTATATGTAGTCTATATTGATGATCTGGGTTGGTATCTTGAAGATCCATAACATCTAAGTGAACGAATTTGAAGATTTTAAAAATCTAGAAAAAATGTTCTTGGTGGTCTGACAATGAATGTCAAACCTTATATTTCTGTGATATTTAATGTGTTTTGTGTTTTAGAAGTTTATAGTTGTAGTCTGTTATGTGTTCTTGGATCTGGAGCAAGAATAAGGCTTATATCGAGTCCAAATTACAAGTTATTTAAGGTCAAAAGGCGTTGACCGGCCATGATCGGGTGTTTTTGGGTAACCCAGAAATAGCCCAGAAATGACCTGACCACGCTTTTGACCGGTTAGATCTTTCAGTTTGTTGTTGGTTTGTTGTTTGTGTTGCATCTAGGTTGTAGTCTTGTATATGAACTCCATGTTTATGCCTTCAAATCTCCTAATAATTAGACTGGGTGATTGTAGTGGACGGTCAAACCAAGCAACTCGAGCATGTTCTCTGTTTTCTGGGTAACCTAGAAAACATATGAACATGTCGACTGACATGGTTTGACCGGATCATAAATGTTGATTCTGTTGATGTTAATGGTATTTTATGACATAGAACTGTAGTACTACATGTGGTTTACAACCTGAAAGCTTTATATCACTAAAAGGTTACACGGATTACAAGTCGTGGAAGCCCAAATATGGCTTGTCTAACTGTTCTTCATTTCTGGGTAACCCAGAAAATGAAGAACAGCTCTGACAGCTTGTTCATGGTTCCAGATCTACTTTGTTATGTGTTGTTTGGCCATGTTAGTTGTTGGATCTTGTAGTCGTGCATTAGTACTACAATACCTGACAAATAACATGCCCAGTAACATTAGGATCTGATCAGAAAGCTTGGTTAAACTCGATACTTTGCACACTGGCTATGAAGATCTAGGTTTCATGAAGAACACGAAGAACACCTATAGCGACGGTTCTGTCGCTATAGGCAGTCTTTAGCAACACTTTTATTAAAATTAATTATTTAAAATTTTGAAAATTATTTAAAAATAGTAATTAATTTCTGAAAATTACAAAAAAAAAAATAAGTTAAAAAATTATTTTTAAGTTATAAAAATTAAATATTAATAATTTGAAATATTTTTCATAAATATTAGTATTTATTTAAATATTATTGATAATTAATTTATTTATTAAATGCATTAAATAAATTAATTAAAAATAATTTTATTATATTAAAAAATATTTTAAATAATAATAAGGTATTTAAAAATAGTTGAAGATATAAAATATAGCTTTCAATATTTAAAGGTAAATTTCATTAATTAATTATTATTAATGATATTAAAATTATTTAATAATTATATTAAATAATTCAGTTTAAAAATGATTTTAATATTAGAAAAATAATTTTAAATGAAAATAAAGTGTTTAAAGATATTTTAAGTTATAAAATATAACTTTTAATATTTAAAGGATAATTTTATTAATAATTTAATATTAATGATTATTAATTTATTATTAATGATATTAAATTTATTTAATAATAAATAGTTTAAAAATGATTTTATTAATTTAAAAATCATTTAAAGAGGATATAAATGAATTAAAAATATTTTAAGTTATAATTAATGACTTTTAATAGTTTGATAAATAGTACATTAATATTTAAATATTAATGATAATTATTTAAAAATGATTTTAAATATTTTAAAAATCATTTAAGGGTAATATTAATACTTTAAAAATATTCTAAGTTATTTTAAATAACTTTAATATTTTGGAAATGATTTCATTAATAGTTTAATATTAATTAAATATTAATGATAATAGAATTATTTGATATTTAAATCATTTAATAATGATTCTGGTGTTTGAAAATTCATGATAAATTATAATAAATGTTTAAAAATTATTATAAGTCATTTAAAAATAATATGACTGATACTTACAGATATTGAATTTCGGGACAAAGTCTTAGACTCGATAATTACCCGATAAAGCCGTCGGTACACCGACATGTTTCAGAAATTGATCTGCACTTAGATAATTTGATTAGTTATGTGTTTATTTGTGATTCAATGGTTGTTAAACATATGTGATAATGTGATTAGATTATATGTTGACTGTAATAAGCAGTGCTATGTGTTATAATATGATATTCTAATAAGTAAAATGATCTTATTACTGATAGGTGTTAAATAAAAGATAAAACTAAGTTGCAAATTGTAAGCAGCGCATCAGGCAAGTATCTTATCTTTGCATTTTCTTCATGCAATGGACATGAGTAAGAATATTTATGAATTATATTATTACTGTACAAATTATTAACTTTATATTATATACGCTCATTGATTATCAACATGTTAGTATATGGTAATTTAAAAATATATATATATATATATATATATATATATATTATATATATATTATATTTCTATATATGGTTATACAAGTGTCCCCACTTGGATAATCATTGTATTTAATCACATGTTGATATACCTTTGTCAATTACCCGTATATATATATATATAATATATATATATATATATATATATATATATATATATATATATATATATATGTTGAATTATAGATTATTGTTGAACAAGATAAAACCTTTAATTTGGAACCCAGACAAGTATGAACATCCCTACACGGGAAAACTTTTATGCGCCCAAGGCAGACAGAGTGAACGATACCCTCGTTCTTGCATGTAGTATTGATCAATACAGGGTACAACGGGCTGATCACCCCCGTGCCCGTAAGTTATGCCGGTTTACAGATGAATTTCTGTTTAACCTTTTCAAAAATGAAAATAATGTTCATAGTATGTCACATTAACCTTATTTATAGTCTGTACGTAGTTTCAAAAATTTGGTATAGAATTGATATATTATTATCATTGGTACAGATTACTTCACAACTATTAAATTGTTGTAGAAGGGTAGTATAAAGAGAACATTTAAATCCTTTCAGCTTATATATATATAATTGCTATTACTTGCTGGGCACTCAAATGCTCATCCTTGCTTAATTTAAATATTTTCAGCTAAGTGTGAAGAACCAGAAAGCTCATGCAGAAACAAAGGAAAAAGAAAGCTAACCAAATAAGATTTGTGGTAGTTTATGTAATAGTTTGATATTATTAGGACAAGTATGACATATATTATCTATCATGGGTTGTAATGAATGTATTAAAGTTTGCGTACTTGGGAGCTAGACTCTGATAATTATGTAAATTAAGTTTGACTTTTATATTATTATTATTATTATTAGTATTATTTCGCTCATAGAAATGGTATCGTAAAGCACCGAGTTTGGGTTTCAAGTACCCGAATTTGGGGGCCTTACAATAGATGTCGATTTTCACTAACACTAATAATCTCAACATAATAGAAATATCAATTTCATCTTTAATCAACACGAACTTATTCATCATTAATATTATAACTCACAATATTTAACAACCAGGTCATTCCTAGGAAAGAGGGGGCTTTCCGATAAGAATTTCTCCTTATTGGTACGCAATTAGGTGACTAAACCTCTCCTTGACAAAACTTCTAGACATTGTCAATATTACAAATAATAATATGAATAACTTTGTCGTCTCAATTATTGATTTAATAATATAAAATATTATGCAGATGATACTGTGATAATAATTGAATCAATAATATGAGAGATATAATGTAGTAATTACTGTAGCAATAATTAAGTATAACTGAGTGACTTCTCACATAAGCATCAATAATCAATACCGTGTGCTACTATGCAATCACGCGTATTACTGTACTTTTACTACCGGGTAGTTTAACAGTTTAACGGTAAAACTTTTGTCGTTATTTTTATAAAAAGATAATTCTGTCGTTTTCTAACTACGACAATACTTCCATTGTGGGGTCCACCAATGATTATGTCGTCGGACGAATATTCCCTTTTAAAACGAATATTCCTCGACCAATCGAATATTCCCCGACACGACAAATATTTTATATCAACTTGCTTACTTTGTAAAATTTTCAGATGTCATCCTTAACTTTAACCCTTTCTCAATTTAACCATTTACTAAATAGAATAATAATTATAAAAATTGAATACTTTCATTTCGTAAAATTCGAGGTCTTACAATCTCCCCTCCTTATGAAATTTTTCCCTCAAAATTTATGTACCTGGTAGTTCGAAGAGATGAGAATACCTTGCTTTCTTTTCGGATTGTACCTTCCCAGTTATTTCCTCTATATCATAATTTTCCCCATTGCTCATCTCATGTATTTCAGATATCATTTTAGAATATATCTTCAAAACAAAGGTTAATTGACATATCACAATTTGTCAGCTTATCAAGTAAACAATTTCAGCTTAGGTAAGTCACACACTAGTGAAATATATTACTCGTCTCTCCCCTCCTAGTTCTAGACTCATATCTCCGCCAGCGACCATATCCCTAAGCTATGATACCATTTGTGATGCCCCCAAAATAGGTCCACGACCCATTCTGAGTCGCCAGATATCATACTACAGAACTCAAATATAAACTTTATTTATACAACTGTTGAACTGTCGTGAAGAGTACAACAACACATAAGTTGTGAGTTTTAATACAAATATATGTAACTCTCATGGTGTCTCGACCACAACACCTTACAATGGTACTTTACATAAAAGTATAATCAATAATTATTTTAGAAATTAAAATCCTTAGAAAATGCTCAAAGAAACCTTCGTACATGGGAGGCCATGCATCTAAGTTATGATAGATATCATATGACTCGCGAATTATCCTTGGTTGACCCAATAGTCCCCAAAGAAAAACGAGCAGATTACAATCATGTTTTTTCCAATGGTGAGTCTTCTCTTGACATATAATTATCTCCATCGTCTCCAATTGAGAATTATACTTCAACCAAACTTCAAGATTATATAGGTACTGCTCGTAGATATACTCAGCAAGTGGATGTGGACAACCCTATCTTATGATAACACGAAGTCGTATGTCATTAGACATCTCGTATGATAGTGGCAAAACACCCTTCCAAAGTTAAATTCGCCTCACCCTATTTAATTCACCAAATATAACTATTAAATGTCGTATAAAAATATAACACACTTATCTAAAGTTCTCAATAAAATTATTTTCATACTGTTTAAGGAGAGCCTCAACAGCTATAGACCACCGTTCTAATCCCCTGTTACCTCCGCTCGACCCAGTTACACTCTTATTACCTGAAAGGAATTATGAAGTAAAAGGGTGAGCATAACTAGCCCAGTAAAGAATATCATGACTAAAGATAATTAAATTATCAATAGCCTTCATCAGTAATAAATCAGAGATTTAGAACATATGGTAGATGATAAAATTTTTCAACCATAGTTACAGCGGAATGAACAATCCATTAGAAGAGTTAAATAGACCATAAAGTCTATTATTTTCTCCATGTTAAAAGTCCACCAACAATATTTTATCCCTGTAACATCAATCAACAATTCCTGTCCACAATCATGTGAATAACTCATAATCATAATTGTGGTTCTAAATTCCTCTTCGCACCCAGGACGAAGATGATTTTCATCACTTGTCTTTAACTGAAACATCAAAGATCATGGTTATACTAAATCACAGTTTCTGTTCATAATCATACTAATAAATTCATCTTTGCACTACGGGACAAAGATATTCATTAACAGTTCATCCTTGCACTACAGGCCAAAGACATGCAACTGTATTTTAGAAGAGTCAAGTAGAGCATGATATCTGCTATCTTCTACGAATTAAAAGTTTATTATCAATATTTTATCGCTGAGACTCAGCACAATAAATAATCCACATCACCGAATTATCCATGCACTACAGGCCAATGATATTCATTAGTATCATTACCACGAATTATCCATGCACTACGGGCCAATGATAATCGTGTTTTTATCAACGGTCATGATCACGCCATAAAATAATTCATCTTTGCACCATTGGCCAAAGAGAACCCATGGTCATAATCATACCAAAAACTATCTATTAATGCACAACGGGCCAATAAAGACTTTTACCACATCATTTGCAACATTACGGTTGTGATTATACCGAATGATCCCTGGTTATAATCATACCAATCAACAGTCCATCTATGCACGTAAGATAAAGATGACTTTCATCATAATATAAGGATGAGGATGATGACAATGATATAAGCATTAATCAAACGAAATCAAGGATAAATATTAAAAACTTTAAATTTTCCAGAGTTTAAAAATATCCAAATTGTCAACATGATACTACTTTGTGGAGTAAAATTCAAGAATGATATTGTATCAAAAATGATTTGGACCAAAAAGAAATTAATTTTTGTTATGAATAGTACTCTAGGTGAATAGTACCTGGGTGAATAGTACTTCAGGAATAGTACTCCGTTAATAGTACTTTGTGAATAGTACTTTGTGAATAGTACCCATGAATAGTACTTTTGTGAATAGTACTGTATAAATGAATAGTACTCATGGACAGTACTCCGGCATGAAAAATTTAAAATTTAACAAGAATGTATAGAAAATATCCTTGTGAAGCGATACTAGATGAAGCGCAAATTTCAAGGATATTCTACTAATTTCACGGATTATAGAAGCAATACTTTAACATAATGATTGTATAATCAGGAATACGAGACGAAATAATATTACTCACATACTACAGGGTATGGAAGAAAATATTATTTTTTATGAATACTGAACAAAAATAATATCCCTTACGACGGTTGAACAAAAATAATATTCCAACGAATATTGAACTAAGATAATATTCCTTACGAATATTGAACGAAAATAATATTTTTTTATGAATATTGAACGAAAATAATATTCATACGAATACGAAAAATAATATCTCTTCTGAATATAAAATAAATAATACCCCTTACCTCAGAAGAAGACTAGATACTAGAATAATGAAGTAGCAGACTTCTCTATATTTGCTCTTGTGAGTCTTAGTGAATTGGTGAGAATGAAAGAAGAATGGCCTTCTATTTATAGGAAAATATAGTTTCGACAATTGCACGTTTTGGGGCTCGAAATATTACAGTATAATACCTTCATCTTTTCCTTCATTTTTAATTTAGTCATGCAAGTATTATCAAACTTGCACCACCTCCCCTAATTGTACATCTTGTAAATCAATAGTACAACCATGTGAAAAAAATAATTACAGTATTGTACCTTCATCTATACCTCTATTTTTAATTTAGTCATGCAAGTATTATCAATCTTGCACCACCTCCCCTAATAGTACATGCATGTGAATCAATAGTACACATATGCGAATAAATAGTTATAAGCATGTGAATTAATAGCAATTAATTGCTCATTTATTCGATTAATTACCCGATTGGTCAATATAACCTCCAGACATCTATTATTATCGAAATAGATGTCGATTTCCACTAACACTAATAATTCTAACATAATGGAAATATCAATTTTATCTTTAATCAACACAAACTTATTCATCATTAATATTATAACTCACAATATTTAACAACCAGGTCGTTCCCAAGAAAGAGGGGGCTTTTCGATAAGGATTTCTCCTTATTGGCGCGCAATTAGGTGACCAAACCTCTCCTTAACAGAACTTCTAGACATTGTCAATATTGTAAATAATAATATGAATAACTTTGTCGTCTCAATTATTGATTTAATAATATAAAATATTATGCAGATGATACTGTGACAATAATTAAATCAATAAATATGAGAGATATAATGCAGCAATTACTGTAGCAATGATTGAGTATAACTGAGTGACTTCTCACGTAAGCATCAATAATCAATACCGTGTGTTACTATGCAACCACGCGTATTACTGTACTTTTACTACCGGGTAGTTCAACAGTTTAATGGTAAAACTTTCGTCGTTATTTTTATAAAAAGATAATTCTGTCATTTTATAACTACGATAATACTTCCGTTGTGGGGTCCACCAATAATTATGCCATCGAAGGAATATTCCCTGTTAAATCGAATATTCCCCGACACAACGAATATTTTATATCAACTTGCTTACTTTGTAAAATTTTCACAGGTCACCCTTAACTTTAACCCTTTCTCAATTTAACCATTTACTAAATAGAATAATAATTATAAAAATTGAATACTTTCATTTTGTAAAATTCGGGGTCCTACAATATTAATATAGGAGTTCGGCATTTGTTGGGCGAAGCCGATGTTAATGAACCCTAAAAGGGTAATGATGAATGGGTGTAGGGGTAATACCCCTTCTCCAGAAGAGTATGGGGCATGACGGTCCATCCGTCGGGTCGAAGGTACATCCGATCGGCGGTAAAGGGGGCTTTGAGTTGATGGGTTACAGGAATTTGGTAGTGTTCTTGGATCACGTCAAGGTCTGAGTCAGTGATCTGGGAGGGGGTGTTGGCATGTGGGAATTTTATTTCATTGGAATATTCACACATCATTTTTTGGAAATTAGTTTCTGTTGGGGCTGGATTTTGAGAGGAAGTTTGGGTAGTGGTCGTGATGGTGGAGTCGGTGATCACGGCGCTAACAGTGGGGGTTATGTAATAACCAAGAATTTTAAGTCGCTTTGTAAGTATATTATTGATATTGTAAATTTTGTGTCATATAGTGAGTAAATATGTGATGACATATATGGGAAGGAGTATAGCTAAATATATATATATATATATATATATATATATATATATATATATATATATATATATATATATTGTATGTGTTGATATATATTAATTAAATAACTTAAGGGTTATGGTATTAAAGAAATGTTAGTATTTAAAATGTGTACTAACCTAAGAGGTTAATTTTATTCATCTCAATTGCTTATTTATTTCAAACCTAATTAGGTCATAAGTTAAAGGGTCATGTGTATGTAATTAAATTCCAAAAGAGATGGGATAGAAACCCTAAATAAACTATTAGGGTGAGAGAAATTAAAAGTATTGGACTAGGTTACTTGCATAGCCCAAACAATTAAATAAGAAGCCCAAAGAAATTAAAATGCAAGATCAATACTTAGCCCATTTGATTAGGGACATTTTAGACTATTGATTAATCAAAAATTGGTCATGAAAGATAAATCAAAAATGGGGGAAAAGGAGGAGTATATGGGTGGTTTTTGAGGTTCCTTTTATGGCCATGAAACTTGCTAATCAACTTTCCTTTTATTGCAAATCTTATCTCTTTCTTACAATAGTACAATGTTGTCACCTTCTCATTGGTTAGAAATCAAGATTAAGTTTAATTGTAATCCTAAGAGATAAGGTGAAGCCTTTTAACCAAGGAGTAATAAAAGTATGGGGGATATTAGGAGGAATGAGTAATTATATCTATTCCATATTGCAAGCATTCTTTAGTTTACTCTCATTTCAAAGTACTTCATTTTCTCTCATCCTTTCATTTTCTCCCAAGCCTAGCAAAACCAAAGAGAGCAAAGACAGAGGGAGGGCCAAAATTTAGAGAGGAAAAAAAAGGAGAGCTTAGCTTAGTTCATGCATCCCAAGTTCATCACTTACCTTGGAAGAACAAGAAAGGTTGCTATCAAGACTAGGTAAGGATCCTTTCTAGTTTTCCTTCTCCTTCTATTTTTATTTCAAAATTATGAGGGGTTATGTTCTTAGACCCAAGATTCCTTAGATCTACATGTCTCATGTATGGATCTAAGCATCTTGAGTGTTAGAATGGTGATTTAAATGGAGAAAAGTGAAACGATGTAACTAAAGGGGTGAAACCCTAGCTTTTTCTTCCCTTAAATATTGTGTAAATCAAGTTTTACAACTCCGATTTGTGATCCGTCAAAGGGGGAGGGGGTACTAGATACATGAGTTATCTAGTAAACCCAAGTGATAGCAAATCTAGCAATTTTTAAGTCATATAGGCTGACTTTCCCAAAACAGTCCATATAGAGCTAAAACCTAGCTAAGCCTGCTGACCCCATTTTTCCAAGGGCAGTTTCGTCCATTTCTGGACCTTTATAAATTCTGGAAAAAAAATCAAGGAGGTACCTTGATGAGTTATCTACATGTAGAAAAAAGATCGGGCACGTTTCGATGTATAGAATGGGAGGAATGGTCTTTACCGTAAAGGACTCTTTAAAACGAAAACCCAAATAATTCATTGTGTATAATTGAAAAACATCTGAAATTTTTACAGTTAGTTAGTATATGTTATGAGAGAATCCCCTATAAATTTCAGAATTGTCCGAGTAAAACTCAATTTATTAAAAATGTAACAAGATCCGGATGTTTTAGGCACTTTAAAAATAGTAAAACAAGTTCTAAAATTTCAAGAAAATTTGGGAATACTTATTGGGTCATACACTGTCCAAATCTAGAAAAGAAGAATTTTTGGAATCAGTTTGGTATTTATCCTAAAAATGATGAAGTTATGAATAAAAGGAAATACATAGTTAAATAAGGAAATATGATTTTATTGCTTAAATATTCCTAATATACAATATTTTGACTATTTAAGGGTATTTTGGTAATTTATAATAATAAGTATTATTTATGACCTTTTATATGTATTAAATAAGTGGTTTAATAAAGAGTGAACAATTAGAATAAATTGTTTGTTGACCTAATAAATTATTAAAACGTTATTATGATATTAATAATATTAGAATATGATATTTTTAAATAAGTAAGAATATTGAAATTAAAATTTATTTAAAATATTATTAGATGACTAATAATATTAGATTAAAACTTTTATAAATATTTAAAATATTATTAATATAATTAATAATATTAGATTAAAATATTATTAAAAGATTAATAATATTAGATTAAAGTATTATTAAATAATTAAAATATTATTAAATAGTTAATAATATTCAAAATTAAATGTTATTAAAATATAATAACATTAGTAAAGGAATAAAATATTATTAAATTATTAATTATTTTAATACATGAATAAAATATTATTAAAAGGTTAATAATATTAGTAAGCGAATAAAATATTATTAGTTGATTAATAATACTAAGGAGTAAGTAAAATGTTATTAAAAGTAATAATATTGGACGAGTTTAGGATAATGTTTACGTAATAGTAATATTATCAAGGGATAATAATGTTACTAAGGAATTAATATAATAACTAATATTTAACTGTGTGACTAAATATTAGGTAATTTAATAAAGACCAATGGTATATGATTTTGCTAATCGGAAGGTCAATTATAGGTCTTTCGAAGGAAGGTAGATAGATTGCTAATCGGAATATATTTATTTTCATAGCAGTAGACTACAAACAAGGCAAGTTCCCTATATACCGAGACTTTACTTTTCGCAAGCACTTTATTTCAGCTCGAGTTTTAATTCTCAAACATGTGCTAAGTGGTTTAATTATGTAAAATTATTCCACATCATTGTTATTGATATTCGCACTGAGTGCATTTGAATTCGTACAGTCTTTGACATGTACCTTATTTAAAAGTTTTATAATCCATGACTAGTGGAAGTTTGAGTCCGAACCCTTGTTCGGTCAGAAAATTGCATGAAAATCATTTATAAAAGCTATCCAGACCATTTGATGGTACAGATTCTTAGACTAAAGTGAACACCCCTTATTATAGGGGAGTACCCCACATATCTAATATAAGATACACACCATAGAGTTAAATGTTATGCATATACATAGTCTACGAGAGGTTGATCCCCTCGAGTACGTATTCTGAGCAAGTAACCCAGGGGTCAATTAGCTATTGATTCCCTTAGAAGTTGTTCATAGTGTACTTGACTACTTGATATTCTAAAAGCACTTGTTGTCTCTTGCTTCTGTTATTCAGATATTAAATCTTTCCAGATATTCATTTCATTTATGATATATATTATTCTTGTTGTACTTAAACTAGTTGAGCAAACTAGTTGTTCATCCTTGCTATATCATGAACATTATTGTAGTTAAGCCCGAGACCTCATGCAAAGGAAAGGGCAAGAAGAAGGTGAAGTATTAGACTTTTAGTAGTAGCACTTTTGTTTCATGCTAGTTACATTAACTATTAGTGTTATTTGAACCCTGATTACTGTACTAGGGTATGTTTGTAAGTTGTATTAAGGTTCAGACCTTAGGACTAGTAACACCTTTTGAATGAACAACATATGTTTATTATATTTTGCATTTAGTTATTGTATGTTGTTTAGAGGTGGATATTTGTATTATATCGTGATGACCAAGCCCGGGTATTCGAGACTCGAATCTGGGGGCGTCACAGGTTGAGTGAGTTATAGAAGAAGATGTGGCTGATATGGGTGGGGTAGGAATGGTCTAAAAAGGAGTGGCGGTGATGGGTTCATCGTTGATGGATGAGGTGTTGACTGGTGTTTGAGAAGAGGCCATTGTTAGAGCTTTGGGAAATGATCGACAGGAACTGGGATATGCAAAAGGAGTGGGAGAGGGATCCGAGATTTTTGAAATGGACAGGTCAAACTGTTTGAATTGGGGGAAGGTGGTTTTATTGTATTGTCTTTTCAGTTTTTTCCGTATGTTGAGGGGCGACTCATTAAATGGGGCCTCATGATGATGAATATGGGTGGAAGATGATGAGTTGAAACATCGTGGGTTGTGCGAGTTTTTGTGGTTGATGGGCTTGGCATCATTTGTTATTAAAACATTGGGCTATGCTTTGAAGTACTCTTCCATTAAATGTCTTATTTAAGTGGAAGACTGGGGGGCAATGTTGGGCTATGGATATTTGGGCCCAAGATTATATGATGGGTTAGGGTCCATGTGGGGTTATTTTAACACATGTGGAAATATAATTTGGTGTTTGGAGTATTTTAAGGAATCAAGGATCCCCAATTATATTTAGTTTTTAAATTCAGAAGGAGGAGTTGGGATTTGATCCAACTCCCTTCTTTTTAGGAGATCTTATTCAATCCCATTAAGGAATTATACCTAATGAGGAACCCTAATTCAATACGGGGTAAGACTCCATGGAGGCGGTGAGATTACTATAAATACAAGGTTTTACCTTGATTCTAAGGTACACACAAAATTTATTATTACTTTCAAGCACTAAAGCACTAAGCCTCCATTGTTAAACCTTATTCAGTCTATACTTATTCTCACACCGAAGTTATCCCCCGGCGACCCAATCCGTCAAGCTTCGCGTGTGTTTCGTTTCTGTGCAGGATTTAACGCGCTTTGGTGATTGGAGCGCGTGGATGAATCTTGGCGTTAACAACTTCCTTCAATCCAAACGCAGCATACGACCTAAACTATAACATTTGATATTTGACCATTATGTTACTTTTGGGTTGCATAAATCAAAGGGAAACAGAATAGCTCATTCCTACGGAATGAAAAAAAATGTATATGATTGTTTCATTGGAATGAACCCATTCCTCTCAAATTGATGATTTTCATTCGTTAGGGAGTTGTGGAATTCTTCATTCCCTTCCCTTCTTCATCATATTTATATACACCTTTGTCTCAAACCTCAAAAATTGCAAATTTTAACAATAATTTATGAAAAACCCAATCCCAAGTATCCTATATATGCCAAAATTAAATTTGTGTCTTCACCTTATGTTAAAGAATATAGAAAAAAGAAATTCAACTTCAAGAAGTGAGCTAGGTACTTACATTGATACTATTAAGATACTTCTCCTTGTCCACCCTAACAATCTGACCTTTCTTCACTGCACCAAAAAAAAGGTTATTAAATAAATAAAATTACTAAAATTTAGAATTTTCTTGTTAGTAAAATTAAAAAGAAATTTTTACTAAATTCGCACTTGAATAAACGGGTTTTTTGGGAAGCTTAGTAGCAGTGGTTGATGCTTGTGGCTTGGAGGGCTCTTGGGTTTTTGTTTGGGCAACCTTTTCATTTTTCGATTCGATCGATTTTACGGCTTTAATGGACACTACCAGAAGAGGGTTTCTTCTTGGGGTGTGAGGGAGTGATGAAATGTGGGCAAAATTGGCGTTTGAGAAGGAAGAAGAACAGTAAGCCATGAGAGATAGGGAAGTGAGGAGTTTTCTATTTTTTCTGTTTTGTGGCTCTTTCTGTTAGGCTAAGAAAAGTGTCGAAGCTCTGTCTGCAAAATCTGAGTTCTGTGCGTCACGCGGGCGCGCAACCCTTAGGCGTGGGCGGGCAGCTGCCGCGCGACCTCCCAGTACAAAACTCGCGCGGCCGCGCGAGTGCCCATTTCTAGACACTGAAGTCTGCTAATTCTGCAGACTTTGGTCGTTCTTTGTGGCTTAACTAAAGGTTATGGTAATGTGTCCAACATGTAACAACAAGACTAAATTAAAGTTGTGTTATATGTATTATGAATTCAAAGTTGCAAAAATTATTAGTAAATAAAAAAACGGGTTATGTGATAACTTAGTTTATACAATGAACGTTAGTTAAGTGTTGTGATGATTAACACTTGGGAATTCTGAAATGTAAATAGTAGCATAAGACTTGTGCTAAGATGATAAGCTTAGCTAGAAATATATATGTTATGGTATGTTAGCATATCTAATAGACAACGTGATTCTAAACCAATGTGTAGGTGAACGTGAGTTTAATATTGTAGCTTACGCTCAAGGCAAGCTTTCTAACTCTACACTTTCGTTGAGTTAATTCTATTGTTATATTGTATATCTTATCTTAACTATTATTGAACAAATCAATTGTTACTAAAATTCATTCGAGCAAACTCTAACTCTAATGTTATTGAAAATTCTTATAGATTGATTCATTCTAACTTGGTTACAGTTAAGCAAGTTCCTTAAGTTCTATTATTGTATAATGAACGTAATTTTGAACTCTCGCCTCTATTATTGAACTGTTTTAATTCTTTGCATGAGTTAATACATTGTTGGGCAAGTTTTTAGTTTCCAGCTTGCTACCAGTTAAATGTACGTTCAGTAATTTTATTTATAATGTTATAAGACTCGAACCTTAGCTTATTTTACTGTTCAAGCAAAGTTTAACCATTTTATTCATTTTATTGAATGCTTATGCTCTATAGTTATTTCAAGCATGAGTTTGATATGTAGAATCAGTTCATTTATGATTCTCAAATGTTCTAAGATATGTTGTTATTAAACAACTATTGTGTTATCAATCATTGTTGATTCAACTAGTTCCCTAGTTGATGATCATTAAACTTCAATTACCCTTGAAAGCTTATCCAAACCAAACTTTCTTTGGTGCGGACTTGTCCTCTAAATACTGAGATGAACAACCCTATGTTTATTGGTTTACGCTTAGCGTTGAAATGGTTGTGCACAATACATTGTACGAAGGATTGATCCCCCTAAGTACGTGGAGTCTTTATAGTCATATGACTATTAAAGTTAAAGTTGAAAGATTACTTATAACTGTGAACATGGTTCATGGTCATTTGACCCTCAGTAGTATGTTTAAGAATGTTAATATAACATATTATTCAGTTCTATTGAGCCTATGAGTTGGCAAAGGTTGTAATGTTAGTAGAGCTTATCATTCAGTTCTATTGAGCCTATTATTTGGCAAATGATGTAAAGATATTTATTCTTGTTTCAAATGAGCTTTGTTTGCTCACTCTTGCATATTTATACATTTATTGCAGCTACGGTTGAGAAGGTAGATAATCCTACAACTAGCAAAGGAAAGGGAAAAATGTACAAGTGATGAAGAATTGTAATTCTACATTATCGTTATGATGATAGACTTTTAATAATGATGTGATGTAATAATTCAATTTCCGCATTTGAATGTTTGTATTAAAGGTTAGAGAACCTAGGAGATAATGTTTTTATTAAAGTAGTATTGTATGGGCAGGTTTTTATTATTCAATTTATTATGATTGGGTAGTTAGATATGAATGTTTTGATTGCGTGAACACCAAATCTTGAGGTAATGAAGTACCGGGATTTGGGGGTGTCACAAGTGGGTATCAAAGCCTTAGGTTATGAACCTTAGGTGGGGAAAAGCCTTAGGAAGTAACCTTTGAAAAGATAGTGGTGATTAACTCTTATCGAGTTTTAAGGAAGAAGTAATAAAACACTTATGTGCTTATGTGTTTATAATTTATGTGCTCGTGAGTGCCGAGTAGTAATGATTAATAATTAAAACTTAAAAAATTTGTTGTTAGGATGACTAATGTCGGAGAATCCAGTCAGGCTAGGGAGGATGGACCTCAGATGCCTATAGAGGAGGAGCCTCGAGACATTCATGTTATTTGGGAACAACTACTGCCACGGGAGTCAGCCCCGTTAGTCACAATGGTTGAAGATGAGGATGATGATGTGGAGACGGATGAGGAGGATCCCGTTGAGTTGCCACAGGAGGATGAGGATGACGAGGATGAGGAGGAGGAGATTCCACTAACCTCGATAGCTGCTCGTATGTATAGTGAAGTCTACGATCGTAGTGTGGAACTTCAGGATACAGTCGAGGAATTACAAGAGATAGTAGCTGAACAACAAACTGCAATGACACAGAAAGACGATGAGATCCAGGATCGTGAGGAACGACTAACTAATGTCGAGGAGAAGCTAGTAGAGACTGAAGGAGAAAAAGAACAACTGATCAAAGTGGTCGCTGAACTGAAGAACAAGCTGAGGGAAGAAGCCACTAAGAGGGCAAGAGCTGAAGATGCCTACGAGGAAGCTTTTCAACGAACCAGAATAGCAGCAAGAGACACGCAGGCAAAGAGGATGAAGATGGAAGAGATGGATAAAGTATTCAACATCACGATTAATCGAGCTCAAGATCGGGTCATGGGATATCCAATTCAGTTCGAGACGCTGTCATCATACGTATTAGATCGCAGAACAATGTTTCGGATCATGGAGGAGGAACGTAGTAAGGCTAAGCAGTATCTTAGTAGAACATCGTAGTTGTTATACGATTAGTAAATGTTAAATAAATGTGTAAATCCCTAGTGTTATGAAACCATGGGATATGATGATGATGATGTAGTCCTAGAACTTTTGTAGTTCAAGAAGGTTATGTAAGTAGCAGTGATGCTATTGTTTTATATTTTCAAAGAAGTTTTGAATAAATAAAAGTTGTTATTTTATTCAAAGTGTTACGTGATTATGTGGTTATTTCTTTTGTGGAGGCAAGTTAAGTAGAAATTACTTAAAAGAGTTGAATAATAATCTAACGAGTGTGTTTTTAACAAAAAAATGCCTCCCAGATGTCAACCACCGTGACAGAGAACCACCGAAGGAACCAACAATAACGATAATATTGATGGTAACCCCGTTCAACAATTAGTGACGTTACTGACATGAGCGTTGCAGAATCAACCACAGAACCAAGGAACGACGTTTAAAGAGTTCAAGGCGGTTGGACCACCTGAATTTCATTGGTCAGTCAATCCAGTCGAGGCACAAACTTGGATTACGGAGATAGAAAAGGTGTTCGATGTTGCTAGGGTAGGGGATGACCAGAAGACTGCTTTCGCAACATTCATGTTGAAAGCAGAAGCTAGTTATTGGTGGCAGGCCAATTAAACATGGGAAGGGCCAGGGGTGATGACCTAGGATAGGTTTAAGGAGATATTCTTCGAGACCTATTTTCCCGAGAGTTCGAAGGGTCAGCTGGAAGTGCAATTTCTGGAACTGAAGTAGGGAACGATGTCGGTATCCGACTATGCCGCTAAATTCAACGAGTTGGCAAGGTTTGCGCCTTATCAAGTCAGCACGGACGAATGCAAGGCGAAGAGATTTGAATAAGGACTGAAGCCCTGGTTATACAGTAGGGTTTCCCTATTTCAATTGAAGACTTTCGCAGCAGTGATGGAGAAAGCAATACTCGCTGAAGGTGGAGGCGAGACAGTGACAAAGTTCAATCAGGAACAGAAGAAGAAGAACAACGAGGTAGAGAATAAGAGTGGAGGTGGTAGTGGTGGAAACAACAACAATAACAACAATAACAACAACTTGAAGAGGAAGTGGAATGGAAACGTGGGTGCTGGAAACCAACAGGGTAACCAGCAAAATAAGAAGTTTGAAGCATGTGCTATATGAGGGAAGTTTCACAAGGGTACGTGCTTGTTGGGGGAAACGAGTATGCTTCAATTGTGGCCAGGAGGGTCACACGCCCCAAATTGCACTCAACCTAAGAAGAACGTGTGCTTCACGTGCGGATCCAAGGATCACTTTGCTCGTGAATGCCCTAAGAAGAAGGATGGAGTGACAACCAGAAGCAGTGGAGAACAAACCCACAGCTAGAACCTTCAACATGTCTGTGCAAGATGATGTGCAATCAAAAGATGTCGTGTCAGGTATTATCCCAATCAATGATATAAATACATATGTATTATTTGATTCGGGTGCTACTTGCTCGTTTATCTCTGATGATTTTGCTAAGAGGTTAGAATTGCGTAGAGAAGAACTGAATTTCCCTTTGAACATAGAAATTGCGAATAAGGAAGTTATCCCTGTTAGATTCGTATACAAGAACTGTAGGGCGAACATTAAGGAGAATATCATGATAGTAGATTTGATTCCAATTAAACTTGGAGAGTTTGATGTTATTTTGGGAATGGATTGGCTATTCAAATATGGAGCGGTAATTAATTGCCAAAAGAAGTGTGTAAACCTTATGACCCCGTCAAAGGTTTCTTTGGTACCAAGTCGCCTAGACAAATGAAATGTCTGACGATTATGCAAGCCACGAATTTGTTGGGTCAAGGCTGTGTGGGCTATTTAGCTTACATAGTTGATACTCAGAAGAAGGGTGTGAAACTGGAAGAGATACCAGTGGTGATGGAATTTGTAGACGTGTTTTCGGAGGATTTACCAGGACTTCTTCCTGACAGAGAAATTGAGTTCGTTATCGACTTAGCGCCAGGGACAACACCGATATCGAAGCCCCCGTACAGAATGGCTCTAGTAGAAATGAAGGAAATGATGGTGCAGTTGCAAGAGTTTCTAGACAAGAAATATATTCAACCAAGCGTATCACCGTGGGGAGCACCAGTGTTATTCGTGAAGAAGAAGGATGGGTCAATGCGTCTTTGCATTGATTATAGAGAATTAAACAAAGTTACTATTAAAAACAAATATCCATTGCCAAGAATAGATGACTTGTTTTGTGACAACCCGAGAATTTTGAAAACTTTTAAAAATTTTATTAATTGATTTAAGGTTCAAAATTAGAACCTAGACATAAAATAAGTGTATGCGTTTGATATTTTTAAGATGGAATTTTGAGGATTTCAAAATTCTATGAAGGATTTAGGTGAATTATTCAGGATTAAGGGTATACGTGAATATGTTCTGTGTATATGTGTACAGTATGTGGTTAAGGGTCAAGGGTTGACCAGATAAACGATATCTGTAACAAACCCTATGTATATATTAAGAACGTCAACGTTCGGTTAGAAAACTCAAGCGAATTACAAGAAACCCTAAAATCGGTTCTGGAAACCCTAATTTCGGGATTAAGAACCCCAATTTATAATTAGGAAAAACGAAAGTGTTAATTTAATACTTTTAATGTTAATTAGGATATATTAATTCTAATTTTCAAGTTAAGTAATTAGAAAACCCTAATCTAATTAAGAAATCTAATTTCTAATTTAGGAAAATTATTTTTCTATTAGAAACCCTAATTAGTGGTTTATAAACCCTAATGACCAATTACGATCCTAATTGCTAAATTAGCAATTTTAATTAGGAAATGTTAATCCTAATTAGCAATATTTAATTGGTGATTAAGAAATTTTAATATAATTAGAAAATTCTAATTATAATTTAGAAATATTAACTTTTTATTTTTAAAACCGAATTTCAGAAATGTTAAAAATTAAATTGCAAAACTTGAGGATTCAAACCCTAAACCCTAAAGGGTTCAAACCCTAAACCCTAACCTTAAACCCTAAAAATTTGGTCAAATGTCCAAAAATGCCATTAAATTAAAAGGAAAATGACCAAAATGCCCTTTCTTAAAACCAAAGCAAAAGATAAGGCCAATCTTGTGAGTCATTAAGCCTAAAGTTTAGCCATGTGCCCTAAATCTTTAAAAGATAAGATCAAGTGCCACCTTGCCAAGATAAGATACATTGAATCTAAATCATTGAAAACTTAAGTAAGTAAAAACCTTACTTTATTTCTCATTCAAGTTCAACCCATTCTCTCTCTAGCTTTTCGAAATTTGGAGTGAGAGAGAGATAGGATGAGCCATGATCAGTTCATAGCTTAGCAAGATCAGATCATCAAGATTAGACCCAAGAATCAAAGTCTAAAGAGGTATAAACCTTCAAAATTTGAAATCCTTAGATTGTATGTTAGATGATATGTGTTGTTGTTTAATGTTGTGTATTATGATGTTATTTAGTGAAACCCAGATCCATAACATCAAAGTGCTCAGATCTAATATTTTAAGAAATCTGGGAAAAGTTTGAAAAATCGTCTGACAGCCATATGTCAGCCCTCATAAATCTGTGTGTATTAGTTGTTTAGTGTTGTTTTTGTTTTGGACATGTTCTCTGCCATGTGGTCTTTAGTATGGAACTTGAATCATGTTTATAGCAAGTCTAGATTTGTAGTTATGATCAGTCAAACTACGTTGACCGATCACAGGAATGGGTTTCTAGGCAACCCAGAACCCAGATTGTTGTCTGACAAGCACTTTCAAGGCCTCTGATCTTGCATGTGTTTGAGTTTTTAAACGATTTGTTGTTTTTATGCTGTAGTATGGTATAAGTACTACCCAATAATGCTCTTAGAACAACCAGATACATAACTGAATCATAGATAATGGTGGTCAAACGACCGTTGACGAACTGACCGGATGAAGATTTCTGGGAAACCCAGATCTTCAAGAACCACGTCCTGACCCCTAGTTTGACCAGCCTTGATCTGTCATGTGTAATGTTTTTATAATGATATGTTGTTTAATAAATGAAGCCTGACATCTCCAATACAAGATACAACAATTACTTTACACAAACAAAACCCAGAACTCAAGTTATAAGGATCAAGATATAGTACCATCGTCTGTTCTTCATTTTCTGGAAAACCCAGAAATGAAGAACAGCGATGTCAGACTTTTCTGGAGCTTGGATCTTGCAACTTGGTTATGTAATGACCATTAAATCAGTTTGAGGTTGTAATGTTACATTAGTACTACAATCTTAACACTTTAGCCAGCCCAGAAACGTAATGAACAAAGATCTACCACCGGTCAAACCACCCAACCTGTCAACTGGCCAAGAAGTTCTGGGCAGCTCAAGAACACCTATAGCGATGGGTCTGTCGCTATAGGACCCTTTAGCGACAATTTCTATTTATTTTATTTTCTAATTTCCGGAAATTAATTAATAAATCGAATAAAATGGTTTTCATTATTAAAAATACAAAATAAATTCTAAAAAAATATTTTAAAGTATGAAAAATTGTTTTTAATTATTTAGAGTATATTTCATAAATATTTAATATTTTTGGAATATAAATGATATTTAATTTATTTAGTTATAATATTAAATAAATTATTTAAAAATAATTTTAATTCATGAAAAATTATATTATGGCATTAGGAAATATTTTAAGTTATTTTTAATGACTTTTAATATTTTATGATGAATTTCATTAATTAATAGATATTAATGATAATTAGTTTATTTAATAAATATATTAAATAAATTATGAAAAAATAGAATTAATGCTTCATAAATCATATAAAAATGATTTAAGTATTATAAAAATATTTTAAGTTATAAAATATAACTTTTGATATTTTGTCATGAAAATATTAATATTTTAATATTAAAATCAATTATCGGATAATGAATTTAACTGTTTAAAAATTATATAAATATGATTTTGAAGTATTAAAAATACTTTGTGATATTATAAATATATTATAATATTAAGTGATGATTTTCATTAATATTTGATATTAAATAAATATTAATGATAATAGAATTATGTGGTATTTAAATCATTTAAATACGATAAAAGTGATTAAAAATTCATGATAAATAGTAATAATTATTTAAAAATTATTACGAGCTTATAAAAAATATTTTGACTGATATTAATTATCTTAGATAATGGTTAAGTGTTTAGTCAGAGTTTAATTGAACATAAACTTGAAGTTTTGTCCGACTAGACAGTCGGGATGTCAAATTTATGTTGAGTTCAACTCAGACTGCAATAGTTTGACTTCACACCGAGTCTTATGTGTGTTATAGACTGATAGGATTATATGTTATGTGTTAGGTTATTCTGTGTATATATATTGTGACGCTCCCAAAATAGGTATACAACACCCATTTTGAGTCGTCAAATACATGGTACAAAAAACAAATTACAACTTCAATTATACAATTATCGTACAAAATACGACAACACATACTGTGAGTTTAAATACAAATATTGCCTTCTAGACAATATTCACACTCAAATAAATCCTCATTATAATTATTCAAACACTATTTTACAAAAATAGTGAGTACTGCTAAAATATCTTTCTAGAACCATCACTCCATACCCTGACTAGATTCTGCTATGTTCTCACCTCTTGAGAAGAAAAATGGAACAAAAAGGAAAAGGGTGAGCTCAACTAGCCCAGTAAAGAATATTATGACTAAGGTAATATATAACAAATTATCATTAGTATTCAACAGGGAAAAATATGATAAAATATAATCGACAACAAGTTTTAGGTCAACAACTGCAGCGGAAACAACAAACCATTAGAAGAGTCAAGTAGAGAATGAATTCTACTATCTTCTAAGATTTAAAAGTCCATCATCAATATTTTATCCCTGTAACATCAATTAATAATTATCTTTAACCAAATATTCATCTTTGCACTACAGGCCAAAGATATTAATTTGTATCACCAGTCGGTCATGTTCATCTCAACACCTGTTCATCTTTGCACTACGGGCCAAAGATATTCATCAGTTAATCATTCATCTTTACGCTACAGGCCAAAGATATTCAGTAATATCATCATTTAGGACTGAGGATGATGAAAAATATCTTAAAGAAAATGAATCTAGTGAGACAGAAGGACAAATAGTAGGGATTCGTATAACAGTTTATCCAAGATCAATAATACTTCATAATAATCGATTGTGAAGCAAAATTCAAAAATAAAGATCAAAACATGGATACAACCAAAGATAGTAACCATAATAGATATCTTGGACAAAAAAGGAAAATTTTATTTTTCGGTGAATAATGCCGTATTCATGAATAGTGTCGTATACGTGAATAGTAACGTATACGTGAATAGTAACCCCGACACAAAAAGTTCTAAATTTGATAAAAAGTTCATATCAATATTTCGGCATAATGATATTGAAGAAAATATCATTTAAGAAGAAGATAATATCCCTTACCTCAAAATATCAGTACTTCTGGTCGGAATACCGGTATAAGGCTGAAAGAAACTTGCTCTGATGAATAGAAACTCTCAAAGTATCTAAATACTCACAAAATACACTCAATAATCTAGAGAGAGAAAGAGAGAAAACTTGTTTCTGGTTTGATTTTTAATTCTAACTTAGCCCTCTATTTATAGAAAAATATTAGCACGCCGATGCAGACTTAACCTGCAACCTGATGGCTTTACCTGCTACTATTCAAGCCTACCACATTTGAATAAAAATCTCAGCAAATTTTTTCACCAATCAAGAGTGGGGCCCACCAATTCTATAATTTTCCACCAAAATGATAAACTCCGAAAATTCAACAATTTCTAAACCAGTCATCTCGTAAAATTCATAATAAATCATACTTTTATTTTTAACGGTTCAAAATTTATGGACATATACTCAACTTATATATGTATAACATATCCAAAAATTACCACGATCCAACGGTCGGATTAAAAATTATAACCCCCACAAAATATCTCAAAAACCTTAATTTTTAATACCTCCATTCCGACAAAAATATTGATAAAAACCTCAACATTAACTCCTTCACTTTTAACCACAAAAATATATCCCTCATTTATATCCACATAAAATAAATATTTCCTTATCATATGAATCAATAATTAATTATTCACAAATAATATTACAGAATCACATTTATGACAACCAGGCCGTTCCCAGGAAAGATGGGGCTTTCCGATAAGAATTTCTCCTTACTGGCGCACAATTAGATGACCAAACCTCTCCTTAGACAGAACTTTCTAGACATTGTCAATAATGTTATCTAATAATATTATTCAAATAATATGAATAATTGATCTGATAATGGGAAATACTGTGCAGTGACAATTATTGAAACAACAATAATATAAAATATCAATGCATCAATTATTGAATCAATAAAATAAAATATTGAACAGTAACTGCTGTAACAATTATTGAGTAGTGCCTTCCTTCGTAAGAATAAATAATTGGTGCAATACCGTGTGCTACTGTATTTTAACCACCAAGTATTCCAACAGTATTAACGGTAACAACTACGCCTTTAATTATAAACAACTTATACTTGTCATTTTCTTCATCCAATCGCTTTCCGTTATAGGGCCCACACAAGGCTGCGCCGCGTACGAATATTCCCCGACAGCAAGAATATTCTACGACCAAACGAATATTCACCGACAAAAAATGAATATTTTATAACCACTTGCTTATTTGAAATATTTGCGCATTTTACCCATAACTAACCACATTAATCAAATCAACCCTTTCTATTTCAAAATAATATATAGAGGAAATTTAATTTCATTTATTAATAAGTTGGGGTCTTACAACCTCCCCTCCTTATGAAATTTCGTCCTCGAAATTGACGTACGTACCTGGTGTTTCGAAAAGGTGAGGATACCTCACTTTCATTTCTGATTCCAACTCCCAGGTTATTTCTTTAATAGCATGGTTTCTCCACAAAACCTTAACTTGTGGTATAACCTTCGTGCGTAGAACATGCTCTTTCCTATCCAAGATCTTAACAGGTACCTCCTCATACGTTAAATCTTCGGCTATCTCGTCTGGTTCTAACTCAATTATGTGGTTCGGGTCTTTCACATATTTACGAAGCACAGATATGTGAAAATATTATGAACACGAGACATGCTTGGAGGTAATGCGAGTCTATAGGCCACATTTTCTATTCGGTCAAGAATCTCAAATGGACCGACAAATCATGGATTGAGCTTTCCTCTCTTCCCAAATCTTGTAACTCATTTCCATGGTGCAACACGTAACAATACATGATCCCCAATATTGAATTCTACATCCTTTCAATGAAGATCCGCATAACTCTTTTGTCGATCCTGTCCCGTTTATATACGTTGTCGAATTGTTTGGATCTTCTCTGTAGTTATGCGTACCAATTCTGGTCCCAACAATGTTGCTTCACCCACCTCGTCCCAGCATACTGGAGAACGACACTTTCGTCCATATAAGGCTTCAAATGGAGCCATACCTATACTTGCCTGATAACTGTTGTTGTAGGAGAATTCCACCAGTGGCAAGTACTTATCCTAACTTCTTTTGAAATCTAGAACACAGAGTCTTAATAGATCTTCAAGGGTTTGAATAGTCCTCTCTGATTGCCCATCCGTTTGAGGATGGTATGCTGAACTAAATCATAAATCTGTGCCCATAGCTTTTTGTAAGCTAACCCAAAATCGTGAAGTGAATCTTGGGTTACAATCCGAAACTATGGATACTGGCATGCCATGCAATCTTTCAATCTCATTCACGTACATACTAGCAAGACGTTCAAGGGAATAAGTCTCACGTATAGGCAAGAAATGGGCAGACTTGGTTAATCTATCAACAATGACCCAAATCGCATCTATGCCTTGAGAAACCTTGGTAAGACCTGTAACAAAATCCATGGTAATGTGTTTCCACTTCCATTTCGGGATCTCAAGTGGTTGCAATGGACCCTTTGGCACTTGATGCTCCGCCTTTACACGTTAACAAGTTAAACACCTCGAGATAAACTCCGCGATCTCTCTTTTCATATTGCTCCACCAAAATGTATGTCGAAGATCGTGATACTTTTTGGTACTCCCAGGATGGATTGCAAAAGGTGTGTTGTGTGCCTCCATCATTATTCTACGCTTCAAGTCAAAATCGTTAGGAACACAAAGTCTGGAGTTGACTCGAAGTATTCCTTCTTCATTGATTCTTGCTTCTGGAATAGCACCTTCTTGCACTTTCTTCTTCATACACATCAGCTCTATGTCCGAAGCTTAAGCGGCTTTAACTTTATCAATTAAAGTCGGTTCTACTCGTATATTTGATATCATCATGTGGGTACTTGGAGCCTTCATCTCTATCTCCATCCTTTGCAAATCATACAAAATGGGCCTTTGTGTTAACACCATTGCACTCGTACCCGCGTATGATCTTCTACTCAATGTGTCAGCTACTACGTTCATTTTTCCAGGATGATATTGGATGGTATGATCGTAATCTTTCAACAGCTCAAGCCAACGTCGTTGCCGCATGTTGAGTTCCTTTTGGGTGAAGAAATATTTGAGGCTTTTATGATCCGTATAGATCTCCACTTTCTCCCCATACAAGTAGTGTCTCCAAATCTTCAACGCAAAAATGACTGCTGCCAACTCCAAATCATGAGTAGGATAATTCCCCTCATATTCTTTGAGTTGTCGTGAGGCATAGGCTATGACTTTCCCATGTTGCATGAGAACACATCCTAACCCTTTGCCTGAAGCATCGCTGTAGATAACAAATCCATCCGAACCAGATGGTATTGTCAGAATAGGTGCCGAAATGAGTCTCCTCTTGAGTTCTTGAAAACTCTTTTCATAATCCTCGCTCCAACCGAATTTTGTATCCTTCCGAGTCAGCTGAGTTAACAGAGTAGCGATTCTAGAAAATCCTTCCACGAATCTCCGATAATACCTAGTTAAGCCCAGAAAGCTATGTACTTCGGTCACCGACTTCGGTTGCTCCCAACTTTGTATGGCTTCAATCTTCGCCGGGTCGACAGATACTCCATGTTTTGACACCACATGCCCAAGGAATGCTACTTCCTCAAGCCAGAACTCGCATTTCTTCAATTTGGCATATAACTTGTTTTCACAAAGCCTTTGCAGTACCAACTTCAAATGGCGCTCATGATCTTCACGGCTTTTGGAATAGATGAGGATGTCATCAATAAAGACAACAACGAACTGATCTAAATATTCTTTGAATACACGGTTCATCATATCCGTGAAAGCAGCAGGAGCATTAGTCAATCCAAAAGACATGACTAAGAATTCATAATGCCCGTACCGAGTTCTGAAGGCAGTCTTTGGAATATCCTCAGTTTTAATCTTCAGCTGATGATATCCAGAACGAAGATCGATCTTTGAAAAGAATTGTGCTCCTTGTAACTGGTCAAACAGGTCATCAATGCGAGGTAGCGGATACCTATTCTTGACGGTGACATGGTTCAATTCCCTATAGTCGATACAAAGTCGTATACTCCCGTCTTTCTTCTTTACGAATAAAACAGGAGCACCCCAAGGAGATGTACTAGGACGAATAAAATCGATGTCTAATAACTCATGTAATTGGACTTTTAACTCCTGAAGTTCAATAGGAGCCACTCGATATGGAATTTTAGAAATGGGCTTTGTACCGGGTTCATGGTCAATAAAGAATTCAACTTCACGTTCTGGGGGTAGACCATGAAGTTCTTCAGGAAATACATTGGGAAATTCTCTAACAATAGAAATATTATTCAAATCTAACTTGTCTTTGTTCAAATCCATAACATGGGCTAAGAAAGCTTGACATCCGTTTTTCAATAAACGAATAGCTTTGTGGCTTGATATGACATTGACTGATTTTAGTGGTTTAGTAGTTTGAATTCGTATGACAGGTTGGTTAGGAATATGAAAACTAACAACCTTACGAAAACAATCAATTTTAGCATGATGAGTGGTTAACCAATCAATTCCTAAAATCACATCAAAAGCAAGTATCTTTGAAGAGATAAGATCAACAGGTAATGTGATAGTGCCAACTTAGATCATGCAAGATTTATAAACTGTAGATGTAACGAAGGTTTCGCCCAACGGAGTTTCAACTGATAAGTCAAAGTCCAATTTCTCCGGAGTCAAGTTTAAGTGTTGAGCACAAGCAGGAGAGATAAAAGAATGGGTAGAACCGGTATCTAATAAGGTATAAACTTCGTAAGAGTTTATGATTAGCTTACCCGTGATCACCTTGTTCGGGTTCCTCACGTTTTGGCCAGTCACGACAAACGCTCTTCCAGGAACCGCTGATTTTGACTTATCCGGGACAGCCCTTGGAGTCACCATCCCCGTTGAACTTGGTTTTGCTACAGAACAATCTCGAGCTATGTGGCCTTTCTTTCCACAGTTGTAACATATCTTGGATTGTTGTAGACAGTTTGGGCTGATATGTTTCCCGCATTTGTAACATCTAACTGGTGGTCGTTCTCCTCCCCTAGAATTTGTTGTTGGTGCTGGTGCAGCTCCTGATGTCTTCCCGTCAGTGTTGAATCTCCTCTTTCTGAAATTTCCACTTGACTCACCTCTCCTATTATCATGGCCACGGTGACCACCCAAGTGGTTACCGCCTTTGTTCGTATTTTTCCCTCCTCGTTGGTTATCATTGCTCTGATGACTGCTGTCACCGGTATGACCCTAGTTGTGGTCCCTCGGTTGCACATACTCATTATCTCGCTCTAATAATTGAGCCATGTTTACAACATCTGAATATAAAGAAAATTTATGAGAGATAAGATATTGTCGAATCTCGGGTTTTAGACCTCTTAGAAACATCCTTGTCATTCATTCCTCATTTTCGACCAAATGAGGTGTAAACCTGGATAACTCTGCAAACTTCGCCTCGTACTGGGACACCGTCATGTTGTTTTGTTCTAGTCTGATAAACTCCACCTCCTTCATATGACGAATACTTTCAGGAAAGTACTTGTCATTGAACAATTTCTGAAATGTTTTTCAGGACATGTTGAGTGCGTCAGACTGGGTACGCTTCACAGACTTTCACCACTAGTCTGCCTCACCGCGAAACATAAAGGTGGCGAATGAAACCTTCTGTTCTTCCGTGCATCCCAAGACATCGAATATCTTGGTAATTTGCTTGACCCACATTTCCGCCATGATCGGATCTGGCTTTCCCTTAAATTCTGGTGGTCTCAATTCTTTGAACTTCTTGGCTGTGACAAACCGCGCATTGTTATCATTTCCACCCGTATTCTGCACACGAGTCTCCCTCGTCTGATTTTGCATGAACTGCAAAAAGCTCCTAAATATTCCATCATTCATAGTTTGCTCGGTAACGTTGTTTACAGGAGGAATATTGCCTTCCTGTTGCACGTTCCCCTGGGTGGTGATCAAAGGTGTCTCCACGGTCTGATTTACTCCATTATTAACGTTCTCAGCTGCCATTCTTACATATTGCCATAAAACAAGGGTTAATAGTCATGTCATATATTATCCCTATACCCTGACCGACCAAATAAACACCAAACAAACTTAGTCAGGTCATACTAGAGAAGGAATTCCCCGTCTCTCCCCTCCAAGTTCTTGTCTCACATCTCAGCCAGGGATCATATCCCTAAGCTCTGATACCAACTATGACACTCCCAAAATAGGTATACAACACCCATTCTGAGTCGCCAAATACATGGTACAAAAAACAAACTACAACTTCAATAATACAATTGTCGTGCAAAATACGACAACACATACTGTGAGTTTAAATACAAATATTGTCTTCTAGATAATATCCACACTCAAATAAGTCCCCATTACAATTATTCAAACACTATTTTACAGAAATAGTGAGGACTGCTAAAACATCTTTCTAGAACCATCACTCCATACCCCGACTAGATCCTGCTATGTTCTTACCTCCTGAGAAGAAAAATGGAACAAAAAGGAAAAGGGTGAACTCAACTAGCCCAGTAAAGAATATTATGACTAAGATAATATACAACAAATTATCACTAGTATTCAACAGGGAAAAATCTGATAGAATATAATCGACAACAAGTTTTAGATCAACAACTGCACCGGAAATAGCAAACCATTAGAAGAGTCAAGTAGAGAATGAATTCTACTATCTTCTAAGATTTAAAAGTTCATCATCAATAATTTATCCCTGTAACATCAATTAATAATCATCTTTAACCAAATATTCATCTTTGCACTATAGGCCAAAGATATTAATTTGTATCACCAGTCGGTCATGTTCATCTCAACACCTGTTCATCTTTGCACTACGGGCCAAAGATATTCATCAGTTAATCATTCATCTTTGCACTACAGGCCAAAGATATTCAGTAATATCATCATTTAGGACTGAGGATGATGAAAAATATCTTAAAGAAAATGAATCTAGTGAGACAGAAGGACAAATAGTAGGAATTCGTATAACAGTTTATCCAAGATCAATAATACTTCATAATAATCAATTGTGAAGCAAAACTCAAAAATAAAGATCAAAACATGGATACAATCAAAGATAGTAACCATAATAGATATCTTGGACAAAAAGGAAAAATTTTATTTTTCGGTGAATAGTGTCGTATTCGTGAATAGTGTTGTATACGTGAATAATAACGTATACGTGAATAGTAACCCCGACACAAAAAGTTCCAAATTTGATAAAAAGTTCATATCAATATTTTGGCATAATGATATTGAAGAAAATATCATTTAAGAAGAAGATAATATCCCTTACCTCAAAATATCAGTACTTCTGGTCGGAATACCGGTATAAGGCTGAAAGAAACTTGCTCTGATGAATAGAAACTCTCAAAGTATCTAAATACTCACAAAATACACTCAATAATCTAGAGATAGAAAGAGATAAAACTTGTTTCTGGTGTGATTTTCAATTCTAACTTAGCCCTCTATTTATAGGAAAATGTTAGCACGCCGAAGCAGACTTAACCTGTAACCTGATGGCTCTACCTGCTACTATTCAAGCCTACCGTATTTGAATAAAAATCTCAGCACATTTCTTCACCAACCAAGAGTGGGGCCCACTAATTCTAGAATTTTCCACCAAAATGATAAACTCCGAAAATTCAACAATTTCTGAACCAGTCATCTCGTAAAATTCATAATAAATCATACCTTCATTTTTAACGGCTCAAAATTTGTGGACATATACTTAACTTATATATGTATAACATATCCAAAAATTACCACGATCCAACGATCGGATTAAAAATTATAACTCCCGCAAAATATCTCAAAAATTCTGATTTTTAATACCTCCATTTTGACAAAAATACTAATAAAAACCTGAACATTAACTCCTTCATTTTTAACCACAAAAATATATCCCTCATTTATATCCACATAAAATAAATATTTCCTTGTCATATGAATCAATAATTAATTATTGATTCATAATAATATTACAGAATCACATTTATGACAACCAGGCCGTTCCAGGAAAGAGGGGGCTTTCCAATAAGAATTTCTCCTTACTGGCGCGTAATTAGATGACCAAACCTCTCCTTAGACAGAACTTTCTAGACATTGTCAATAATGTTATCTAATAATATTATTCAAATAATATGAATTATTGATCTGATAATGGAAATACTGTGCAGTGACAATTATTGAAACAACAATAATATAAAATATCAATGCATCAATTATTGAATTAATAAAATAAAATATTGAACAGTAACTGTTGTAACAATTATTGAGTAGTGCCTTCCTTCGTAAGAATAAATAATTGGTGCAATACCGTGTGCTACTTTATTTTAACCACCAGGTATTCCAACAGTATTAACGGTAACAACTACGCCGTTAATTATAAACAACTTATACTTGTCGTTTTCTTCATCCAATCGCTTTCCGTTATGGGGCCCACACAAGGCTGCGCCGTCGTACGAATATTCCCCGACAGCAAAAATATTCCACGACCAAACGAATATTCACCGACCAAAAATAAATATTTTATAACCACTTGCTTATTTGAAATATTTGCGCATTTTACCCATAACTAACCACATTAATCAGATCAACCCTTTCTATTTCAAAATAATAAATAGAGAAAATTTAATTTTATTTATTAATAAGTTGGGGTCTTACATATATATAATAGTATTATATTGTGATGATATTATTCTAATATTGGAGATCTATATTACTAATATTAGGTCTTCAGATAAAGCGCTATAAATTGTGTAGCGGTAATCAATGGTTTAGGCAAGTTTGTTTTTACTTAACTCTACTAGTAGTTGTTTCATTCGGATAAGCTTATGATTAATCATTGCTGGTTACCATGAATTGTACTCTGTACATATTGCATGTATAAGTCAGGTATGAAAGGCTGATCACCTTCATTACCAGTTGGTTCAGATATATTTGTTCATGTATAATACTTGTTCAGTCATAAATTTGTTCCTGCTAGTTCACAATTATATTGTTGAATTATATCCAGCTTATTATTCAGACTCTTTCAATCATGATATATCGTTATATTATTGAATTTAAACTTGCTGGGTAATCCTTATGCTCACCCTTGCTATATCATGATAAAACATTGCAGATTAAGTCGAACGCATCGGATACAAGGAAAGGTTAAAGACAGTTCCAGCTTTAGTATACGGGTGTAGTAGATTTGTAATAGTGTTGTAAGATAATAATGTTATGTGTTAGAAAAGTTATGAATGTGATTAAGTTAAGGTTACTCGACCTTGGGGAATAGTGTGTAAAGTTATTGTATAAATAATTTATGTTTATATCTTCCGCAAATAGTAATAGTTGTATAGAATGATCGAACCGAATTCGAGGTGATTTGGTACCTGGATTCGGGGCCCTCACATGTTTGATCAGTTGAAGTGTGCTAAATACTTCTCGAAAATTAATTTGAGAAGTGGGTATCACCAATTAAAAGTGAGGAAGGAGGATATACCTAAAACGACATTCAGAACTCGGTATGGACATTACGAGTTTCTGGTGATGTCTTTTGGTTTAACTAATGCACCTGGTGCATTCATGGATTTGATGAATAGGGTGTTTAAACCATTCTTAGACAAGTTTGTAGTGGTATTCATCGACGACATTCTAGTGTATTCCAAAACTCAAGAAGAACACGTGAAACATTTATGTTTGACATTGGAGACACTAAGAAATGAGAAGTTATACGCAAAATTTTCTAAGTGCGAATTTTGGTTAGATCGTGTGCAATTTCTTGGGCTCGTGATTGACAAAGATGGGATTTCAGTGGATCCATCAAAAGTGGAAGCTGTAATCAATTGGGAAAAACCAAGAACACCGTCGGAAGTAAGGAGTTTCTTGGGACTAGCCGGTTATTATAGAAGATTTATTCAAGATTTTTCTAAGATAGCCACTCCGTTAACAAATTTGACAAGGAAAGCGGTAAAATTTATTTGGACGGAGAAGTGTGAAGAGAGTTTTCAAGACTTGAAGAAGAAGCTAGGTGTGGCACCTGTGTTGTCATTACCAGATAGCACAGGAAATTTTGTGGTGTATAGTGATGCCTCACATAAGGGATTGGGTTGTGTTCTTTTGCAAAACGGCAAAGTAATTACGTATGCATCAAGACAAATGAAGGATTATGAGAAAGGTTATTCGACTCATGATTTGGAATTGGCTGCAGTAGTATTTGCTCTCAAGATATGGAGACACTATCTCTATAGAGAGAAATATGAAATCTACACAGACCATAAAAGTCTGAAGTATATTTTCATACAGAAGGACCTGAATATGCGACAAAGAAGATGGATGGAATTGATAAAGGATTACGATTGTGAGATCTTTTATCACCCGAGAAAGGCGAATGTGGTTGCAGATGCTTTGAGCAGGAAAGGTCGGGAAAAATTGATGCTGATAACCAACCAGGAAGAGCTTATTTCAGAAATGGCAAGGCTAGAGTTGGAAATAAAGTTTCCACAAGAACCCAATGAACGACTAGTCTAGATAGAAACTGGTTCAACTTTAGTGGACAAAGTGAAAAGCGCTCAACTACAAGATGAAGAATGTGAGAAAATCAAAGAGAATGTGGTTGACGGTAGTGATGTAAAATACAAGATCGATACTGAAGGACTACTATAGTTCGAGGAAAGAATTTAGGTTCCAGCAGTACTAGAGCTTAAAGATAAAATCTGGACCAAAGCACACAACATAAGATATTCGATTCATCCAAGAAGTACAAAGATGTATCAATATTTGTGGTGACATTTTTGGTGGCCAAACATGAAAACAGACGTTGCCGAATGTGTGGTAAAAATGCTTGACATGTCAAAGAGTTAAGGCCGAGCATCAAAGACCAAGCGGATTACTTCAACAGTTAGAAATACCGGAATGGAAGTGGGAACAGATCACAATAGATTTTGTGGTGGGTCTTCCAACAGCTCAGAAAGGATACGATGCGATATGGGTGATAGTGGACAGATTGACAAAATCTGCATACTTTTTGCCAATAAAAATTAGATTTAATCTTGATCAGCTAGCAAAGCTATACGTTAAAGAGATCGTGTCAAGACATGGAGTTCCAGTGTCAATTGTATCAGATAGAGATCTAAGATTCACATCAAACTTCTGGAAGAGACTACAAGAATGTATGGGAACACAGTTGCGAATGAGTACAACATACCATCTACAAACCGATGGACAATGTGAACGAACAATCCAAACATTGGAAGATATGCTGAGAGCATTCATCATGGATTTCAAAGGAAGCTGGGATGAACATTTATCGTTAGTAGAATTTTCCTACAACAACAATTACCATGCGAGCATCGGCATGCCACCTTACGAGGTATTGTACGACAGAAAGTGTAGAACTCCACTGTGCTGGGATGAAGTTGGTGAACGTCAACTGTTAGGACCAGAACTGGTACGACAAACTGCTGAAGTTATCAAACTCATCAGGACAAGATTGGCAGACAGAAAAAGTATGCCGATCAACATAGGCAGAATCGCGAATTTGAAGTAGGAAATTTCGTTTTCCTAAAAATTTCTCCTTGGAAGGGGAAAATTCATTTTGGCAAGAAAGGAAAACTCAGCCCAAGATTTATTGGACCTTTCAAAATACTATGAAGAGTGGGGGAAATGGCTTATGAGGTAGCTCTACCTCCAGGGTTGGAAAACATTCATAATATTTTTTACATTTCGGTATTACGACCGTATAAACCCGATTACAAGCACGTGATTGAGTACGAACTATTGCAATTCGATAAAGATTTATCTTATGAAGAGATTCCTATCCAGATAGTCGACAGGAAAGAACAAGTGCTCAGAAATAAAGTGATACCTTATGTGAAGGTGATATGGAGAAACCACAATGTCGAAGAGGCAACGTGGGAACTCGAAGCTGAAATGATGAAAAATTACCCTGAGTTATTTGTTTAATCTATGTCTTCGATTCTGAGGACAGAATCTTTGTAAGTAGGGAAGAATGTGACGATTTGATTGTTTGAATTGTGATTCTAAGGACAGAATCCTTTTAAGGAGGGAATGATGTAACATTTCAGATTTTTAATTGTAATATTAAATATTTATTGAATTATATAAATATTTAGTGGATGTGTTTATCATTGAATAAACAATTGTTTAATTGATTTAATTTTATTTGGAGAATTATTTGTTAAATAAATAATTGATGAATTAAGGAAATTATTATTATATTGATATTTTAATTTAAATGATTAATTATTTGTATTGTGTTATGTGATTAAAGGATTTATTTAATTAATTGTAATTTGCATTAATTAAAATAAATATGAAAGCTTGATAAAATATAGTGTGACAAATAACTATATTATAAGGAGTTATTAAAATAAATTAAAGTATTTTAATTTAGTTTTTAACAAACAAGGTTTAATATTATTAATTCTTTAAAAATTAAAAGATTTTTTGCCAAACAAGCCTTATGGCTTTTGGGATTTCTAGTTTTTATATAAATAAAATAAATAAATAATAAGTATAATATAGTTGTAGCTTATACGTTATTTTTATAACTGATATCCTAATAAGTATACGCACTATTATATCAGTTTTATTTTTGCGCTTGAATATCAGTTGATTTCCTTGTTATTACGCATTCTATTTTCCAAGTTTGAGAGTACCAAGTTTGTGAGAGCTTTAGAGAGAATTGAGAGAGAAAGAGAGAATCTTAAGAATTTGCATAACAATTTCAGTAATTGGCAGCAATTGTGTTGTTAATTAAAGGTATGTTCTACAACTTGGATATTATATATATATTTTATGAGTATAACGGCAAACTTTTATATAATCTGTGAATTTCAAATTGTTGGATTATTGCTATACATGGGATTACTTGTTAATATGTGAGTATATGATGATAGAGATTATGTATAAACAACAATTGCATGCTAAATTCAGTTGACAGTAATAGAAATAACGTAAGTATATATATGTTTTCATGTGTGGCTATGTAAGTATCAATTTTAGTGGCCAATTATTATATGAAACTGTAAATTGACACTTCTATATGTTAGTACAATGAGATGTGAACATAACGTAATTTGAATGAGATGATTTGAGCATGTTTTGAAATCACAGTGATGGTTTTTAGAATGAATATCAAAAAAATTGAGTTTTTATGAAAAACATGAATTTTGGAGAAAATTAAAATAGTCCTGGTTGTTGATAAATTGTGCTAATTGGTTGTAAATGTTAGCAAACATGTTTCTGATACTGTTATATTTATCTTACGTGTTATTATCACTGATTGGTGGGTAAAATTCGTGTTAGTTGGGCTAAGAAAAGTGCCGAAGCTCTGTCTGCAAAATTTGAGTTCTGTGCATCGCGCGGCCGCGCGAGTGCTCATTTCCAGACACTGAAGTCTGCTAATTCTGCAGACTTTGGTCGTTCTTTGTGGCTTAACTAAAGGTTATGGTAATGTGTCCAACATGTAACAACAAGAATAAATTAAAGTTGTGTTATATGTATTACGAATTCAAAGTTGCAAAAATGATTAGTAAATCAAAAAAAACGCGTTATGTGATAACTTAGTTTATACAATGAACATTAGTTAAGTGTTGTGATGATTAACACTTGGGAATTCTGAAATGTAAACAGTAGCATAAGACTTGTGTTAAGATGATAAGCTTAGCTAGAAATGTATATGTTATGGTATGTTAGCATATCTAATAGACAACGTGATTCTAAACCAATTTGTAGGTGAACGTGAGCTTAATATTGTAGCTTATGCTCAAGGCAAGTTTTCTAACTCTACACTTTCGTTGAGTTAATTCTATTGTTATATTGTATAAATTCATGCTTTTGATTAAGCAAGCTTCTTATCTTAACTATTACTAAACAAATCAATTGTTACTAAAATTCATTCGAGCAAACTCTAACTCTAATGTTATTGGAAATTCTTATAGATTGATTTATTCTAACTTGGTTACAGTTAAGCAAGTTCCTTAAGTTCTATTATTGTATAATAAACGTAATTTTGAACTCTCGCCTCTATTATTGAACTATTTTAATTCTTTGCATGAGTTAATACATTGTTGGGCAAGTTTTTAGTTTCCAGCTTGCTACCAGTTAAATGTACGTTCAGGAATTTCATTTCTAATGTTATAAGACTCGAACCTTAGCTTATTTTACTGTTCAAGCCAAGGTTAACCATTTTATTCATTTTATTGAATGCTTATGCTCTATAGTTATTTCAAGCATAAGTTTGATATGTAGAATCAGTTCATTTATGATTCTCAAATGTTCTAAGCTATGTTGTTATTAAACAACTATTGTGTTATTAATCATTGTTGATTCAACTAGTTCCCTAGTTGATGATCATTAAACTTCAATTACCCTTGAAAGCTTATCCAAACCAAACTTTCTTTGGTGTGGACTTGTACTCTAAATACTAAGATGAACAACCCTATGTTTAGGGGTTTACGCTTAGCGTTGAAATGGTTGTGCACAATATATTGTACGAAGGATTGATCCCCATAAGTACGCGGAGTCCTTATAGTCATATGACTGTTAAAGTTAAAGTTGAAAGATTACTTATAACTGTGGACATGGTTCATGGTCATTTGACCCTCAGTAGTATGTTTAAGAATGTTAATAGAACATATCATTCAATTCTATTGAGCCTATTATTTGGCAAATGATGTAAAGATATTTATTCTTGTTTCAAGTGAGCTTTGTTTGCTCACTCTTGCATATTTATACATTTATTGTAGCTACGGTTGAGAAGGTAGATAAACCTACAACTAGCAAAGGAAAGGGAATAATGTACAAGTGATGAAGACTTGTAATTTTACTTTATCGGTATGATGATAGACTTTTAATAATGATGTGACGTAATAATTCAATTTCCACATTTCAATGTTTGTATTAAAGGTTAGAGAACTTGGGAGGTAATGTTTTTATTAAAGTAGTCCTGTGCGGGCAGGTTTTTATTATTCAATTTATTATGATTGGGTAGTTAGATATGAATGTTTTCATTGCGTGAACACCAAATCTTGAGGTAATGAAGTACCGGGATTTGGGGGTGTCACAGGTTCTGTTTTAACCTTCTTACTACATGTGTGACACATTAACATAACCTTAGACCAAGTGGTAACGCTACTCAAAATCTGCAGCAGCAACAGAAGTCTCTGCCTCATATCAGTGTGTGGCGTAGCTGCGCCACACACAGTGCAGCTGCGCAGTTTTTAGCCTTGGCACCAGCGCAGCTGCGCTGGTGCACAGACAGAAACAGAAACGGCATGAACAGTAGCCGTTTTTAGCCCAACACGAATTTCACCCACCAAACAGTGAAAGTAACATATAAAATAAATATAAAACTATCATAAATATGACTGCTAACATATTCATCAACATAGAATAATTTAATAACACTTTTAACTATTTTAATTTCTCAAATTTCTCATTTTCATATGAAAACTCCATTTTTGAGTTTCTTCACAAAAATCAATACTGTGATTTCAATTCCTTACCAAATCACTTCGTTCAAGTTACATTATCTTCGTTTCTTAATGAACTAGTATAAACAAGCTTCAATTTGCAGTTTAACATATTAATTGACCAATATAATTAGTAGTTTTACAATACATATGAGAAAACATAAACACTGTCATTATTTCTCACTTTTAACTGTAATTAGCATACAAATTCTTGTTTAAACATAAACTCTAATATCTCAAACGCATACAATCACCATAATCAGTTGTATAACAAGATTTTGAAATTTTTGAATTCACAGAGTTTGAAGCTTCATGCCGTAAAACTCAAATATATATATATATATATATATATATATATATATATATATATATATATATATATAACACACATAAGATATATAAAACCAAGGTTTAGATAAAATACCTTCACTTTGCTTGTAATCCTTGCTAAAATCATTGAAAATTGCTTAAGTTCTCTTTCAATTCCCTCAACTCTCTCTGAAATTCTCAGTGTTCTTAGCAAATGGCCAAAACCCAACTGATATGCCTTATGCATAAAACAAAAATAAAACTGATAACCTTAATACGTCAAATTTAATAAAATGTCAGTTACAAAAACAAACGTATGTATTATAAATATACTACATTTATTATTTTTATTTATATTATTATAATTTAAAATTTAAAAGAAATCCAAAAGCCATAAGGCTCCGTTTAACAAAACTCTTTAAAAAAAATAAACGCTTAATATTTTAAGCCTTGTTTGGCAAAAACTAAATTAACTCCATTAATTTATTTTAATAAACAATTTAGTTTATAATTTATAATCACATATTATTTATTTGGATTTTCATATCCAATAATAATCACATGAATTAATTACGCATACTATATTTAAAATACATATTCTACTTAAACAAATATCACAAAATTATAATCACATTATAATTTTATTTAATAACTTATCATACCATCTTAATTTATTAAATTAAAACAACCATATAACATTTCATGTTATATTATAACTCTCTAAATTATAAATTAATTTAATTTAGAATATTATCTAGTAATAAATATTTACAAATAATAACCACATCAATAAAATATTTATTTCATTTAATAAATATTTTAAATTACAATTACTAAAATCTTAGATTGTCATATTTTTCCCCCCTTACAAAGATTTTGTCCCCAGAATCGAAAATACAGATTAAAAATATAACTCAGGGTACTATTAAACCTTACTTTTCCAATATATGATTATATATTTCTCTTCACACCAGATTACATATTTCAAAATATACATCACACACATATACATACTCAAACTCAAAACATCTCGTAAGTAGAATTTTAATTATTAAATTCCTATTTTAATAACTACTAAAAATTCGGGTTGTCACATCCTTCCCTCCTTATAAGGATTCCGTCTTCGGAATCACCGAAACCCTATCTTACTCAAGTTTTCATCAAATCTCTTCGTTGAATAACTTCAACACTTTACCTTAATATAGGTTTTATATTTCCTACCCCCACTATTCTTGAAAAAAAATCTTGTGATTTTTATTTCATAACCTTTACTTAAACTCAATTTTATTTTGAGTATTATATATTCTTTAACTCATTAATTTCCTTTTCTAAGGATCGATATCACAAACACTCGGGATATTATATTCACTCATGCTTCTAAGAATTTCGTCCTCGAAATTTTATTTATTAATCTTCATTCATTCAATCTATCAAAATAGATTTTACGTTAATACTTTATTCTTTCATTGGGTCTATAACCACTTTTCACAAAGATCTTTCTACAATTATTAACTTTTCTATTAAAAGTTTTACATTATTCTTTGATAACTCATCTCCTTCTTATTTCAAAATTTTAAAATTTCTTTTCTCACTTATTCAATATATTCATCATTCTGTGTCGCATTCTATGACTCACTTCTTTCTAAGGAATATCATCCTTACCACATTCACCTTTTAAAATCGCAAGAATCTTCCACAATTGCTCAATAATTAGGAAGCGATATGAATAACAAGAATTTAAAAGATTCCAAATCATGCTGAGGGGTCATAAGACCGTGAACTCTATTCTCGGTTTACTAGTGCTTCAACTCAATCCTTCACACTGCAAACCAGAGTGTTTATCAATCACAAAGACTAAAAACACCCTCCACACGTACACTAGGTGGCCAGCCTATTGTACCACTACGTTGGGCCGCAACGTAGTGTTTTGTAATGACTATATGTGTTACGCTCGGAACCATTGTCCTCGAAAACATGTCCCCTTATAGGGTTGTTCGCCTCAGCTTTTCAACATCTGAATCTGCACCAAAATAATTTAGTTTGGTAGAACTTTTCAACAAACGCTTGAATTTCATGAACATCTTTCAATAATCGTCTAGCTGAATCAAATAGCATAGACTTCTACAACAATTCGAACATCAATCGAAATATATATATATATATATATATATATATATATATATATATATATATATCAAAAATCTTTTACGACGTCATGATACCGCACTGTATTTACAGTCCGTTTGAGGATTCCGTCAATTTTGTGACTTTGTCATACTACATCATACCATAGTGGGCTGACGATCCTTAGATCACATCCAACACTAAGTAATTATGCATTGATAACTCTATCGTTTTTATCATCTTTGTACCAGGTTATATGATGCATTAATGATATAAAATACATTTTGATATTTTCAAATTATTTTTGTCTAGCCGAAACAATTAGCATAGACTATTCTTTAAACAGTTCAAAAATATTTGAAAATCAGTTTTAGTGATATCATATCTCAACAGGTAACGATGTGTCAGTGTCCTGAAGTCCACACATACACATTTGTCACCATGCGTTGAGAGTAAAAAAAAATTCATTTTAAAAAGGCACATAGTACGAATTTAGCTTGATGTCAAAAATTTTGAAGTCTAGTATAGCTAGAAGATTCGGAATACCTGTGCTTCCACCATCAACTCCACTTTCTATAATGATCCATTGCTTAATAAGTCTATCTATTCCTATCATTCTCAATACTCCATTCACACTTAATTATACCCCAGTTCATCAAACTTACCGCACATTGAAAGTTCAGGACTTGCCACAATAATATGAGTTTAAGAACTTATCCTAGTCAGACCATAGGCGTCCATTCGCTGAGGGGTTCAAAACATAACATATTATTATGAGTCTCGAACATACCGTATGCATTAGTTTTAAGAACCGCACCTAATCCTAATATTATCCGACTAATCTTAATAGTTTCTAACTATCTAACATACACATGTGAAAAGAATCACCTTTTCGCCACATATATATTGATAGCGCGACACCAACATTCCAATGATTATCAATATGATAAACTGAGTGCAAGCACAAAACCTTCGCCCATACAAAGATTTGTATAACTCAGCCATCGCATGAGTCCTCAATTAAAATCCCTCCTAACTCTATCTTGTGTATAACTTGCTCTTTGCTCGATACGAATTTCTCGTATCACATCATCTATAACTCCTCGTGAGTTATCTCGTACTATTTCATAGTACTCCATCTTCATAGCATTAATCTATAATTATTCAAACATTACACACCATTTTCCTTTTATAACTTAAACAGATCATGTCGTGATCTTATTCTATAATCATCTCCCCCTTAAAATTCCTTTCTTAACTCATGATCGTTTTATCTTACGATCCCCTTTCTTTCCTTTTTCATCATTTACGATATTATTCGTTATCTTGGCTAGTGGGGTTAGTAAACTCTCAACTCTTATCTTTATATCTCTTCAAGATTCTTCTTTGAATCTTCTTGTTTATATAACAATTCCTGCTTTAAGAATTTCTAACTTCATTTATATTGCTCAACATTTCATTCGAGTTCCACATTTTCATCATACGTATACACTTGGTACACATTGAGTCTCTAATAGTTTCAATATGGTACACTGAGTGGTTTCCCACAAACAACCAACAAACTAGGTTTCGAGTTGCTAGTTCGTATATACCTCTGCTCTATGAAGAAATCGTTTAACCCAGATACCATACCTCAACTACTAAAGAGTACAACTGTACCATACTTAACTATAACTTTTTATTCTTAACTTCCTTACCAATATCTTCTTATAGACATTGTCTATTTATTATAACCCTACATTCTTATTACTGGAGTTGGGTAACCCCATAACTCTGCGAGATTCTTCTTTGAATCCTTTCACGCATGTTTTAATCCGTTCTTTATAAATTTCTTAAATTACTTCTTATTGTTCAAACTCTATTTGAGCTAATTCTTTCATTATCTTCACATTCCTTCTCTAAGGTTATAGCCTACGGCACTCCTACCTAAGGTTTATAACCTATAGCTTTGATACCAACTTTAACGACTCCAAAATTCATACAATTTAATTCTCGATTTTGGTCGTTAATAATACATTCAACCTCTAAATTTTTTTTTATCATTAAATGATAATACAACCATTGAAATTTGCAGAATAATTAAAATTTTCTATTACAAACTATTTTCGTTCCCAAAACCTTCAACCTTTACATCTAAATATCTCAGAATCATTTTCATACTATAATAGTTTACATTGCGAAACGATATTACAACTCAACATTAATACATCCTTCGGAACCTTAAATATGGTTCAAATAAAAATAACACATCTAATGTGTATAAATCTTCAAGTATCATATCTGGTTCATGTCTTGCAAGTAACACATAACTTTACCTCAAAATCTTGACTTGCTAAAATGGTTATTTGCAAGGTTGAGCTCGACAGCCCAACAAAATCTAACAGTTTTCATGCATCACGTAGCATATAATAAAATGCTCAACATAACAAGTATAAAGATTAAGTTCCTTACTCAATCAGCATGCTTTGCTCAATCAACGTAGTCATAAGTTGACTTCAACGTTTCATGCTTTCAACATAAATATAACACATCATGTTATTTGCAATAAAGACTTAAAACAGTTAATCATCAAGTTCACGTAGTAAATAGGAACTGAAAGACTTGCATGATTCGTAGTTTATGAACTACGACTTAACTGCTTATTGTTTATCTGCACTTCGTGTATTCCTACACAGTTATATCATTATTCACATTAACTACTAGTCACATAGTAACGCATAGTAGCTATAATGTAAACTTTACTCTACATCTTATAACCCTTCTTATTAATTAATACATAATGTACTAACATCCTTTTTCCAACATAACACTCATTTCTAGTTAAACTTGTTATTTCGGTACAAGTCTTACATTACCATTTACATTTTAGAAATTCTAAGTGTTGACTTCACAACACTTGTCTAACATTCATTGTGTATACTAAGTTATCACATAACGCGTTTGTAACTTATTAATCATTCTCATAACTTTGAATCTATCAATTACGTAACACGGTTCTGTTTTAACCTTCTTACTTCATGTGTGACACATTAACATAACCATAGACCAAGTGGTAATGCTACTCAAAATCTGCAGCAGCAACAGAAGTCTCTGCCTCAGATCAGTGTATGGCACAGCTGCGCCACACACAGCGCAGCTGCGCAGTTTTTAGCCTTGGCACCAGCGCAGCTGCGCTGGTGCACAAACAGAAACAGAAACGACATGAACAGTAGCCATTTTTAGCCTAACTAACACGAATTTCACCCACCAAACAGTGAAATTAACATATAAAATAAATATAAAACTATCATAAACATGACTGCTAACATATTCATCAACATAGAACAATTTAATAACACTTTTAACTATTTTAATTTCTCAAATTTCTCATTTTCATATGAAAACTCCATTTTTGAGTTTCTTCACAAAAATCAACACTGTGATTTCAATTCCTCACCAAATCACTTCGTTCAAGTTACATTATCTTCGTTTCTTAATAAACTAGCATAAACAAGCTTCAATTTGCAGTTTAACATATTAATTGACCATCATAATTAGTAGTTTTACAATACATGTGAGAAAACATAATCACTGTCATTATTTCTCACTTTTAACTGTAATTAGCATACAAATTCTTGTTTAAACATAAACTCTAATATGTCAAACGCATACAATCACCATAATCAGTTGTATAACAAGATTTTGAAATTTTTGAATTCACAGAGTTTGAAGCTTCATGCCGTAAAACTCAAATATATATATATATATATATATATATATATATATATATATATATATATATATATATATATATATATATAGACACACACACACACACACACATATACATAAGATATATAAAACCAAGGTTTAGATAAAATACCTTCACTTCGCTTGTAATCCTTGCTAAAATCACTGAAAATTTCTTAAGTTCTCTCTTAATTCCCTCAACTCTCTCTAAAATTCTTAATGCTCTTAGCAAATGGCCAAAACCCAACTGATATGCCTTATACGTAAAACAAAAATAAAACTGATAACCTTAATACGCCAAATTTAATAAAATGTCAGTTACAAAAACAAACATATATATTATAAATATACTATATTTATTATGTTAATTTATTTTATTTATATTATTATAATTTAAAGTTCAAAAGAAATCCAAAAGTCATAAGGCTCCGTTTGGCAAAACTCTTTAAAAAAAATAAACGCTTAATATTTTAAGCTTTGTTTGGCAAAAACTAAATTAACTTCATTAATTTATTTTAATAAACAATTTAGTTTATAATTTATAATCACATATTATTTATTTGGATTTTCATATCCATTAATAATCACATGAATTAATTACGCATACTATATTTAAAATAAATATTCTACTTAAACAAATATCACAAAATTATAATCTCATTATAATTTTTATTTAATAACTTATCATACCATCTTAATTTATTAAATTAAAACAACCATATAACATTTCATGTTATATTATAGCTCTCTAAATTATAAATTAATTTAATTTAGAATATTATCTAGTCATAAATATTTACTAATAATAACCACATCAATAAAATATTTATTTCATTTAATAAATATTTTAAATTACAATTACTAAAATCTTTGATTGTCACAGAATCTCAAGACTAGTATTGATGCAACATCGGGGGGAGATTTTATGGCAAAGAATTATGAGGAGGCATATTAGTTGATAGAGACAATGGCTGCTAACAATTATTAGTGGCCCACGACAAGAATGACACAACCTACGGTAGCTGGAGCGTTAGAATTAGATGGAGTGACGGCAATAACAGTGCAGATTTTAGCACTCTCTAAGAAGTTTCATGCTTGGTCAGGGGTACAGACACCGCAAGTTGCAGTGATTTGTGAATTGTGTTCAGGTGAACATCCGACGGATCAATGTGCAATCAACCCAAAGTCAGTACAATTTATGGGTAGCTACAACAAAATTCCACAGAATACGTACCAGAATACATACAATCAGGGGAATAGGAATCATCCTAATTTATCGTGGAATAATAATCAAAATCAGCAATTTCCACGACCATCGTATCCCCGGGATTTCAAAATCAACAACAACCAGTTCAATGTAAAGAGAGGAAATCAGACTTAGAGGAGTTGCTATCAAAGTATATAACGATCAACGAGGTAGCCATGAAAAACCAAGCAATAGCCATCAAGAATTTAGAAAATCAGATGGGACAGATAGCGTTTGCATTGAATAACAGGCCGCAAGGAACATTACCAAGTGATACAGTGAAAAATTCGAAAGGTAACCATGAGCAATGTCAGGCAATAATGTTGCGAAGTGGAAAACAGCTTGAAGGTCAAAAATAAAAAATTTGGCTACAAAGAGGTTGAGACAGACAGTGAAAATAAAGTGGTTGAGGACAGACAGGGGGAAGAAAAACAAGTGGAAAAGAGCAAACCAGTTAACGAACTAGTTGTCCATCCTCCCTCACCTTTTCAACAAAGAGTTCAAAAGTAGAAACTAGATAAGCAGTTTGCAATTTTTTTGGAAGTTTTTAAGAACCTTCATATTAACATCCCTTTCGCAGAAGTCTTAGAACAGATGCCAAGTTATGCAAAATTCATGTAAGGGATTTTGTCCAGGAAAAAGAAGTTGGAAGATTTCGTGACACTGGCATTAATAGAGGAGTGTAGTGCGGTTTTACAACGAAAGTTGCCGCCAAAGTTAAAAGATCCGGGGAGTTTCACCATTCCATGCACGATTGGGAACATGTCATTCAACAAGTGCTTATGTGATTTGGGGGCAAGTGTGAACCTAATGGCGTTATTAGTTTATACATAATTGGGTTTACCAGCTCCAAAGCCTATGAACATCTCATTGCAGTTGGCGGATAGGTTAGTCAGGTACCCGAGAGGCATTGTGGAGGACATATTGGTAAAGGTTGACAATTTTATATTCCCCGCGAGTTTCATAATTCTGGATTTTATAGAAGATAAGGACATCCCAATTATCCTTAGGGAGACCATTTTTGGCTACGGTAGGGCACTCATCAACGTACAAAAAGGTGAACTAACGATGAGGGTCCAAGATCAAGAAGTAAAGTTTAATGTTTTCAAGGCCATAAAATTTCCTACGGATGAAGAAGATTGTTTTCGAATGGATATCATTGATCAGATAATCAGTGAAGACATGGGCAAGAGTTTGGTTAACAATCCATTAGAAACGACATTATTGGGAGATGAAGAATCAGATGATCCAGAATTTGGGGACTACTTGAGGATGCTAGACTCCTTGCCACGAGTTAGCATATTTAGAGCACCCTTTGAACCATTGCACAAGGAGGAAAAAGCCACAACAAGGATGAAACCGTTATTGGAGGAGCCACCGACTCTTGAACTTAAGTCACTCTCTAAACACATCAGGTATGCGTATTTAGACAATTCTTGTTCTTTACCTGTTATTATTTCTGCTGCACTTAACGAATTGTAGGAAGAAAAGTTGCTGAGAGTGCTTAGGAACCACAAATCGTCCATAGGACGGACAATCGTGGATATCAAGGGAATCAACCCATCCTTTTGCATGCACAAAATTTTGATGGAAGACGATGTAAGACCGATAGTGGAGCAACAGAGACAGCTCAACCCAATCATGAAAGAAGTAGTGAAGAAAGAAATCTTAAAATGGTTGGATGCAGGTATCATCTACCCGATTTTAGATAGTAAGTGGGTCAGTCCGGTGCAATGTGTACCAAAAAAGGGAAGAATGACCGTGGTACAAAATAATGACAATGAGCTAATTCCGATAAGGAAAGTGACTAGTTGGAGGGTTTGCATGGACTATAGGAAGTTGAATAAGGCGACCAACAAAGATCACTTTCCTTTACCCTTTATCAATCAGATGTTGGACTGATTAGCAGGACATGAGTAGTACTACTTATTCAGCCCATACGGCACATTTACATTCAAGAGAATGTCGTTCGGCTTGTGTAATGCACCCGCTACCTTCTAGAGGTGTATGATGGCCATCTTCTCGGACATGGTGAAGAAAAATATGGAAGTCTTCATGGACGACTTCTCTGTCTATGAGGATGATTTTGATGCGTGTCTGGAGAATTTGGTAATGGTCTTACAAGGATGCAAAGACACGAATTTGATCCTTCACTGGGAAAAGTGCCACTTTATAGTTGAAGAAGGTATAATTTTGGGGCACAAAGTCTCGGGTCAAGGATTAGAGGTTGATAAAGCTAAGCTGGAAACAATTGAAAAGCTTCCTCCACCGAGTTCAGTTAAGGGAATTAGAAGTTTTCTGGGACATGCTGGGTTCTACTGGAGATTCATAAAGGACTTCTCTAAAATTGCAAAACCTTTATGCAGTCTTTTAGAGAAGGATTCGGTTTTTAAGTTTGATGAGGAGTGTAAAGTGGCATTCGAGCTATTGAAGAAGAAATTGACCACAGCTCCCGTAATCGTCGCGCTGGATTGGAATATGCCCTTCGAGTTAATGTGTGATGCAAACGACTATACGGTTGGGGCTGTTTTGGGTCAACGCCGAGAGAAGGTATTTCATGCCATGTATTATGCAATTAAGACACTCATGGAGACTCAAATGAACTACACAACTACGGAAAAAGAATTACTTCCAGTGGTGTATGCATTCGATAAATTTTGGGCATACTTGATCGGGACAAAGGTAGTAGTTTATACAGATCATTCGGCTATTCGGTACTTAATTTCAAAAAAAGATGCCAAGCCACGCCTTATCAGATGGATTCTCCTTTTATAAGAGTTCGATTTAGAAATAAAGGATAGAAAGGGGACGGAGAATCAAGTCGCCGATCATTTGTCAAGGCTGGAAAATCAAGGTAAAAAGGAAGAGGACAAGTGTGTAATCAATGAGTCATTCCCGGATGAGCAACTATTTGGGATAAATATAGAATTTCCATGGTGTGCGGACTTCGTGAATTATCTAGTGAGTAACATTCTTCCTCCAGATCTTACAAGACAACAGAAAAAGAAGTTTCTTCATGACGTCAAGTGGTATATATGGAATGAGCCTTACTTATTCAAACAGTGCGCCGACAAGATGATTAGAAGGTGTGTACCTTACAGTGAAGTGAAGAACATTCAGCATGAATGTCACTCATCGGCGTATGGGGGACATTATGGTAGTGAGCGAACAGCGGCAAAAGTGCTTCAAGCCGACTTTTATTGGCCCACAATATTTAAAGACGCCCACTGATTTGTTAAAATTTATGATAGATGTCAAAGGGTGGGCAACATATCGAAGAGGAATGAGATGCCACTACAAACAATTTTAGAAGTTGAGATTTTTGATGTATAGGGCATAGATTTCATGGGGCCATTCCCTTCCTCATTTACCAATCAATACATTTTGCTTGCGGTGGACTATGTATCCAAATGGGTTGAAGCCGTAGCACTCCCGACTAACGATGCCAAAGTGGTTCTCAAATTCTTACAGAAGAATATTTTTACGAGATTTGGCACGCCAAGAGCTATTATAAGTGATGAAGGTAGTCACTTCTGCAACAGATCGTTTACTGCTCTCTTGGCAAAGTATGGGGTCAACCATAAGGTAGCTACATCATATCATCCCCAAATAAGTGGGTAACCTGAGGTTTCAAATAGGGAGGTGAAGAGAATTTTGGAGAAGGTAGTGAACTCGAATTGAAAGGATTGGTCTCTCAGGTTGGACGATGCACTATAGGCCTACCAGACTGCATATAAAACACCAATTGGTATGTCACCATATCAATTGGTCTATGGAAAAGCATGTCACTTGCCTATGGAGTTACAGCACAAGGCCTACTGGCGATTCAGAAACTGAACTTCGATCAAATAGCTGTGGGTGAAAAAAGACTACTTCGGTTAAACGAGCTCGACGAATTCTGACTTCAAGCTTACGAGAACTCGAAATTATACAAAGAAAAAGTCAAGAAATGGCACGACCAGAAAATCATGCACAGAACGTTCGAACTGGGGCAATCAGTACTTATTTTTAACTCAAGGTTGAGGTTGTTCCTAGGGAAGTTAAAATCAAGGTGGTCGGGTCCATTCACTGTCAAAAGAGTTTTCTCACATGGCGCCGTTGAACTCTACAGTAGAAACTCATTGGAGACTTTCAAGGTCAACGATCAAAGGTTAAAGCATTATTGGGGTGACGATTCAAATATGGATGTCATCACAATCACACTAGCTGACGCACCATAAATAGGGAGTAGTCAGGCTAAACGACTTAAAATCAAGCGCTAATTGGGAGGCAACCCAATCGTACTTTTATTTTCATATTTTCATTCATAATCATCAAATTTTAGTTTAACATAATTAGTAATATAGAATAAGTTCATATATTAATTAGTTAAGTTGTATATTCTTGATAATTTTTACATCAGGTTGATAATCTACTCACATTTAGGTTTCATGATTTCTTAGGAACTTAACAAGCTCATAAAGTGGAGTAGCAGGAAAGAAAAGTGGAGTACAGAGCTCATTTTCCAGTGTACATGCCCGCCGGGGTAGGCCCATTAAAGTACAAATCCCCCGCCGCGGTGGGGGTCTCTCAAGTCCAAAATCAGGGAGCATGCCCGCCGGGGCGGGCTTCAAAGGCTTACTACACACCGCTGGGGCGGGGGTCTTTGAATTCCAAAGAGCAGCTTCGGCAGTTACATGAGAATACACCCACTATTTCTCCTTCCTCCTCCATTACAACTCCAACTCTCATCCACTACACCCACGATTTGGCAATTACAACTCCATCACTCCATTACATTACCCACTAACCCACTACTTCCCACCACAACCTTGCTCACTCCTACCATCTCTATATATACACACCCTCATAACCCAAGTTCATCACATACATTCAATTCAAACTCAGAAAGCTACGAATTAGGGTTCTCATTGAGGTCAGTCTATAACAATTGAGAATGAGCACCTTATCTTCTCTTTCCTCCCTTCCTATCACCATAATTACCACAAAAATCATCAATTTTGGGGGAAGAAATCAGTGTGCACACCAAGTGTTTGACAGAGTGTGTGAGTCATGTTTGGGGGGAAATAGTTGTGTTAAGGCTTCCTAAATTCAATGGCGTCTCAACCCACATCAAAACGACAAAGGGGAGAAAGTTCAAGGCCCGCACAACCGACATGGACCTTTGATCGTCGTAAATTCAAAAGTGCCACTGCCGCCGACCGTTACGACTATATGGTGACTAAAGCACTTACACCGAAGCGGGGGTTGGCACCAGATCATATGGATGGGGAGATGATGCAGTAAATATATTAGAAATGGTGGAACAAGTTCACTGAGGAACCCGAGGCCGTCGTTGTCGGTGTGGTCAAAGAGTTTTATGCTAACGCCAAGGACAAAGCCCCGTTCAACACTTTTGTGCGGGGTTGATTGGTCCCGTTCAGTGCAAATGCCATCAACACTTATTATCAGTTACGAGTGCCTAGAGAGTGCTAATATGCTCACTTACGTGATTTCGATCCTGACTTTGAGGCTGTTCTCAAAGAAATGACTAATCCAGGAATAACATAGATCAAGGGTCGGAAAGGAGGCACAGTTTTCACAGTAAGGATCTCAGCCGGTATGGTAAGATATGGTACACCTTCTTATGCGGAAAATTATTTCCATCCATACACACCTCTGATGTGACCAAAGAGAAGGCGCTACTTTTTTATGCGATTGTACAAGATTTCATCATCGACGTCGGGGCCATAATCAGTTGTTTCCATTCGCCGATGCTTACGAGGGAATTTCTCGGGTGACTTGCCACACCCATCACTCATTTGTGGGTTGTGTCGCCAAGCAGGTGTTTGATGGTCTGATGATGAACCCACTCAGATGTTGCTGCAGCTACTAGATTCCAGAATGATAGCGCGGTATTCGATGTGGGCTGGAGGTGAGTCGCATCCTAGAGGGTTAGGATTTTTATTTCCATCAGCTTCGGAGGACGAAGTTGACATTGAAGACACCTAGAAGGATGAGGATGCGACTATGGGAGAGCAAGGAGCAGAGGTAGAACCACCATCTGATGCCATATCTAGTCCTCAATTTCTTTCTTTTCAACGCCAAATGGATGAGCACAACAAGGAAGCACGACGGGAGATGCGGCGACTCGCAGCTAAGCAAGATCACATGTTTGAAGTAATGAACCTATCGTTCGCATCATTGAACGCGACGCTCCAAAGCCTCAATCCTAATGCTCAATTTCCATACCAGCAACCGGCCTCAATGCCACGATTTCCACCAAGTGACTCTGAGGAAGAAGAACACAACACACCACCACCCCAGACTTAAAGTGCTTACAGGGAAGTCCTCACATTTTATTACTATATCTATACAATGAGGGCATTGTAATTGTAAAGTTTGGGGGATTTATTTTCATGTTTGCATTTCATGTTTGTATATTTATGTTCATTAGCTAGGTTTGCATAGTAGTTTATTGTTTAGTTCAGGTTTATCAAATGTTGCATTCATGTAATCATGTAGTTGCATAGTAGCTTATGAGCATAAATTGTTTTTAATTATTTATTTATCGTTGCATGCATGTTATGTTCACCTTAAAAAAAATCTTTAGTTAGAATTGTGCTGTTTTGCATACATCCAGCAGTCATTGTAGAACAATCTTATTGTGGCCAATGATGAGATTGGGATTAAGTAAACAAATACAGTACCCAATATTAGAACTATGATGTAGTTTTGAATTATGACTCGAATCTTGTACTTGTTTGAAACTGGTATAAAAAGGTTAGCATGTAATAACATCTGTGTCGACTGAGTAGTTTAAATTAATACATAAATAGTTTCTAAAGGATAATGCTAGTGTAAATAAGAGAATGATAAGAATAGGCAGTGAAGACGACGAATAAGGCAAGAACCTAAGTTTGGGAGAAATAGTAGGGTATATAAGCTTCAGAAAAAAAATAAAACAAAATATATTGTGATTAGTCTTGTTTCGGGGCCTTTTTTACTTGAGCAAGTATGCCCGTAGGGGTGTCTTAACATCTAGCACCCTAAGGTCTTTTATGGTCTGGGAGTCGTTAGTTGAAAGCTCGCTAAGGGGTAGCACTGTTAGCCTAATGGAATGAAACATTGCACAGTCATGTAAAAGCGTATGAAACAGGAAAAGAGCAAAAAGCCCCCATGAATGAGAAAAAAAAAATAAAAAAGAAGAAAGCATGAATACCCTGTTCGGACCCCTAATCTTGGTAAACGTTTGATTTTTGTTGATACTCGTTTGTTTTTGAAATTTTTGAGTTTATTCTGTATGACTCCTAAAAAGAGTTTGGTTATGTATTAAATTTGAATTAGTATCAGTTAACATAGATGTTGATCACACACACACACACATTATATCAGTGATGACGATATAAGATTCAAGGATTGATAAGAAGTTATTGATTGGTTTTAATATGAAGTGCAACTTGATTTTTCTGAGGCCGAAGGAATAAATTTGATTCTGTGATAGTGTTGGATGTGTAGACATATAGTTAGATACATTACATCTCATTGCATTGCATTGCATAGCATGTTAGTATGTTTTGTGCTCGAGGACTAGCACGTTTTAAGTTTGGGGGATTTTGATAAGTGGATTTTATATCCATGAATCGATTCCTAATTCGAGCTTAATCGGTGTCAATTCCTTGCTTTTATGTTTATTTTTTACTTAATTATGATTGTTTTATGTGTAGGTGTGGTTAGTGTGGCAAGACATAAAGAAGGAGGCAATTGGGGTGGAATCTTAGCAAAATTGAAGTTTAATCAAAGTCACTAGTCAGGGGCATAGCCCGCCGAGGCAGGCATGTTTTGGCTTTATACCATCGCCTGGGCGGGGGGTCTTCAATCCCAGTTGACAGGAGCTAGGCCCGTCGAGGCGGGCGTTTCCCATGTATATACCCCCGTCGGGGTGGGGGCTGCCAGATCCTGACAGTCCTGGCTTGTTGCAAACTCTATTGTAACGTGGATTTTAGTGCTTGGATAGCATTTGAACTCTAAACAACATGGGACTTCGACCAAAATTCATTGATGGGATATATATTGAGCAACGAACAACGAAATCATCATGATGCAAAGCAATTAATGGAGATTAAGGACAAAAATTCATAGCAAGCTTTAGAGTGAAGATTTTGAAGAACTTTTATATCGATTGCGGATTAAGGCTAAAGTGAAGGGTGTTCTACATTATTCTTCTTCTTTAGTTTTATATTTGTAATTGAGAGGATGATATCTTTAATTTATTCAGTTATTATTTCATTTATGATGAACTAATTACTTTTTAGGCTTATGACGGATCTTTAAGTGGAACGATGATTATGTAATCTTTGATTTCAGTTTAATAAGCCATTATCTAGTTTATCTATATTAATTTGAGCTTGAATTTATGAATTACCTGATCAACGATTCTTTGCGGACTTGTATGAACTCGAGAGATGAAATACGAGTCTAGACTTAGTTAATATAGCATATGTTCTTGATTTTTGTGAATGAACAGAATCTTGATGAATGTTAAGGTAGAGATATGCTTGACATCACATGTAATAAGATAAAGAGCTTAAACTTAAACCCTCTTTAATTATAATTCACATAGAGATATAGTGAGTTAGTTGATTTAGGTGTTTAACTTAATTCTATCTAATTTGTGGATTTGAGTTAATACGATATTAGGACATCGAGAGGTGGCTAGTGCTACATACGTGTTCTTGATTAATAAAATGGGATAGTGAGCTAAGCTGGAATAAAGGTGTAATAATCAAATCGATGCTTAGAGTGAAGTCGAAAGCCTAATTCTCCATTATTTGTTTGAAAATTCATTTTTTAGCATTTGTGATTATTTGGTTATTTTAATATTTTTAGTTACAAACTGGAAATTAATTAGTTTAATAAAATTAGGATTAATAATAAATTGGTAATTATAAGGTTTAATTTCTTATTACAGTCTCTGAGGGAACGATACTCTACATACTATTATATTACTTGTTAACCACGTATACTTGCGTGTTGTGCGAAATTAGATTTTCCCTAACAGAGCTATAAAAAGGAGTTATTACCGTTTGATTCGACCTAACTCGAGGTAGAATATTTATTGTTGAAATATGAATTGTAATAATCCTATGAATTGTGATAATTTAGTAGTGCCAAATTAAATAATTTAAGCATGTATTGGTGTTATCTTGCACTCCGTGCAAGAATATGTGTTATGTGAGGTCTCTTCTTGGTCTTTGCTACTATTTTCTTTATTGTCATTGACTCTTAGCTCAACCTGCTACTGCTTTTCATAAACATCCTTAGCCTTCGAGCAAGCAAGGTTATATGTTTATCACCATCAGCTTCATCATGATCATCTTCTACAGCTTCAGGTTGAACTTTTAAGGCAGCATCAGAAGCTTTGAGAGAAACTTCTTTATCTTTTCTCTTGCCCTCAGAAGTGGTCTCTGTTCTTTGGTTAAGCTCTAGCTCATAGGTAAGAAGGTTATCATAGAGCTTCTACATAGCCATCTCGTGTAAATTCTTTGATTTATGAATGGCAATGGTTGTGGCATCACACTTACTTGGTAGAGCCCTTATGAACTTTAAATTCAGATATTTTTGGGGGTAAACCTTGCCATAAAACTTTAGACAGTTAAGGAACACATTAAATCTTTCATATGTCGCAGTGATATTCTCTCCAGGAATATGATAGAACATGTCATATTGTTGTGTCAAGAGAGACTGCTTGTTCTCCTTGACTTCTTCATGCATTAGTAGAAGAGCTTCCAAAACTTCTTTGGCAGTGGTGTATTTTAAAACATTTGCAAAAGGCTCATCTTCTAGAGCCATGAACAAAATTTTCTTTGTTCTTTTACATAGTTGCACCAATTTCTTTTCATTATTTATCCATTTAACTAGTTGCTTGACATCTACTTTGTTGAGATCATTTGTTGTTGGAGCCAACTTGGTAGGAACATATTAGACCATTCAGGATATCATCGAATAGCTCATCATCAATCGCCTTCATATAAGCCTGCATTTGCACTTTCCAATTAATAAGCTTTTCTTTCTTTAGAAGAGGTGACCTATTCCCAGCACCAAGCTCAGAACTGGTTTTGTTTAGTGTCATAGATTAACTCAAAGTGAAAGCTTTAAATGTTCGTTATAACCAACTTTGATACCACTTGTTGTTTTCTAGAGGCACAATAGAGATCTAGAAGGGGGTTGAATAGATCTTTAAAATCTTTTCCTTATTTAAAGATGTATTACCAGATAATTAGTTAATCAGGATTGATTATGCATAAAGGAATATACTTTGAAAAGTAACCTTAAAGATTAAAAAAAATCTCAATTCTAAAATTAGTCTTGTGGTTTTCAATCACACACATATATAACAGTTATATCACACAAACATAATAAATGCAATGACAAAATATAAAATAGAAAGTAAATGACACATGCAAGTTTTAAGTGGTTCAGAGACTGAATAACCCAAACTCCACTCTTCTACTTCAATAAGTCGATATCCACTAAGAATATGGTCACTAAGATAAGATCACACAAATCTCTTACAACTGAACCACTCAGGTTCCTTCGATTCACTTAGTCTCGGAATGGTCACTCATACCAGGACACCCAGTCCTCTAAATCACTTTGATTCCTTCAAGTCACTCAGTCTCGGTATAATGGTCACTAAGAATAAGTTGAATCACAATTGAAATGATTATTGAGGGGTTGCTCAGCTTTGCAATGAGTCGTCACAATCTTCGGGTAATTAGCAACTTTGAAATGATTATCTTGGAGGTACTGCTAAGCTTTGGAATGACGCTTGACTTCTTCTAGTGCTTAGTAGCTTTGAAATGATCATCTTTGAGCTGTTGTTAAGCTTTGCAATGAGGCTTTACTTCTTGTACTTAATAGATTTTTACACATCTTGAGTCATAGAGTAGAGATTTCTCTACTTTTACAGCATTTTAGCTTTGTGTTCATGGTGATTCGTACTTGGATTTGAATCCTCGTATGCTTTTATAGACCTTCAGAATTATCCCAATGGAGAGTTCCTGTTGGTGCATTTAATGCTCTACTGCAAGATATTTTCTGATGATGTCAGATATGTTAAGTAGGTAAGTTATTTCAACTCTAGGCAATCCCTGTTGACGTTAGGAAAGATTATCTCTTCCTCTTCCCAAGTGTTTCTTACCCTTTATGTTTTCTATGTGAATTTGTTTGATCTGAAGGGTGAGATTTTCAGGAAAAAGACCGATATATAATGTCGACGATTTGAAAAGATTGATTTTAATTGGTCTGAATTATACAGAGCCGCCAGTTGGTATGAGTTAAATGGTTGTACCAACTCAACCGAGTTTTGAAAGATTTTACAATAAGCCCAATTATTGGACTCTATTTAATTGGTCTTGGAAACCGAGATTCATAGAGTTCAGGGGCTTGATTAAGCAGGGGGAAGATGTTAGGTACCCCCCGACTTTCGTGAAACACGATTTCCATACTTTTTGTTCCCTAATTTATGTGTATGTGTGTGTGTGCATTGCAGTTAATTGGGCCTAAGTGCTTTATTTGGAAGTAGTGATATGCCTCTTTTGCACCTATATACAAGGGTTTGACTTGTTTGAAAAGTTTAATTTTAATCAAAATTATATAGGAATGATGTTTTGAAAATAGGTTTTCAAACCATTAAGCTCACATAGTAATTGAGGCTTTTGATACTTCCATTTTATTCCGTATTTGGCTTATCCTGATTTTATTCTCGAGATGCGAAACATCTTTGACGAAATAATATACATATAAGTGTCGGGCTCGTTATGGGAATGAAAGCCATCAAAGTATTCCCGAGCACCACACATAGGTTTTCACTATTACGAGGACCTTAAATTCGGATAACCATTTTAAGGTCCTATATTTACAAGTACAAAATTTGCAAGCTAGCTGTACAACTGAAAAGGGTCCATCATGGGAACCAGATCTAGATTCATGGATTGAATTTGTAGATCCCGTGATTCCTAGGCTCACAGGACATTATTTAAAAGCTTGCACAATTAAAATAAAAATCATATTTAACTCTAGACGTCACAAAACAAGAGATTCATCAGTTAAATCCTTGTATACACATAGCCAAATCTTCAAGCTTCTTCTAGATACAGATCTAGGGTCGCGTGGTAGCTAAATATTTACAAACTAGAAAGAAAACTAGATTTAAATAAATCTTAGCCATTCTAGCTTAATTGTTCTAGTTTTTTAACTTTTAAAACGGTTAAAAGCTGGATGTGGCTAGATTTAGATAAATCTAGTCAACAAACTTGGAATATTGCATATTTACATCAAATAAACGATTAGAACTGATATTTAATCGCAATGATTAATATATATACACACGCAAATATAAAGCTTATACATACAAACAATTATATAAACATTAAATAATATATATATTACTTATATATATTAAAGCAGTAAAAGGCCACAGATTTGCAATTCAGGCACTACTAAACAATATATATATATATATATATATATATATATATACATACCGATTAATCGAGCTTGGATTGTCAATCTGTGGCTTTTTATCGCTTTATTATATATATAATATCGCAAGAAAAAGCAAAAGATCGATATTCAACTGGTGAAACTAGCTAATATACATATATATTATTCACATATAGGTATATAAACAAGAAAAATGAAAACTTGAAGAAATCTTACTGCCTTACACGAGAAGGGCTATCAAACGGCTTTTGGCGCCCTTAGACTCGATTTCCACCGATTAAAACTTGATATGTTGCAATAAATATGTATATGAAAGCTTACAAGTTTGAAAGCAAGATTCAAGGGATTTTTGGTAAAATCTTTCTCTTTCTCTTTTTTTTTTCTTTTCTTCTTCTTCTCTAACAAGCTATTGGTGGCTTGTATATAAAGCCTCGGGCTTCCGCAGGTAGACCTGCGGATTCCACAGGTACACCTGTGGAAGGGCTCAGTGGGTCCCACCTAGTGGGCCCCACTGTCTCGAAGTATATGCACTCCGATCAACGCGCGGTCTTCTTGAACCTTCATAACTTGTAATTCGGGAATCCAATGGAGGCGTGTCATACCTTTTTGAAAAGCCCTTTTCGAGAGCTACGCCATGATTTAGGATTTGACCTTTTTTGAATATAGGAAGATGGTTCCATAACCAAATCTTAAAGTCTTTGCAGTCAGTCCGTTGAGCTGTCTGGCGCAGTTTTCACTCGGGAATGCTACAATGGCTCTTTGTAACCCTTTTTGTAGTTGTACTGGTATTGTTGAGGTTGACTTGTCAAAAAAATCATTTTTCCCCTCTGGGGTGTCTCTAGGGTTGACGGGGCTTTTGTCTATGTTTAGGGGCTGTCCCTGAGGTTTAATCACAATTGATTTTGTTTTTCCTCAAGGTTGTCTTCGGGATTAATTTGATGCTTCAGGGTTGCCTCTGAAGGTTGATTTGATATCCTTGGGTTGTCTCCGAGGTTGGATTTGATAATTTTGTGGTACTGTTGTTGGGGTTCTTACTTGATGATTTCCCGGTGTTGTTGTTAAGGTTCTGCCTTGATGATTTTTTAGTGTTGTTGTCGGGGTTCTGGCTTGATGATTTCGCGGTGCTGTTGTCGGGGGTTCTAGTTTGATGATTTCCCGGTGCTGTTGTCGGGGTTCTGGTTTGATGATTTCCCGACACTGTTGCCGAGGTTCTGGTTTGTTGATTTTTGGGTGCTATTGACGGGGTTTTGGCTTGATTATTTCTCGGGGTTCTGGTTTGATGATTTTCCGGTGTTGTTGCTAGGGTTCTAGTTTGATGATTTCCCAGTATTGTTATCGGGGTTCTGGTTTGATGATTTTCTGGTGTTATTGTCAGGGTTCTTTTGATGATTATGAATTCCAGGGTTGTCTCTGGAAGATAAAAGATGATTTTGCCCTCCTGCATGGATAGTAACAGGAATGAGAAATTTTGAATGTCTACAGATACCCCTTTTTATCAAGTTTATGCAATGTAGTGGATGAACATGATAAAGATTACTAGACACTTGAAATATGACAATATTAAATGATGTCATGCAATGCAGCATGATATGATGTTATAGATGTTGAATATTTTTGTTTGGAGTCACTTTTAACGGTATTCTATCACTGACTGCTCCCGCCATTTTTGTTGGGGATGGAGTTGTCAATGACGGTTTCTATTGAATTTTCTCGATGACTACTCGAATGATAGTTTTAAGAGTTTTCATCACCGAACCTTCTCGATGCTACGTTGGGTTGAAGCCAACGATTTAAAATATCCATCAGTGCTACCGAGGCTGATTTGATGAAATGTCGTAGAGATGTTTTCAAGATCTCTGCTGGGGAGATTTCCCTATGGCTGATACCACATTTCTAAATTCAATGTCGGGGTTGTCACCAATGTTCTTCATCTTTAGATATGCTTTCTGACTTCACTTCCACTAGGGATATTGGCCTCATTAGAGATTCCCAATGTTTATCCTAATGATAGTTTACACCGGTTTACATCATCGGATCATTCCCGATGCTATATTGGGGGTGTCACCAACTATTTGGATTTTTATCTGGTTAAATGTTGTTGTTGTTGTTGTAGGGGATAGATATTACAATGATAACATCCTCTAAATGCCTACTTGAACGGTAGTTTATAAGGTTGACCATCACGAAACTGATTTAATACCTACTCAAACGGTAGATTTCAAGGTTTGACCATCACCAAACCTCCTCAATGCCTACTTGAATGGTAGTTTACAACTGTCGATCATTACTGACATGATTTGATACTTACTCGAGCGGTAGTTTGTAGAGTTAACCATCATCGAACTTCCTGGATGCCTACTCGAACGGTAGTTTACAACCGTCGATCATTACTAAACTGATTTGATACCTACTTGAACGGTAGTTTGTAGAGTTGACCATCATCAAACTTCCTCGATGCCTACTCAAACGGTAGTTTACAATGGCCGATCATCACTGAATTGATTTGATACCTACTCGAACAGTAGTTTGCAGAGTTGACCATCATCGAACTTCCTCGATGCCTACTCGAACGGTAGTTTACAATAGTTAATCATCACTGAACTGATTTGATACCTACTCGAATGGTATTTTACAGAGTTGACCATCAATGAACTTGCTCGATGCCTACTCAAATGGTAGTTTACAATGGCCGATCATCACTGACCTAATTTGATACCTACTCGAAAGGTAGTTTACAGAGTTGACCATCATCGAACTTCCTTGACGCCTACTTGAACGGTAGTTTATAACGGTCGATTATCACTGAACTGATTTGATACCTACTCGAACGATAGTTTGCAGAGTTGACCATCATCAAACTTCCTCGATGCCTACTCGAACGGTAGTTTACAACGGTCGATCATCACCAATCCTTCTCGGTGCCTTAGCTGGAGATTCTTTTTATAATAGATTCCATCATCGGTCCTTCTGGATGGAGATAGTTTTGAATAATTGACACTGTCAGGCTTTCATGATGCTTTATTGAATGCAGTTTTCAATGGGCTCTAATGTTGACATTTCCGAGGCTTCATTGGGATTGACACCAATGACTTACATGAATATTTTCATTTATCAGAGATTGACTTTACGTTTCCACATTTTAGGCCCCTTTCGCTCAATCGCGTAGAACGATTTTCTTGATTTGACTTTTCAGCTTTCGGGAGACCTGCTCGACCTCAATTCGGATGAAAATAGAGGCGGTGGGACCCACCCTAAATTTCATAGGTAGACCTACGGTTTCTGCAGGTATACCCGTAAAAGGCCGTAGGTGGTTTTATACCCCCTAGGCCCTTCACAAGTCATTTTCAGTTTGAACTTTCCAGAGAAATCCAGCCCTTCCACCATAGATATACTTATTTCAGGCTACTTTTTTTGAAATCCGTCACCGTACAAACGGCACACTTCAAGTAACGTTTACATCCATTTCTTTCAAGATTTGACCGTTAGAACACTATATTTCATGGCTAGTAAGTTTAAACACAATATAGCAAATATGTATGCCTAGATGACTTGATAAAAATGAATGGGCCTAGTAAATGTTTGTATTTTACCATGCTGAACATTCTGATGTGAAAATTTTTGATTTTTTAGACAGTCATTTTACACCTTTTTTGGCTACTTTCTTTATCCTATTTGAGGACAAATGAGCACGTTTTTTCAAGATAAAGTACACATGGTAATTTGGATGCCATGGTGAGTTTAATTTTAATGTTTTTTATACATATGAAATGCTCATGATCTTGGGTTGGTGTGCTACTGAATGGCCACCTAAGCATGCCTATGTGCATGCGGATAGTCCATTTTATAAAGGAGACTCTGGCAAAAAAATTCAAGAGTATGGGCATTTGATATGCATGTAATTTTAACTCTATTAGGGAAGCATGTTAAACCAACGCATGTTTTCACATAGGATATGCATTATGTGATTTCTAACTTTCTAGGATTCTAATGTCCTAAGGCCATGCACTTACTCAATTAATTTACTAGTAAATCATACCTCACTCTTTTCTGAGGCAATTTGGAGATTTTTGTTTCCAGATATGGATTCTGACCAAGCTAGCAGCTCTATCCCTCGTATAGTTTCTTCTGGGGTTAGGAGGGCAGCTTCAATTATTCCTTTGCTCTGACTGACCCGACAAGCGCGTCGGTTGGCCGAGTTTATTATCTATCCCATTAGAGTTGGCAGGGTGGATACCATTGACAAAGAGGAGGATCCTATTGCAAACACAGCTTCTTCTTCTTCTACACCGCACCGGGACCTTCTCGGTATATATATGCCTATCCCCGATCTTTTGGGCGACTTGGGATGTCATCCATTGGTCCATCTTCATGCTATTGAGGTAATGGAAACTTTCAATTTTTCTTTTGTTTCTCCTCCCATTTTTGACAATGGTCAGTCCTTGATTTACATTGCAGGTTCCCTAGTTTACTCAGTCGAGGGGGAACTGGTTTACTGTTCATTCCATTTATCGAAACTTGCATCCCGTGTACCGAGCCATTGTACATTCATGGGGCCTCGAGGCTTTCTTTTCCATTACACCACGACGATGTCCATGGGATTATATGAGAGCCTTATCTGAGAGGTGGTTTCATTAGACTCAGTCCCTCCATTTGCTAGATTGTGAGGTGGTGATGACTCCGATGGATTGGCGGTTCATTACCGGCATGGAGTTTATAGGTGAGAGGGTGCCATTGTTGACAGATATTTCTCCTGCTACTGTAGATATTTGTTGGGGATCACCCCTTTGGCCCTCAAGGGAAGGGTCTTCCGTTCCGGTCCATTGAACATTGGTGCTTCTAGTGGGGCTTTATCAGAGCCTCCTCCTGAGGATCAGGCAACGAGAGATCACATTCTTCGTCATTTGTTTCTAACAATTATGAGGGGCTACTTCATTGCAAATAACTCATCAATTATCTCATTTTCCCTTATTGGTGCTCTTAGAGATGTAGATCACATCGAAGATTTTGATTGAGGCTCTTTCACATTTGCATATTTCCTCTGAGGGATGCACCTATGTTCTGAAGGCATTATAAAGGCTTGGTTAGGCATTTACTCCTTTATGTTGGTAAGTACTAATAATCGATCTTCCATTCCCCACCTTCGGGTATTTTTGATAGATATATTGACATACTTGGTTTCTGCTTGTTTCAGTTCTGGGCTTATGAGAGGCTTTCTTGGCTTCAGCCAGTTACCACTTTGGGCTTGGAGACATATTTACGGGGATAGCGTTGGCATCACTCTACTTTGACAAAGGTCCCTGTAACAGAGGGTTTTACACACAGCCGCTTACAGCTAGAGCCATTGACTGCAGATTGAAAGTAATATGCACACAAGCCAATCATATATGATGATAAAGCATATACTTTGTAACAATCTTATTCATTTATTAATAAAAAGAATTTATTTATTAAAGGCTTTTAATTATCTACATGATGCTGTTTTATAATATGTGATAAACCCATAGTTTTAAGCAATGATTTTAGAATAATGATGATGATCATTCTAATGAGATCTAAATTCTTAGAAAGCTTAAAACTAAAATAGTTCCCAATCGTTGGATTACTAAATTGGGGATTAGTGAATCCGGATAGATTGGTACATACGTTACTTGCTCGTTGGATGAGGATAATTGATCTCATAATCATTTGTGTGGAGACACTAAAGCAAGTATGTAGGTGCTTATTAGAGAATAAGTTCACTGAACATGGCTCTCTAAGGAATACCTAATGGAGTTTTACTTGCCTGTCAATAGGAATTCCTGTAGTGATAGTAGTACAAGTGATCCTTGGACTTGAGATCATCATAGTATCTTGTGTATAATGAGTTATACTTTGACTTATTCCTTAAGACCCTTAGGGTATATCAAAGGGTATGCTTGGGTATAATAAGTTGTACATGGAGATAATGTATGATCAATAAAGAATCTACCACTTCTAGTAAAAGAAGAGAAATGTCCTATGTGATTCGATAAATGACAACCCAGTAGTCCTTGGCCAAGGCAGGATGAAATTAGAAAGGAGTTTCTAATTTGCATTATTTGGGGTTGTGCATTTAAGAGTCGAAATACATATAATTAAATAAAATAAGACTTGACAGTAATTCCATATCTTATATTTAATTGGGACATTGAATGGTGGAAGGATTGAATTGTACGGTAACTATTTACTCAAAGGTTCTTTTATGATTAATGTTGAAATCTATATTATCTGGAAAGTCGTTGATCGCTAGGGAGGCTTATCCCTATTGTAGAATAAATATTATTTATTTAAATAAATTAATAGTTTAATTTATTTATTTAAATAAGATTAGAATTGTTCTAATTGATTTATTCACAACCGGTTTAATATGGAGAACCTAAAGGGTCACACCATAAAAGGAAGAATAATTATTTAAGAAGTTAATGGCATAATCGTAATAATATGTTAAGTATATTTAATTTAATCTATGGTGATAGAATAAATTAAATAGCTTAATATTTATTATTTAATATTTTAGAAATATTAAATATAAAGTAATAAGAGGAGTCTTATTAATATTATTATAATTATTATTATTTTAATTTCTAAAAGAGTTTAGGAATTAATTTAATATAAGTACTCTCATTTATACCTAATAGGATTAGGAGGAAAAATTAGTTAAAGAAATTTAATTAATTATCCCTAATAAGATTAGGGAGCCCATTTAATTAAAAGAGTTTAATTAAATAAATAATACCTTATTTTAATAAGGTTACTTGATATCTTTATAAGAGGAGTCTTATATCAGATATTAAACATACGTTATTCCAATTGTTGGAGAGTACGCTTCTTTTCTATGAGAGATAGAAAAACTAGGGTTTTGCCAAATACCCATCTTCTTGAATTCTTCTTCTTCCTTGGTGGATCACCTCTAGAGGCCAAACACTTGGGTGGCTAACGTTGATCAAAGGAAGGAACCAAACCCGGTGGATTCAAGTTGGACACGAAAAGGATTGGAGGTGAACTTGTACCTGAGGAAGCTCGGATCTTCAAGGGTATGATTCTTGTTCTTTCTTTTTCGTTTAATTAATAATTGCACATAAAGGGTGATCCGGGTATATGGTTTGTAAAATTTTAAACTCTGATTTTTCCACGTTTCCGCTATTTTGTGCAATTTGATTGCGTTTATGAATATTACAAACCTAACAGTTGGCTTTGAGGATAGTTTCCCGACAGGGTTGGAGTATACTTTATCTACTCGTCGGATTCCCTTCTTTACCGAGGGAGGATGGGAGCTCTATTTGGAAGAGCGAGCTATCAGGTTTATCATAGGGCATATTTAGGTTCCCTACTTTCCTCCCACTCAGCGACATTGTGCTTTATCTCTGCCTATTGTAGACATTCCCTTGATGGGTTTGGATGGTTTCACCCTGTTAGATGGACTCTGCACATCAGACACCATCAGTTTATGGTGGATTCCTCGCACTATAGGGGCTCAAACCTGGGCCCTCAGTTCATGATGGACCTGGTACCTGGATCCATTATGATGACAAATTGAATTGCCTGGTTTCGAAAGCTTACCCATCTGGACCAGATATTAGATTTGACCCATCGGCTGGACAGGGCACACCTTTTCATTCACCGCTTAGGCAGAGATCCTTCAAAGGTGAACACCTTCGATTCCTCTGACTCAGGTTTTGGTACATCCAGCGGCCCACACACTGCTAATTTTATTGGAGCAGATCCTCCCTTGTACCGCCAAGATATCCTATGTACCACCCAGATATCCCCTTTAGCAGAGATATAGTGACTCAAGAGGAGTTGGATCGTGTTGATCGCCTAGGGGATATAAATATCCATGACTTCTTCAGATAGACTTTTGTTAGGCATAGGGTTGCTGAGCCCCACTTCCCTGTACTTTTTATTTTCATTTTTAGAACAAAGATGATGTATTTATGATGTATACATGTTTACATTCTATAATGCTTTTACTTCCTGAACTTGTTATATTGTTATTTATCATGATGCATGCACTATATGTCATGGATATGCATTTGATGAGTTTAGCATTGACCCTTGGATGGTCTCATGATACGATTTTACATATGTCTTATTCATCAACATCACACATTGAACGACTTCCTGCCAGCCGTATAGCTACGGATTTACGGTCTTTGTTTGATAGTCTTCCGGAGTAAAATCGCATATTGGCAGGTGGCATGTTGGGCCACTCTATGTCTTTGTTGACCTTCAGAGTCCCCGACGGTTTTGTAGAGGGCATGTTATCCTATTGGATCCCCGCTAGACAGGTTTTCCGCTTTTGTTCTGATGAGTTGACTCCTACCTTATAGGAGTATTTCTGCATCACTAGATTATTTTTATATTCTCTGTGTGCCCGGATAGCAGTCGGTCAGATGCGCCACCAGTTCATGGACATTGCAGGTATACGACGACTAATGTTTTTAGCTGAGGTCACCTCGGGTCACGTTATATCCAGGGAGTTCATGATTGACCGCTTTGGATCTTTGGATAGCTTCTCACGTTATCAGGGGGACTTCTTGATATCCGAGGATGAGTGGAGGATAGCCAGGGAGGAAACTTAATTGATGTATATTGTGGCCTTTTTATATATGCCACTTTACCTAGACCATTTGGACATTGCCTTAGTCACTACAGTCAGAGCTTTACGGGAGGGTTGTACCATTCTTCCCATGATTCTTGCAGAGACTTTCATTTCAGCTACCTACTGCCATACTCATGATGATGGATATTTCTGAGGCAGTGCGATTTTACTGTATGTATGGTTCATGACACATCTTTGGCTGATAGGCACTCTGAGACACCTTGGATATTGCTTTAGGCATGATAGAGTGAGGTCCTTTTCCTTTCGCCCTATAGAGTGTGTAGATGCAGCCTCATGGCTGACTTTCCTGGATGCTATTGAGGACCCTTTCTCTATTTTACTTTATTCAGGATTCTGGTCCCCATTGAGGTTCATCACACATGCTACCGGTATGGATTTCCTTCCATTGGCGGGTTTGAGAGCTGTGACTACCTATTATCCACTGGCTATCCAGGGACAATTTAACCAGTTTCAGGATTTTCATTCCTTTGAGGGCGCTTTGGATGATCAGTTATCCATTTCGTTCATGTCTGTTGATGATTTGGAGTGGGTTTATGATTTATGGACTCTTAGAGAGTCATCGGAGTTTGATGAGAGTTATTACAGTCGTTCAACATAGTACACTGCTTGGTTAGAGGAAGATATAGCAACGACCAATGTTGTTCACCCAGAGCTTCCTTTTAATTTAGATGGTGAGGAGCCCATGGAGGATCACCCTTCCCCTTCAGAGGATGACATGTTTGAGGCTTTGACGGCAGCTATAGGCATGTCTACTCCCAACTCTGTTTCTACTTTTGTCCTTTTATTACCTAGAGATGTACTGGAGCAGCGAGTATAGCTTTTGACTTTCGAGCAAGACCAAGCTAGGGCACTGTTGTTGAGGGTCTCATCTAGAAGAGATGCTACTTCTTTGGCGAGGGACGAAGCCCAGGTAGCCAGGGATACTACTGCGACTAATCACGCCATTCTCAGATCCTATACAGAGGACGTCGTTGAATCAACGAGTGCATTCATGGATGATCATGGTAGTACTTTACGTACGACAGTGGAGTTTAAAACTCGCCTTGACACTGCTGGTCAGAAGATCATAGATTCCCCTCCATCCTCAGATAGGGATGTTATGCTTGATTTGTTGTCTCGCTTGACTGGGGGCTTATAGAGTAGTTTTTATTTTCCTACATAGACTAGTTTAGCCATTTTTGTCATGTGCAGGGCATTTTATATATATCAAACATCATATATAACAAGGAAATATATATTATCTCACTTCCCTTTTGGATATGTTTTTACTTTGTTTGATGATTGCCATATATCTCCATGACTTGCCATCTTAATGTGTCCCGAACTTCTCCTTGATAAATTGACGTTGAGATGTCATAAGGTCTCTCAGATTGGGTCGTTGATCTTTAGGCTTTTCTAGTGTACCAGCTTTCATGTTTTACTTTTTGGTGTCTTGGGACTGGTTTTTTGATATTATTAAAGTTTAGGCAAAATGTTTGGATTTCTTTCAAGGGTTCGACCGCACCATAGATGGTTGCCTACGTACTCCCCTTGAGGGAGGGAGATCAGGTCTTACGTAGTTCATGTTTGGCTTGAATGGTTTGAAGTTGATACCCTGTGCAGGGAGAGAAATATTCTGGGAATTTTAAAGGTGTACGGTTTGAAGGGTTTTTGGAATTTTTGGTTTTAATTTGAAGGATTTTCTGGAACTTTTGTTTGGTTTGACTGCACCATAGATGGCTGCCTACGTACTCTCGGAGCTGAGAGATCAGGTCATTTGTCGTTCGGCTTGAGTGATAAGACTTGACTGATTTTTTTTCTTTTTTTTCCAGTACCAGGATGGTGGTTTGCAGGCATTTCAAACATAGTACCTTTTCACGGTGTCTGAATTGATAAGCTGGGGAAATTCTTCGCCGTCCATTTCTTGCAGTCTGAGGGCTCCTCCTGACAACACTTCTTTGACAATGAAATGGCCTTCCTAGTTTAGGGCGAATTTTTCTTTAGCTACTTCTTGATTGGAAAGGACCTTTTTCAATACCAGGTCATTTTCTTTAAATTTCTGAATCCATACCTTCTTATTGTAAGACCGAACCATCCTTTTTTGATACAATTGACCATGAAAAATAGTTGTCACCCTTTTCTTGTCAATCAGAGATAGCTGGTGGTACCGCTCTTATATCCATTGATCTTCTTTCATCTAAGAATCTATCAACACTCTTAATGATTACATTTCCACTTCTATGGGGAATGTTGCTTCCATGCCATAGACCAATGAATAGGGGGTAGTCCCTATAGAAGTACGCATTGATGTTATGTATGCTAACTGGCCATCTTTTGTGATTGGCGGACATCTTTTGCATAATCTTTTTGATGTTCTTGTTGGCCGCTTCAACAACACCATTCATCTTGGGATGATAAATGACGGAGTTAAGATGTTTGATATGGAATTTGTTGCACAACTCCTTCATCATTTGGTTGTTCAGATTTTTTGCATTGTCTTATACGATTACCTCCGGTTGTCCGTATCGTCAGATCACATTGTTTCTAATGAAATTAACAATTACCTCCTTTGTGACTTTGGGAAAAGAGGCAGCTTCTATCCACTTGGTGAAGTAGTCGATCATGGTGAAAATAAATCGATGACCATTACTAGCTTTGGGTTCTATTGGCCCGATCACATCCATTCCCCCATACTAAAGGGACATGGTGAACTCATAAAGTGTAGTTCGTTTGGATGAGCGTGGATGGCATTTCCATGAACTTGTCATTGATAGCATCTCTTGACGTGAACATCACAGTCGGCTTTGGGAGATATCCAGTAATGCCCTGTTCTTACTATCTTTTTAGCAAGTAAAGGACAGCTCATGTGTGGACCAAAGACTCCACCATGGACTTCATCCATAAGCCTTTGGGCTTGATCTTTATCTATGCATGTCAAAAGACCTACTCCAACATCTCTCTTGTAGAGTGCATCTCCGCTTAGATAGAATTTCATAGCCATTATATAAATCCGCTTTCTTTCAGCTTGACTTGCCCCAACGGGTGTAGATCTATCTCAGAGATATTCTTTTATATTCTGATACCATGGCTGTTTGATGGGAGGCAGTTCATCTGATACTTCATATATAATTCCTTGACCTTTGATAGACTTTTGAGTTACGTAGATGATATCGAATTGTTGAAGGATTAATTTCCATTTGGACAATCGATAATTTAACATGGGCTTGTTGAATATGTATTCCAGAGGATCCATGCGGGAGATGAGATAGGTTGTGTGACAATGGAGATAATATTGTAACCTAATGGCGGCTCATGCTAAATCACAACAAGTCTTTTCAATCAAGGTGTACTTTTGTTCACCGCTGCTGAATCTCTTGTTGAGGTAATACATGGCTATTTCCTTGCCTTTATCATCTTTCTGGCTTAGAATACAACCCATAGCATTAGGATTAACTGATATGTACATGAATAGGGGACTCTTGTCCCTTGGAGGTACCAAAACAAGAGCTTTCACTAATTGCTTCTTGATGGAGAGGAAGGCTTTTTGACAGTCCTCATTCCATTTTCTAGAGGAATTTTTTCTCAATAGCTTGAAGATGGGCTCACAAGTTGCAATGAGTTGAGAGATGAATCTTCATGTGAAATTGATTCTCCCAAGGAATCCCCGTATCTCTCTTTCTATTTAAGGTACATGCATCTCAGTAATGGCTTTAATCTTTGAGGGATCCAACTCAATGCCTCTGTTGCTTACCAGAAATCCAAATAATTTGCCAGATTTGAGGCCAAAGGCACACTTCACTGGATTTAGCTCCAAGTTGTATTTACAAAGCTAGTTGAATAGCTTTCTGAGATGGTCGGCGTGGTCATCTTTATTTTTGGATTTGACGATGATATCATTCACATAAACCTCTATCTCTTTGTGCATCATGTCATGAAAGAGGGCCATCATGGCTCGTTGATACGTAGCCCCAACATTGATAAGGTCGAAAGACAATCGCCTATAGTAGAAGGTTTCCCAAGGGGTGATAAAAGTTATTTTCTCCCTATCTTCTTCGACACCCATGATTTGGTGGTACTCGATGAAACAGTCAACAAAAGAGCACATGTCATACTGTGTCGTGTTGTCTATCAATATGTGGATGAAAGGTACTGGGAAGTTAGCTTTGAGACAAGCTTTGTTCAAATCCCGGTAGTCTATACATACTCGCACCTTCCCTCAGAGCTTAGACACATGAACTATGTTGGACAACCATTCTGGGTAGGTTGATACCATGATAATGCCTGCTTTGAATTGCTTGACAATTTCTTCTTTGACCTTTTGTGACGCCCCCAAAATAGGTATACATCACCCATCTTAAGTCGCTAGATACATCGTACAGAATTCAAATACAACTTAATAATACAACTGTCGTGTACAATACGACAAAACATAAACTGTGAGTTTGAATACAAATATTGTCTTCTAGAGAGTATCCATACTCAAAAGCTCATTACAATTATAATCACACTATTACATAGAATAGTGAGGACTACTAATGCTATCATCTGGTCCATCACTCCGTTTCCCGACTCGTCCCAACTATATTCTCATTTCCTGAAGAGAACAGTGAAAGAAAGGGTGAGCTCAACTAGCCCAGTAAGAAATATTATAATTAAGATAATGCAAAATAAATTATCATTAGTTTTCAATAATGTTAAACTGATAAAATACAATAGACATCAAGTTTAACTGCAGTGGATCAAGCAATCCATTAAAAGAGTCAAGTAGAGAATAAAATTTACTATCTTTTATGATTTAAAAGGTTTTTCATGACTTTTATCGCTGGGACTCAGCTTAATAAATAATCCACATCATCGAATCACCCCTGCACTACGGCCAAGGATATTCTTTAGTATCACGACCACAAATTATGCATGCATTACGGCTAAAGATAATCATGTTTTCATCAACGGTCCTGATCATGCCATAAAATAATTCATCTCTGCACTACGGCCAAAGAGAATCCATAGCCATAATAATACCAAAAACTGTCCATCAATGCACTACGGGCCAATGAGGACTTTTTTTCACATCATTTGTAACATTACGGTTATGATTATGCCGAATAATCCCTGGTCATAATCATACCAAGTCCATCTATGCACTATAGGCCACAGATGACTTTCAACAAAATATAAACATGAGGATGACGACAATGATATAAGAATTCAATAAAACAAGTTTAAGAATTAATTTATCTAGGAACTGATAACGTCCAAATTGTCAACATGATACTTCTTTGTAGAGTAAAATTCAAGAATGCTCAGAAGAATATTTTCATGAAAAGATACTGGATGAAGCGCAAATATCAAGGATATTTCACTAATTTCATGGAGTATAGAAGTCAAAACTTTAAACAACTAAGTATAATAAAGAATGGAATAACAAAAGAAATCATCATGTATGCGGTACTTCTCATAGACAGGTTATTCCAACAGAATAATAAGTAACGGAACCAGGTCAGGCGAAATTCGCACCGACAGGATGTTCCAACAGAATAATAAAGAATGGAATAACAACAGAAATCACCATGCATGCGGTACTTCGTATAGACAGGTTATTCTAACAGAATACTAAATAACGAAACCAGGTCCGGCGTAAAACGCACAGACAGGATATTCCAACAGAATAATTAAGATGGAACCAGGTCCGGCGTAAAACGCACAGACAGGATATTCCAACAGAATAATAAAAACGGAACTAGGTCCGGCGTAAAACGCACAGACAGGATATTCCAACAGAATAATAAAGAATGGAATAACAGAAGAATTTCACCAAGTATAGGGTAGCCCACGTATACAGGTTATTCCAACAGAATAATAAATAATGGAATAACAGAAGTTCTCTTTATGAATAAGAAAGAAAGAATACACTTTACGAGTACAACAAATAATATCCTTACCGTAAAAAAAACTTGATATCGGAGTAGCTGAAGTAGTAGAATAATTTTCTTCTCTCTCTCTATAATTTCTCTCTCTAGAGTTTCAGTGAATTCGTAAGAAAATAATGAAGGAATGAGATTCTATTTATAGAAAAATGGACTGCATAGTAACTAACTCATGAACGGTCTAGATTGATTTACTTTAATCTGACGGTCCATATTTAAAGCAAAATCTTTTAAATAAAAAATAATATATATTCTATTTATAATCTAATAAAACGAATAACTTTATAAAAAATTTTACTATGCAAACACTATGCATGCACTATGCAAAACACTATGCATGATAAAATATAATATATTCTAATTATTGTCTAACAAAATAGATAACTTTATAAAAGTATTTTATTTTATATAAAAAAATTTTACTATTAGCCTAATAAAACGAATAACTTTATAAAAGTATTCTGTTTTATATAAAAAGTTTTTCTATTTTATTACATTAATAATACCAATAAAACAAAACTGAGTGACTTATCACGTAAGCCTCAATAATCAATACCGTATGTTACTATGCAACCACACGTATTACTGTACTTTTACTACCGAGTAGTTCAACAGTATTAACGGTAAAACTACCGTCGTTATTTTCATAAAATATTTTTGTCGTTTTCTCAATCCGACAATAATTGAGTTGTGGGGTCCACCAATAATTGTGTTGTCGTACGAATATTCTCCGACAAAAAAATAATATTCCCCGACCAATCGAATATAATACAACAACTTGCATACTTTGCAAAATTTATAAATACAACCCACAACTATAACATTATCTCAAATTCACACCATAATATTAAAAAAAATATTTCGAAAAAATTAAATCTCTATTCATAAAATCTGGGGTTTCACAATCTCCCCTCCTTATGAAATTTTGCCCTCGAAATTTACGTACGTACCTGGTATGCAGAACAGATGAGGACACTTCGTCATATTCTAACTCTTGAGGTATAACCTTTGAGCATCGAATATGATCCTTCTTATCCATGATGCTAACACGTATCTTCTCATACGTTAAATCTTCTGCAATCTCGTCTAGTTTAAATTCAATAATGTGGTTTAGGTCGTCCACATATTTACGTAACATCGATACGTGAAAAACGTTATGAACACGCGACATACTTGGCGGTAAAACGAGTCTATAAGCCACAGTTCCTACTCGATGGAGGATTTCAAATGGGTCAATTAAATCGAGGGTTGAGATTTCCTCTCTTCATCGATTCTTGCTTCTAGAATAACGCCCTCTTGAACCTTCTTCTTCACATTCATCAGCTCTGAGTATGTTGCTTGAGCGGATTTAACTTTATCGATTAAAGTCGATTCTAATCGTATATTCGTTATCTTCACGTGGGTCCCTAGAGTCTTTAACTCTATCTTCATCATTTAAAAGTTATACGAAATGGGTCTTTGTGTTAACAACATCTCACTCGCATACGATCTTCTACTCAACGCGTCAGCTACCACGTTCGCACTTCCACGATGATATTGAATGGTACGATCGTAATCTTCAACAGCTCGAGCCAACGTCTATGGCGTATAATACGTTTGTTTTAGTTGAAGAAATATTTAAGGGTTTAAGAAATGGGTTTTGTACTGGGGTCAATACAAAATTCGATTTTACGCTCTGGGGTAGGCTAAGAAGTCTTCAAGAATACGTCAGGAAATTTATTAATAATAGAAATATCATTCAAAGTTGTGACCCTCATCAAAGACTTGGATAATACGTCACATTGATACCTATCAACTTGCCATCGTCATTCACGACGTCGCCTATGGAAATTTCGGCTTCAGTGCATTCCACACAAGGAAGTCAACAACAAAAGGATCGGGGCTCTTTACTTATGGCTTGATATGACAATGATTGACTTTAGTGGTTTGGTTACTTTGAATTCGCATAACAGGTTGGTTAGGAGTATGAAAGCTAACAACCTTACAAAAAAATATGCTGAGTAGTTAACCAATCGATTCCTAAAATCACATCAAAGGTAAGTATTTTCAAAGAGATACGATCGATATGTAACGTGAAAGTGTTTATTTGAATCAAACAAGATTTATAAATAGTGGAGGTAACGAAGGTTTCTCCCAACGGAATTTCAACAGATAAATCAAAGTCTAACTTCTCCGGAGTTAAGTTCAAATATTGAACACAACTAGGTGAAATAAAAGAGTGAGTAAAACTGGTATCTAACACGGTATAGACTTCAAAAGAGTTTATGACTAACATACCCGTGATAATTTTATTCAGGTTCCTCGTCACGAAAAAAAAATACTCTCTTAAACTACCGGCTTTGACTTTTTTGGGACGGCCTTTGGTGCCTCCATCCTAGCTGAACTTGTCTTCGGTGAATGATAAAATCGAGCTAAGTGACCTTCTCTTCCACAATTATAACATGCTTTGGACGGCATCGCGCATTTTGGACTGATGTGTCCCTCCCCTCCGCATTTGAAGCATATGATAGGTGGTCGTTCTCCTTCCTTAACAACGGGTGCTGGTGCTGACGTCTTTCCATCATTGTTGAATCTCATCTTCTTGAAATGTCCATTCTTATTATTTTGGCCATGATTACCACCGAAGTAGTTACCATTTCTGACACGTTGATTCCCTCCATGCTTATTGTCACCTCTTTGATGACTGTTATCACCGGTATTATCATTTTGTCGGTTGCTCTCTTTTGGTTGGGTTGACTCGTTATCGCGCTCTAATAACTGAGCCCTATTAACAACATCTGAATACAAACACAATTTATGAGAGATAAGATATTGACGTATCTCAGGTTTCAAACCTCTTAGAAATATTCGCGTCATTCTCTCCTCATTATCAACTAAATGGGACGCAAATCAGGACAACTCGGCAAACTTGGCTTCGTACTGTGACACGGTCATGTTGTTTTGTTCTAACTTGATAAATTCCACCTCCTTCATGTGACGAATACTTTCGGGAAAGTACTTGTCATTGAACAGCTCTTGGAACTTCTCCCAAGACATCTTGAGTGCGTCAGGCTGGCTACGTTTTATATATTCCCACCAGTAATCTGCCTCTTCACGCAACATAAAGGTGGCAAAGGGAACCTTTTACTCCTCTGAGCATCCCAATATATCAAATATCTTGGTGATCTGCTTTAACCACGTCTCCGCCTTAAGTGGTTCTGGCTTTCTCTAAAACTCTGGTGGTCCCAGCTCCTTGAATTGCTTAGCGGTGACCAACCGTGGGTTGCCATTGTTTCCTCCTGCATTATGAACAGGAGCCGCCTTCGCCTGATGTTGCATGAATTCTAAAAAAACTCCTAAACGTACAGTCGTTCGTCAACTGATCAGTTTTGTTGTTTACAGGAGGATTATCGCCATCTTGTTGCACATTATCCTGTTTATTGATCTGTGGAGACACAACGGTCTCCTGTACTCCATTGCTTATCTCAACATTTTCAGATGTCATTTTCAAATACTGCAACAAAACAAGGGTTAATTAACATATCACATATTATCCTTATACTCTGACCGACCAATTAAATACCAAATAAACTTAGGTAGGTCATACTAGCGAAAGAATTCCCCCGTCTCTCCCCTCCTAGTTCTTGCCTCACATCTCAGTCAGGGATCATATCCCTAAGCTCTGATACCAACTGTGACGCCCTCAAAATAGGCATACATCACTCATCTTGAGTCGCCAGATACATGGTACATGATTCAAATACAACTTAATAATACAACTGTCGTGTACAATACGACAAAACATAAACTGCGAGTTTGAATATAAATATTGTCCTCTAGAGAGTATCCATACTCAAAAGGAGTCCTCATTACAATTATTGTCACACTATTACATAGAATAGTGAGGACTACTAATGCTATCATCTGGTCAATCACTCTGTTTTCCGACACGTCCCAACTATATTCTCATTTCCTGAAGAGAACAGTGAAAGAAAGGGTGAGCTCAACTAGCCCATTAAGAAATATTATGACTAAGATAATGCAAAATAAATTATCATTAGTCTTCAACAATGTTAAACTGATAAAATACAATAGACATCAAGTTTAACTGCAGCGGATCAAGCAATCCATTAAAAGAGTCAAGTGGAGAATAAAATCTACTATCTTTTATGATTTAAAAGGTTTTTCATGACTTTTATCGCTGGGACTCAGCTTAATAAATAATCCACATCATCGAATCACCCCTGCACTACGGCCAAGGATATTCTTTAGTATCACGACCATAAATTATCCATGCACTACGGCTAAAGATAATCATGTTTTTATCAACGGTCCTGATCATGCCATAAAACAATTCATCTCTGCACTACGGCCAAAGAGAATCCATAGCCATAATTATACCAAAAATTGTCCATCAATGCACTACGGGCCATTGAGGACTTTTTTTTCCACATCATTTGTAACATTACGGTTATGATTATACCAAATAATCTCTAGTCATAATCATACCAAGTCCATCTATGCACTACAGGCCACAGATGACTTTCAACAAAATATAAACATGAGGATGATGACAATGATATAAGAATTCAATAAAATAAGTTCAAGAATTAATTTATCTAGGAACTGATAACGTCCAAATTGTCAACATGATACTGCTTTGTAGAGTAAAATTCAAGAATGCTCAGAAGAATATTTTCATGAAAAGATACTGGATGAAGCGCAAATATTAAGGATATTCCACTAATTTCATGGAGTATAAAAGTTAAAACTTTAACCAACTGAGTATAATAAAAAATTGAATAACAAAAGAAATCACCATGTATGCGGTACTTCGCATAGACAGGTTATTCCAACAGAATAATAAGTAACGGAACCAGGTCAGGCGAAATTCGCACCGACGGGATGTTTCAACAGAATATTAAAGAATAGAATAACAACAGAAATCACCATGCATGCGGTACTTCGCATAGACAGGTTATTCCAACAGAATACTAAATAACAGAACCAGGTCCGGCGTAAAACGCACAGATAGGATATTCCAACAGAATAATTAAGACAGAACCAGGTCCGGCGTAAAACGCACAGACAGGATATTCCAACAGAATAATAAAAACGGAACCAGGTCCGACGTAAAACACACAGACATGATATTCCAACAGAATAATAAAGAATGGAATAACAGACGAATTTCACCAAGTATAGGGTAGCCCGCGTATACAAGTTATTCCAACAGAATAATAAATAATGGAATAACAGAAGTTATCTTCATAAATAAGAAAGAAAGAATACCCTTTACGAGTACAACAAATAATATCCCTTACCGTAAAAGAAACTTGATATCGGAGTAGTGAAGTAGCAGAATAATTTTCTTCTCTCTCTATAATTTCTCTCTCTAGAGTTTCAGTGAATTCGTAAGAAAATAATGAAGGAATGAGTTTCTATTTATAGAAAAATAGACTGCATAGTAACTAACTCATGAACGGTCTAGATTGATTTACTTTAATCTGACGGTCCATTTTTAAAGCAAAATCTTTTAAATAAAATCTAATATATTCAATTTATAATCTAATAAAACGAATAACTTTATAAAATATTTTACTATGCAAATACTATGCATGCACTATGTAAACACTATGCATAATAAAATATAATATATTCTAATTATTGTCTAATAAAATGAATAACTTTGTAAAAGTATTCTGTTTTATATAAAAAGCTTTTCTGTTTTATTACATTAATAATACCAATAAAACAAAACTGAGTGACTTATCACGTAAGCCTCAATAATCAATATTGTATGCTACTATGCAACCACACGTATTACTGTACTTTTACTACCGAGTAGTTCAACAGTATTAACGGTAAAACTTCCGCCGTTATTTTCATAAAATATTTTTGTCGTTTTCTCAATCCGACAATAATTCAGTTGTGGGGTCCACCAATAATTTTGCCGTCGTACGAATATTCTCCGACAAAAAAATAATATTCCCCGACCAATCGAATATAATATAACAACTTGCATACTTTGTAAAATTTATAAATACTACCCACAACTATAACATTATCTCAAATTCACACCATAATATTAAAAAAAATATTTCGAAAAAATTAAATCTTTATTCATAAAATCTGGGATTTCACACCTTTAGACTCCATTCAAGTTTTAGTCTCTTGAGTTTCTATTTGACAGGCTTGAATCCCTCTTTAATGGGCAGTCGGTGAATGACAATATCAGTAGACAGGCCGACCATGTCTTCATGTGACTATGCAAACACATCCTAGAACTGAGCTAGAAGTTCAATCAAGTTTGTTTTTTGGTTTGGAGTAAGGCCGTTGCCTACTTGAATTTATTTAGGATTTTCTGAGGTTCTGGTGGTGGTTTGATCAATGTTTGGTTTGGGTTTGTCTTCGACCCATTCTTTGATCTCCTGAGGCACCTCATAGTCATTTATCTCTTCTTGATCGATCCCCATAAAGTCAAAGTCCAGCTCTACTTCAAAGTTGTAGTCATTGTTGAGACTTGACATTTCATCAGGAAGGCTAAACAAATCCAGGTTTAGAGTCCTAAAAATAAAATGCTTTTACTTATTTATAAAACTGCTTAATAATACAAAGCATTAATGAAAGCATGACAAAATTAACTGCTAGTACTGTGCAACAAAAGTAAGCAGTATATAATATCTATACTTCGGGGCAGATGAAATTTCTTCCTTTTTACCCTTTTTGATAGATGTAAGGAGTGGTGGTCCAATTATCTAGGGTCAGTCTTTATTGACAGCTGTTATGAAGGGGTGGTTGACATCCTCCTCCTCTTTAATGATGACCATAACTGAATTCAAATTGGAGTCAACACTTTTCTTTGAAATGTTCTCCTTAGCCCTATTTATGCCAGGGATTAGGATTTGATCTTCTGAATAGTCATCATTTGAGACATCCTTGTTCAGACCCTCAGTATGTGCCAGAAAATGCAACTTTGCCAACCGATCTTGTACTTCTTGTAGGAACCTTTCATTCATTTTCGTGTTTTCCGTGGCAAGAGTCTGGATTTCCTTTTCATTGACCTGATTAACCTTAGGAATTAGCATTCCTGATACAGTCACATGGATTTTTCTTGTTGGTTTCATGAATCCTGCATCCGTGAGATCTGGTATTAAAATTGTGACACCCCCAAATTCAGGTGCTTGAAACTCGAATTTAGTGCTTCACGATGCCATTTCTTTGAGCGGAATAATAATAATAATGTCATAAATATCAAACTTAATTTACATATCAGAGTTATCTAAATCCCAGGTACGCGGCATTTAAAACATTTCATTACATGATAGATAATAAATATTATCATCTCATTTAAGTCTAGCTATTATATAAGATAACACAAACTTATTCTATCAGTGTTCCTTTCCCTTTGTTCTTGGCAGAACCTTCAGGTTGATCACGGTTAGCTGAAAATATTTAAATTAAGCAAGAATGAACATTTGAGTGCCCAGTAAGTAATAGCAAATAATAAACATTAGCTGAAAGCATTAAATGTTTTCTTTGAACGACACTTCTACAACGAAGCAATAGTTATGAAGTAAACTGAAGCAACACTAAACCGCATAACAATTCTATTTCAAATTTTGAAACTACGTACTGACTATAATTGGTGAGCAGTCGACAGACTATGAACTTTATTTTCAATTTTCGATAAGGTTTTACAGAACTTCATCTGCAAACCGTCATAACTTATATGCACGGGGGGTGATCAGCCCGTTATGCCCTGTATTGATCAATACTACATACCATAACGATATTCTCGTTCATCTTATCCGCCTTAGGCAGACAAAGTTTTCCTATGTTCGGGATGTTCGTACTTAGTCGGGAATCCGAAACAAAATAATTTGGTTGGATAACAATAAGGTTCTATCACATTCAAAGATATTTTTAAATTTGTGTCTAGCCGAGACAAATAGCTTAGACAACTATCAATTAAGATATACATATTGGAAATCAATAAGTATGTATCAACATGTTCAATAATTATCCAAGTGAAGATACTTGTATAACCAATCTTAGAAATTTACGAATCAGAATATATATCTGGATTATACAATAATACTCCAATGATAAATAATGATTGGATATAATTCAAGAACTGGCATATCTACAAAGGTATAGATACATGAACAATAATTATAACAATATAGTTCTGAAACTGGCTTACATATGTCCATTATATAAAGTAAATGCAAAGGGTAGGATACTTGTCTGGTCTGCTACTTACACAACTTAGTTCTATCTTTAATTCAATGACCTATCTTTCATAAGATACTTGTCTGGTCTGCTACTTACACATAGTACTATTATTTACACTCAACACATAACCTAATCACATTGTCACATAGTTATATTAGTCATTGGATCATAAATAGACATTTATATAGTCAAACTATATAGTTTTGGATCAATTTCGGTAACATTTCGGTGTAGTGACGACTTTATCGGATAATTATCGAGTTTATTGTTAATAAAACTCTAATCTGTATCTTAAATATTACTTTGGATAATTTAAATATCAATCATATTATTTATAAATGACTTAGAATAATTTTTAAATAATTATTATAATTTATCATGATTTTTCAAACACTGGAATCATTATTAAATGATTTAAATATTAAATAATTCTATTCTCATTAATATTTAAATAATATCCAAATATTAATGAAACCATTATTAAAATATTAAAGTTATTTATAATAACTCAAAATATTTTTAAAGTCTTAATATTACCCTTAAATAATTTTTAAAACATTTAAAATCATTTTTAAATAATTACCATTAATATTTAAACATTAAGTTATTATTCACAAAAATATTAAAAGTCATTTATAATAACTTGAAATATTTTAAAACCATTTATATCCTTTTTAAATGATTTTTAAATTAATAAAACTATTTTTAAACTATTTATCAAATATAATTATTAAATAAATTTAATATCAATAATATTAAATTATTAATGAAAGTTACTTTAAAATATTAAAAGTTATATTTTATAACTTAATATATTATTAAATACCTTATTATCATTTAAAATAATTTTTAATACAATAAAATCATTTTTAATTAATTTATTTAATGCATTTATTAAATAAATCAAATATCAATAATATTCAAATAATAATAATATTTATGAAAAATATGTCAAATTATTAAAAGTTAAATTTTTATAACTTCAAATAATTTTTAAAACTGATTTTATAATTTTCAGAAATTAATTTCTATTTTTAAATGATTTTTAGAAATTTAGAAAAATAAAATAATTAAATTCGTCGCTAAAGACTTTAGCGACGGTTTCTGTCGCGGTTGGTGTTCTTGAGCTCAAGAACACTGACAATCAGTTGCTAAAGTGCCTACTTTGACCGATCGTTAATCACTACACAAGATGTTTCTGGGCAGGCTTTTGCAATAATCATGTAGTATTGATGTAATACTACATGAATCATCAACTAACAGGGTCAATCTACAACATATAAGCAAGATTAGGAGGTCCAAAGTGGCTGTCAGGCCCTTCCTGGGTTTTTTGGGTTACCCAGAAACCCAGGCAATGCTTGATAGCTACTTTGTGCCTTAATTAAATCGAGTACTGTGTGATGATATGGTGTTCTAATGGTTCCAGTGTGTAGCCAACATGTAAAGGAAGAGATCCATTACAAATAATCAATATAACAACAACAGAATCATAAGATATAGTGTGACGTCCCCAAAATAGGTATACATCACCCAACTTGAGTCGTCAAATACATGGTACAGAATTTAAATACAAACTTCTTTTATACAGTACGACAAAACGTAGCTGAGAGTTTCAACACGGATAATGTCTCGTAGAGAGTATCCAAACTCAAATAAAGTCTTCATTACAATTATTATCACATTATTTCACATAATAGTGAGGACTACTACAACCACCTATCTGGACCGTCACTCCATTTCCCGACTCGTCCCAGCTATATTCTCATTTCCTGAAGAGAACAATGAAAATAAAAGGGTGAGCTCAACTAGCCCAGTAAGAAATATTATGACTAAAATAATGCAGAATAAATTATCATTAGCCTTCAACAGTGTTAAACTGATAAAATATAATAAACACCAAGTTTAACTGCAGCGGAACAAGCAATCTATTAAAAGAGTCAAGTAGAGCATGATATCTACTATCTTCTATGATTTAAAAGTTTATCATCAATTTTATTGTTGGGACTCAACTAAATAACTAATCCACATCACTGAATTATCTATGCACTACGGGCCAAAGATATTCATTTTTATCACCAATAGTCATGATCATACCAACAACTGTCCATCAATGCACTACAGGCCAATAAGGACTTTTACCACATCATTTGTAACATTTTGGGTCATGATTATACCGAATGATCCTTGGTCATAATCATACCAATCAACAGTCCATCTATGCACTACGGCCAAAGATGACTTTCATCATAATATAAGCATGAGGATGATGACAATGATATAAGAATTCAATTAAATGAGAGCAAGGATAAATTTTAAAGATTTATAATTCAATTTATCTAGAATTCAATAATGTCCAAATTGTCAACATGATACTGCTTTGTGGAGTAAAATTCAAGAATAATATTGTATCAAAAATAATTTGGACAGAAAAAAAATTAATTTTTGTTATGAATAGTTCTTCGTGAATAGTATCCCGTGAATAGTACTCCGGCATGAAAAGATTAAACTTTAACAAGAATGTTCAAAAAAATATCCTTGTGAAATGATACTAGATGAAGCGCAAATTCCAAGGATATTCTACTAATTTCAAGGTATATAGAAGCAATATTTGTCAACATAAGTGTAGAATTCAGAATCTGAAACGAAATAATATTACTTACATACTATAGAGTATGGAAGAAAATATTATTTCATACGAATATTGAACAAAAATAATATTCCTATATGAATACGAAAGAAATAATACCCCTTACCTTAGTAGGAGATTGGATACTGAAATAGTGTAGTAACAGAATACTCTTCTTTTTTTCTCTCTGATTCTCTCTCTATAGAATTATCTTATGAGTTGTAGTGAATTGGTGAGAATGAAAGAAGAAATACGCTTCTATTTATAGAAGATTTCTAGCTTAGCCCTTGCAATGTGAAAAGATAAGTGGCTTGAAGACTAGTGATGTGAAAAGAAAAGTGGTTCGATGCCTGTAATGTGAAACGACAATTGGTTCGACGCCTGTAATATGAAACGGCAAGTGGTTTGACGTCTGGTAAAGGCAATTACTATTGGCGAAAGTGACTCTTAGATGATGACATATGGGCTCCCATAGAATAAACCAAACTTACCACAAACGTCTCATAACAGACTTCTTATTTATATCAAAGATTGAATAAATATTACCACAAATCATTTTATCTTCAATCAACACATATTTAATCTTTCAACAATTATTCATCATTAATATTATAACTCACAATATTTAATAACCAGATCATTCCCAGGAAAGAGAGGGCTTTCCGATAAGGATTTCTCTCTATTGGCGCGCAATTAGGTGACCAAACCTCTCCTTGACAGAACTTTCTAGACATCGTCAATATTGCAAATAATAATATTAATAACTTTGTCGTCTCAATTATTGATTTAATAATATAAAATATTATGCAGATGATACTGTGATAATAATTGAATCAATAATATGAGATACTATGCAGCAATTACTGTAGCAATAATTGAGTATAACTGAGTGACTTCTTACGTAAGCATCAACAATCAATATTGTGTGCTACTATGCAACCACGCGTATTACTGTACTTTTACCATCAGGTATTTCAACAGTTAACGGTAAAACTTTCGCCGTTATTTTTATAAAAAGATATTTCTGTCGTTTTCTAACTCCGACAATAATTTTGTTGTGGGGTCCACCAATGATTGTGTCATCGTACGAATATTCTCCAACAAAAAGAATATTTCCCGACCAAACAAATATTTTATAACAACTTGCTTACTTTGCAAATTTATAAATATTACCCACAACTATAATATTATATCAAATCCACACCATAATATTCAAAATAATATTTAGAGAAAAATAATCTTTATTTATGAAAGTTGGTGTCTTACAACATCCTCTTCTTATGAAATTTCGTCCTCGAAATTAGGGTACATACCTGGTATGTCGAAGAGGTGAGAATACCTTGACTTCATTTCAGATTCTAACTCCCAGGTCATTTCCTTAACATCGTGGTTTCTCCACAAAACTTTGACTTGAGGTATAACCTTGGAGCGTAGAATATGTTCCTTCTTATCCAAGATTTTAACAGGTACCTCTTTGTACGTTAAATCTTCCGCTATCTCATCTGGTTCTAACTCAATAATGTGGTTCGGGCCTTCAACATATTTACGTAACATGGATATGTGAAAAACGTTATGAACACGAGATAACTTGGCGGTAAGACGAGTCTATAAGCCACAGTTCCTACTCGATCAAGGATTTCAAATGGGCCAATGAATCGAGGATTGAGCATTCCTCTCTTTCCAAATCTTGTAACTCCTTTCCATGGAGCAACACGTAACAACACATGTTCTCCAATATTGAATTCTACGTCCTTTCGATGAAGATCAGCATAACTCTTTTGTCGATTTTGTGAGGTCTTTATATGTTGTCGGATCATTTGAATCTTTTTCGTAGTCATACGTACCAATTCCGGTCCCAACAACGTTGCTTCACCCACCTCATCCCAGCATACTGGAGAACGACACTTTCTTCCATACAAGGCCTCGAACGGAGCCATGCCGATACTTGCTTGATAACTGTTGTTGTAGAAGAATTCCACCAATGGCAAGAACTTGTCCCAACTTCCTTTGAAGTCAAGGACACAGAGTCTTAATAGATCTTCCAGAGTTTGAATAGTCATCTCCGAATGCCCGTCCGTTTGAGGATGATATGCCGAACTAAATCGTAAATTCGTGCCCATAGCTTTTTGCAAACTGACCCAAAACTGTGAAGTAAATCTTGGGTCTCGATCAGAAACTATGGATATTGGCATACCATGCAGTCTTACAATCTCATTTATGTACATACGAGCAAGACGTTCAAGTGTATAAGTTTCTCGTATACGTAAGAAATGAGCAGACTTGATCAATCTATCAATAATGACCCAAATTGCATCTATGCCTTGAGAAACCTTGGGAAGACCGGTAACAAAATCCATGGTAATGTGCTCGCACTTCCATTCTGGAATTTTAAGTGGTTGCAATTGACCTTTTGGTACTTGATGCTTCGCCTTGACTTGTTGACAAGTTAAACACCTTGAGATAAACTCCGCGATCTCTCTTTTCTTATTGCTCCACTAAAATGTATGTCGAAGATCACGATACATTTTGGTACTCCTAGGATGGATTGCAAATGGTGTGTTGTGCGCCTCCATCATGATCTTATACTTCAAATCAGAGTCGTTAGGAACACAAAGTCTGGAGTTGACTCTAAGTATTCCTTCTTCATCGATTCTTAATTCCGGAATAGCACCATCTTACACTTTCTTCTTCATACACATCAGCTCCAAGTCAGAAGTTTGAGCAACTTTAACTTTATCGATTAAAGTTGTAAAGACCCGAAAATTTTCGAATAATTATATCAGTATTTTTACGAATAATTTTTTTGAATATATGTGATAAGGATTTAGCAGGATAGTCAATTTAAAATTTTTAAGTTGACGGATAATGAAAGTTAAGTCGGATATGGTCCAGATCCCTAATTCATGGATTGTGAACAAGGAATGAGAATATTAAGATATAATACTTATATTTCAATATGATATGTATGTATTATATGTGTGTATGGTTTAATGTTGATTAGAAATAGCATAGCATTAGAAAACCCTAACTTTAAACCGAAAACCCTAATTCAAACCCTGAATAGGAAACTAAGACTGATTATTAATCAGGTATATGTGATCAAGGAGATATGTTAATAATGATGAATCTAATTAGGAAAAACCCTAACGATTATTTAAAAACCCTAATTAGTGAATTAGAAACCCTAATTCTTTTATCGGGAAACCCTAAACCTAATTTTAAAAATCCTAATTAGTGATTAGACAGCCTAATGGTAATTAGCAAATCTTAAGAAATAAAATTTATGAGAAATATATGAAATTACCAAACTACCCTTAAAATTCAAGTGGAATAGACCGAAATACTCTTTAGTGGGTAAAATGACCAAATTACCCTTTTACTTAACTTGTAAACAAAAAGATTTTTTAGAAGGCATGACTCATCACTTGTTAGATCTTCCATGTGCCTAAAATCTCAGCCATCCTTATCCCAATTGACACCTTGCAAGATTAGGTACATGAATCAAATTTATAAGAGAAAAAGAAAGAAAAAGTTTGCAAAAGTTGCTCATTTTTACCAAACACTCAACCTAGCCATCCTCTCTCCAAAACCCACGAAATCTTTAAGTTATTCAGTCCCTAAACAACTCTCTAGAACACCAAGATCAGTTGTATAGAGCAAGATCAAAGCAATTTCAAGAAAGAGGTATAACCCTAAAACCTAAATTTGATTCTTAAAGCTATGTTAGATTTATTATTTTTGTGTTTATTTAAGTGTTAAAAGATGTTATATGATGATCTATGATGTTACATCATAGATCTATAACCTCAAAGTGCCTTAAAATTAAAGTTTTTCAAAACTGCCATGAACCCTAATTTTGTCTCTGACAAGCATAAGTCAGAGGGTGTAAATTCTTGCCTGTTAATGATTTTGTATGTTTGATGCTTTAGACTTGTAGTTTGCAGCATGGACTTTGATCTGGACTTAAAATCATGCTTAGATCATGTCCAGAATGAAAGATATTCATGGTCAAACTCAGTTGACCGAGCATGACCAAGAGTTTCTGGGCAGCCCAAAAACTTAAAATGAGTGTCTGGCAAGGTTTTGTCAAGCCTTGATCTGTCAGGTGTTAAGTGTTTTGTTGATGTTATTGTATCTAGTTTGTAGCCTGTTAGACAGACTCTATATCCATGCCTTTATATCACTCAAACAATCAGCAGATTGTAAGTAGTGGATGGTCAAAGTAGGTCGCTTGGCATTGACTTTCAAATTTGTGGGTAACCCAGAATCTGTTCTTCAGTGTCTGACAAGATGTTCAAGATCCCAGATCTTACATGTGTTTGATGATTTGCTTGTGTTAATGTTTTAAGGTTGTACTCTTCTATGTATACTACATATTCATGCTCCTATATAACTTTGTTAACCAATAGAATGAACATTATGTAAGGTCAAACTAGCTAACTCGATCACGATGGCAGTTTTCTGGAAAACCCAGAAAACTCAAGAACACACTTCTGACATGGTTTGACCGGATGCTAGATAGTGATTCTGATGTTGTTTGACTGACCTAATGAATGATAGTTGTACCTTGACATGTGGACTACAAATCTGAACCCTTAGAACACCATAATATTACACAGAACTTGATTAATTTAAGGCACAAAGTAGCTATCAAGCACTGCCTGGGTTTCTGGGTAACCCAGAAAACCCAGGAAGGGCCTGACAGCCACTTTGGACCTCCAGATCTTGCATGTATGTTGCTTTATGACCCTGTTAGTTGATGATTTGTGTAGTATTACAACCATACTGCATGACCATTACAAGACCTGCCCAGAAACAACCTGACCAGCAAGTTGTAGACGGTCAAAGTAGGCACCATGAGCATTGACTATCAGTGTTCTTGAGCCTCAAGAACACCTACCACGACAGAAACTGTCGCTAAAGCCTTTAACAACGGATTTAATTATTTTATTTTTCTAATTTTCGAAAAAATCATTAAAAATAGAAATAAAATTCTAAAAATTACAAAAATTGTTTTAAAAATTATTTTAAGCTATAAAAATTAACTTTTGATAAATTGACATATTTGTAATTAATATTACTATTTATTTGAATATTAATGGTATTAAATTTATTTAATAAATGTATTAAATAAATAGGATAAACATGATTTTTATATTATAAAAATTATTTTAAATGATAATAAGATGTTTAAAAATATTTTAAGTTATAAATCAAGACTTTTAATATTTTAAGGTAATTTTCATTAATAATTTAATATTAGTGATAATAGGTTTATTTAATATTTATGTTAAATAAATAGTTTAAAAATGGTTTTAATGATTTAAAAATCATTTAAAATGATATAAAGGAGTTAAAAATATTTTAAGTTATAATAAATGACTTTTAATATTTTCATGAATAAGACATTAATATTTAAATATTAATAGTGATTATTTAAAAATAATTTTAAATGTTTTAAAAAGCATTTAAGGGTAAAATAAATGTTTTAAAAATATTTTGAGTTATTATTAATAACTTAGATATTTTGTCAAGTATTTCATTAATATTTTTATATTATTAAATATTAATGATAATAGAATTATTCTGTATTTAAATCATTTAAAAATGATTTTAGTGTTTGAAAAATCATGATAAATTATAATAATTATTTCAAAATTATTATAATACCTTGAAAAATAATATGATTAATATTTAAATTATCTACTATAGTATTGAAGTTACAGAATAAAGTTTAAGTAAATATAAACTCGATTATTATCTGATAAAGCAGTCGGAACACCGAAATGAAACCGAAGTTGACCCAGACTTATATAGATTGACCTGATAAGTAATTATTTATGTTAAAATGACTGTTATAACTATGTGACAATGTGTTTAAGCTATATGATGATTGCAAATAGCAGTGTTATGTATTATGATATATTATTCTGATCAAAAGAATAATCTTATGAATGATAGGTTTCAGTATTAAAGATAAAACTAAGTTGTGTAAGCAGCAGATCAGGCAAGTATCCTTACTCTTTGTATCTACTTATGCAATAATTCTGTGTAAGTAAGTTATCGAATTATACTCCTGTTATATAAGTTATTAAACTCTACAGTTATCTGTCATGTATTTCAACATTAGTATTCATGCCAGTTATCAAACCCTATTCTTTTACCATTACCGTAATAATTTATGATCAATATATACTTTGTTGATAGATAGTTAAGTTAGATTATTCAAGTGCCCTCACTTGGATAATGATTGTATTTAATCACATGTTGACACATACCTACTAGTTTTCGGATATGTATATGTTATTTAAAAATATCGTTGACCAGAATAGATTATTATTGTTACTCAGTTGAATTATTCTAATTCAGATTTCAGATTAATTATAAACATCCCGAAAAGGGAAAACTTTTATATGCCAAAGGCGAACCAGCTGAATGACTTATCGTTCAAACATGTAGTGTTAATCAATACAGGGTATAACGGGCTGATCATCCTCCGTGTCTGTAAGACATGACAATTTTTAGATGAAGTTCTGTTTAACCTTTTTGAAAATTAAAACTAAAGTTCATAGCTTATCAAACTATTTCCCATTTATAGTCAATACGTAGTTTTAAAAAAATGAAATAGAATTGATATGTATTTCAGTATTGTTTCAACTTACTTCACAACTATTTCTTCGTTGTAGAAGTGTCGACCAAAGAAAACATTTAAATCTTTCAGATAATCTTTATTCATTGTTATTACTTGCTGGGCACTCAAATGCTTATTCTTGCTTTAAATTTAAATGTTTTCAGCTAAGCTAGCACGACCTGAAGGTTCCGACAAGGACAAAGGGAAGGGGAAGCTGAAGGAATAGATTACATTATGTTGTTATGACTGCTTGTAGTAAGATAATATAATATTTATCATGCAATGTAACACTTAAAGGTTCTCGAGACTAGGAAGCTAGATAACTTTGATATAATATTTTGTTTAATTAATATGTTAAGTAGTTGAATGAATGTTATCATGGAGCACCAAATACGGGTTTCAAGTACTCGGATTTGGGGGCATCACATCATGGTATCAAAGCTTTAGGGTTAGAAATCTTAGGTGGGAGTAGACCTTAGGCTATAACCTTTGGACAGAGGGAAACGTTGAAAATATAAATAACTCAAATAGAGTTTAAAGGAGATGAATTAAATAAATTCATCGTAAAACAAAATAAAAGATAACTTATATAAAACTATTATTTGTTGTGTGAATATAATAAACTATATGTACTAATCAAAATAAATTATGTGTAGATATCAGGCGAAAAAGGATTATTATACGCTTATAACATGAAGAAGGATCAAATCAATACACCCAAGCTAATATCTAAGCCAATAGCTGAAGTAGAGGCTCACGTTGAAAGTAACCTTGATGAAGTGATTATTTTGGAGAATATAGAACTAGACCCAGAAATGGTGGAACTAATAGATAGTGATTCAGACACCGAAGTTGGAGCTGAACAAGCATCAATCGAAGTGCAGAATCTGTGGGACCAGGTTTCTTCTTTAGAAAAGTTGTTGGAAATAGAAAAGCTATTTAATAGTCAATTGTAGAAGGCGTTGATCGAAATAATGGAAGAACAAGATAAGCTTAAGATACAAATAGATCAGATAGGAGCTAAAAGAAGAATATCAGGAGAAACTCCAAGCAAGAAGGGGTAGAAAATTCTGAAAACTTTAAGAAAATAGGAAAGTGTAGGAATCGCAAAAGAAAACGTAGAGGCATACGCAAGACAGGGAAAAAGATATGTTACATTTGCGGCTATGAGGGACATACCTCTCTTTATTGTCCTGACTATAAGCAAAGTGCATGTTTTATTTGTGGTTTAGAAGATCATCAGGCGAAAGATTGTCCAAGATCAGGAGAAGGTGTAGGGAATAAGTAGGATTAATAGTTGGATATGTATGTTTAATGATATAATATGTGTGTAATGTAATATTTTTAACTTTTGTATAAGTTGTTGTAGCAAATCCCGACTTTTGTGATCATAAAGGGATAACGGATGCTTATAGCAATATGTGTTATCAGGTGTAAAGTACTATGAATGAATGTGTGAATTTATGTTTGTTTAATGAAATAAGTTTTTATGTATCTATATGATAATTTGATAATCCAGTAAACCAAGTTTTCAAAATTTAACATTTTGAGTTTATGATTATTTGAGTTTGAAATCATGTGTTATATGTTAAACATATGCGATATGACATAGAATTTAAGTCAATAAAGGATAATTTATGATTTTATCAGATAATGCAGCCAAGAAGACAAAATCGAAACCAAAGGGCAGAAGAATCTGTTAACAATGTGGGAGGACAACAACAACCAGACGTAATACATAATTTTGTTAACATGATAGCTCAAGCTATGCAGAATGCAGTGCCAGTTGGGGGAAATCAGCCCGATAATCGATTGACAAACTTTAAAGACTTCAAAGCAGTTGGACCGCTAGAGTTTAGAGGGACAACTAACCCGGTAGAAGCTCAGACTTTGATAAAGGAGATAGAAAAGGCTTTTGTGATCGCTAGGGTAGCTGAAGGGCAAAAGACAGCTTTTGCCACTTATATGATGAAAGGGGAGGAAAATTTCTGGTGGGAGGCTAATCAATCTAGAGCTGGAGTAGGAGAGGTGACGTGGACTAGGTTCAAAACATTGTTCTTTGAGAATTATTTTTCAACTAGTATATGAAGGTAAAATTTTTGGAGTTGAAGCAAGGGGACATGTCAGTTGCGGAGTATGCCGCAAAATTTAATGAATTAGTTAGGTTCGCTCCACATCAAATGGACACAGAAGCAAGGAAGACACAAAGGTTTGAGCTGGGCTTAAAACCCTGGCTCTACAACAAGGTGGCAGTGTTACAGATTGGTACTTTTGCAGCACTGTTTGACAAGGCTATCATAGCCGAAGAGGGAAGTGAAGCCATGACTCTTTACAATAAGGAGAAGAAGAGTAAGGCTAAGATTGAAGGAGCTGTCAAAATGGAAGGGAGTAGTGGAAATAAGATGGGAAAGAGAAAAGGGGACAATTTAGGAAATATCAAAATTAAGCAGGAGGGTGTGAAGAAGCAAATTGTGCAATGTAAAAACTGTGGGAAGAACCATTCTGGAGAGTGCTTGAAGGGAATGTCTGTGCGTTTTAAGTGTGGGTAGGAGGAACATATCTCTCCCAACTGTCCTAATCCAAGGATGAATAGTGGTTGTTTTATTTGTGGATCAGTAGATCATAGGGTGAGGGAATGTCCGAAAAGGAGAGCTGATAGGGGAAATGTCAATACGGGGAAGATTAGTGGGACGCTAGCAATAACTGGTCTAACTCCACCAAACCAACCAACCAAATCGACCGCAAAAACCTTCAATACGACAGTTCAAGATACGGTCGCAGCACGAGATGGAGTTTAAGGTTTGAACCCGACCAATAATATTAATATATACACCTTATTCAGATTTAACCTATTCTCTTACCATGAGTTTGATAAAACAATATAATAAATCACTAATAAAAAGATAATTTGAAGGAGGAATTTAAGTTTCGAATTCGTAACACAAATTTTATAAGGAGGGGAGAATATAGTAATTCAATTTTTTTTTTCTTATAATTAAAAATCTAAGGATAAAACCTTAATATTAAGGGTAAGGTAATGGTGATTCCGAGGACGAAATCTTTATAAGGAGGGAAGAATGTAAAGACCCAAAAATTTTCCAATAATTATATCAGTATTTTTACGAATAATTTTTTTGAATATATGTGATAAGGATTTAGCAGGACAGTCAATTTAAAATTTTTAAGTTGACGGATAATGAAATTTAAGTCGGATATGGTCCAGAACCTTAATTCATGGATTGTGAACAAGGAATGAGAATATTAAGATATAATACTTATATTTCAATATGATATGTATTTATTATATGTGTGTATGGTTTAATGTTGATTAGAAATAGCATAGTATTAGAAAACCCAAAGTTTAAACCAAAAACCCTAATTCAAACCCTAAATAGGAAACTAAGACTGATTATTAATCAGGTATATGTGATCAAGGAGATATGTTAATGATGATGAATCTAATTAGGGAAAACCCTAACGATTATTTAAAAAATCTAATTAGTGAATTAGAAACCCTAATTCTTTTACCGGAAAACCTTAAACCTAATTTTAAAAACCCTAACTGGTGATTAGTAAGCCTAATGGTAATTAGCAAATCTTAACAAATAAAACTTATGAGAAATATATGAAATTACCAAACTACCCTTAAAATTCAAGTGGAAAAGACCGAAATATCCTTTAGTGTGTAAAATAAACAAATTACCCTTTTACTTAACTTGTAAACAAAAAGATTTTCTAGAAGGCATGACTCATCACTTGTTAGATCTTCCATGTGCCTAAAATCTCAGCCATTCTTATCCCAATTGACACCTTGCAAGATTAGGTACATGAATCAAATTTATAAGAGAAAAAGAAAGAAAAAGTTTGCAAAAGTTGCTCATTTTTACCAAACACTCAACCTAGCCATCCTCTCTCCAAAACCCACTAAATCTTTAAGTTATTCAGTCCCTAAACAACTCTCTAGAACACCAAGATCAGTTGCATAGAGCAAGATCAAAGCAATTTTAAGAAAGAGGTATAACCCTAAAACCTAAATTTGATTCTTAAAGCTATGTTAGATTTATTATTTTTGTGTTTATTTAAGTGTTAAAAGATGTTATATAATGATCTATGATGTTACATCATAGATCTATAACCTCAAAGTGCCTTAAAATTAAAGTTTTTCAAAACTGCCATGAACCCTAATTTTGTGTTTGACAAGCATAAGTCAGAGGGTGTAGATTTTTGCCTGTTAATGATTTTGTATGTTTGACGCTTTAGACTTGTAGTTTGTTGCATGGACTTTGATCTAGACTTAAAATCATGCTTAGATTATGTCCAGAATGAAAGATATTCATGGTCAAACTCAGTTGACCGAGCATGACCAAGAGTTTCTGGACAGCCTTGAAACTTAAAATCAGTGTCTAACAAGGTTTTGTTAAGCTTTGATCTGTCAGGTGTTAAGTGTTTTGTTGATGTTTTTGTATCTAATTTTTAACCTGTTAAATAGACTCTATATCCATGTCTTTATATCACTCAAATAATCAGCAGATTGTAAGTAGTGGATGGTCAAAGTAGGTCGCTTGGCATTGACTTTCAAATTTCTGGGTAACCCAGAATCTGTTCTTCAGTGTCTGACAAGATGTTCAAGATCCCAGATCTTACATATGTTTGATGATTTGCTTGTGTTAATGTTTTAAGGTTGTACTCTTGTATGTATACTACATATTCATGCTCCTATATAACTTTGTTAACCAATAGAATGAACATTATGTAAGGTCAAACTAGCTAACTCGATCACGATGGCAGTTTTCTGGAAAACCCAGAAAACTCAAGAACACACTTCTGACATGGTTTGACCGGATACTAGATAGTGATTCTGATGTTGTTTGACTGACCTGATAAATGATAGTTGTACCTTGACATGTGGACTATAAATCTGAACCCTTAGAACACCATAATATCACACAGAACTTGATTAATTTAAGGCACAAAGTAGCTATCAAGCACTGCCTGGGTTTCTGGGTAACCCAGAAAACCCAGGAAGGGCCTGACAGCCACTTTGGACCTCCAGATCTTGCATGTATGTTGCTTTATGACCCTGTTAGTTGATGATTTGTGTAGTATTACAACCATACTGCATGACCATTACAAGACCTGCCCAAAAACAACATGACCAGCAAGTTGCAGACGGTCTAAGTAGGCACCATGAACACTGACTGTTAGTGTTCTTGAGCCTCAAGAACACTTACCGCGACAAAAACTGTCGCTAAAGCCTTTAGCGATGGATTTAATTATTTTAGTTTTCTAATTTCTGAAAAATTCATTAAAAATAGAAATAAAATTCTAAAAATTACAAAAAATTGTTATAAACACTCAAAAATTTTTGTACACCTATCACTAACATTGCAGGAGCGCAGATTCATCTTTTAAGAGGGAATCCTGAAAGATGATCCATATCCATGCCGAATACTACCGGAAGTTCAACATCAACCCCGGATCGCAATCTGGGAGTAATAATTCCAATCTCGGAGGTAACCCCAAGGCATGCAGATCAATACCAGAACACACCGGAGAAGACCGATTAATCTCGGAGATAACCCCGAGGTATCCAGTCTTAGTCCCAACCATGGGAATAGCCACCAACCTTGGTGATAACCCCAAGGAATGTAATTTCAGCAATAACCCCGGAAATGCTTGTTACAAATGCAACCAGCTTCAATCTCGACGCTCACAACGAGATACACTGTACCAACCCGACGATAACATCGGGAAGACAGGTACACCTCAAAGATGACAATGAGGACCTTCAACAAATTGCAGCAGTCTAATCTCAGCGAAGCTGAGCAACGTCTGCTTTATCAGCCCAATCTGGCGATAACACCGGTGAGGGGCAACATCGTCATCTGACCAACACGATGCCATGCCACGTCATCTCAACGTCTCTACGCAACAGTGTCCCACAAGACTAACCAATCTCAAGTGGCTATTGTGCGGGGTAACGGATGAAAGTTGAAGCTTGAAGATCGGAGGGCACCATCCCATCTTCAATGACTTCGTACAAACTCTAATCACATGCCATCGTACAACTCTCGACAACGGCGGTTCGAAATAGGTCCTGTATACCTCAAACGGATGTCCGAATTGCACTTCTGAAAGTCCGAGTGGACATTACAGTGCCTGAGTGCACGTACTTCGAGACGACCTGACCCGAAAAACCCGGGCCAACCCGCATTGCCTCTGGTCTACCTGCGGCCCAGCCGCAGGTACCTGCGGCTCCACCCTCTATAAATAGAGGGCTTGGGGTGGCCATTTTGTAAGAGAAAACGGCGAGGAAGCCCTGCCCAATTTGCTCTGTACTCACCCCGGACTGAGTGCTTTCTCATTTTAAACACTTGTGAGCTCACATATAGCTTATTTTATACCTACAAAAGCCAGTGTTTACCCACTTTAAAGATATTGAAGTCTTCTTTGGCAGCCCACTGTAAGCCTTCTTTCACACTTTAAAATTTTTCTCTTTATCTTTGCACACACCCTTCTACACGTTGAAAGTCGTGTTGCACACTTTTGCCAGGACTTCGGTCCGTGGTTTATTTTTAGTATGTATATACATATATATATATATATATATATATATATATATATATATATATATATATATATATATATGGACTAACATTATCGAGTTATGCCTCGATTGAGCCTAGACTTCGGTCTGGAGCGTTTAATTGCTTTTGTATATATATACATTTATATATATGAACTGCGTGTCGAACTCTGTTCGATGAACCTAGACTTATGTCAGGTGCGTTTAATGGCTTTCTTATATATATAATTATATATATGAACTGCTATCGAACTATGTTCGGTGAACCTGGATTTCACATCCGGTGCGTTTACTACTTTAATATATATATACTTATGTATATTAACTGTTGTTGAACTTTATCCGATGAGCCTGGATTTTATATCCGGTGCGTTAAATGCTTATATATATATATATATATATTTACATTTCGTCCCACCTGGAGTTTACTTCGTGGTGGTTGACCTTTTTTACAGCTTTTTGTACATTTCGTCCCACCTGGAGTTTCCTCCGTGGCGGTTGATAGCTTTTACAGCTTTATTTATATTTCTGATCCCCCATGGATGTGCTCCGTGACTGGTGATCATGTATGTATGTATATATTTATGGCTTTTATATATATACCTGCTTAATGCTTTTATATCAATTGCGGCATCATGTGAGCCTAGGAATCATGTGATCACAGATTCAGTCCCCTGAATCTAGATTCGGTTCCTGTGATGAACCTTTTCAGCTGTAAGCAACTTGTAAATATATATGTGATGTTTGAATTTCCTCGGATTGTTTTTAATACCCACGAGGAATTCAGCACCTTTTTATACATTATTTTCGTACGGATGCTTCGCATCTGTCAAATAAAATCAATCCAGCCGAATACGGAATAAAATGGGAGTGTAAAAGGTCTCAATTACTATTGAGCGTCAGGGTTTGAAAAACCTCTTTTATAAAACATCACTGCCATATCTTGCTTAAAATTGAATTTTTACATAAAATTTAAACCATGTGTATATAGGTGCGAACGAGGTCTCGCACTACTTCCAAATAACAACACATTAACCCACACACACACACACACACACATTCATATAACAGTTTCTTGAAAAGAGGCGGTCACCGTGGTAACACGGATGTCGGGGGGTGCCTAACACCTTCCCTCCGCATAACCAAGTCCCCGGATCCTAATGAATCTCGATTTCACCGACCCGTTTAGCAGTGTCACATCACTGGGTCAATGTGCAAACCTTTTCTCGGTTGTGTTGGTAAAACCAGTTAAAAAACCAACTGGCGACTCTTATAGTCCAATCGTCGACATTATACATGTCGGACCTTTTTCATTTGTTTTTTCAAACAAATCTCACCTAAAATGAGAACACCAAAGAACAAGTAACAGAAATGGACAATTAAAAATCCCGACATCGACAGGTGGCGACTCTGCTGGGGACTCCAGTAAGAGGACTTAAGCCGCTATTACAATTTTTTCAAAATTATTATCTGCTTGTGTGTGGATGTTACATTTACATTTTATGATGAATGTGTACGAATGCATTTCCTTACTTAGTGCTTCGCACTATAAACTGCTTGTGATATTAGTGCTTTGCACTATAAACTGCTTGTGATTTTAGTGCTTCGCACCATATCTGCTTGTGATATAAGTGCTTCGCACATGTCATTATTTTTATGCGGTAAGACGCGATGTATGTGAATGTATATTGTGTGGTCCCTCCACTAGGAGGCTATCCCGTCGGTGTTTGATTACTGGACTCATGAGAAGACTAAATCTCCGAGGCTCAGAGGCACCACCAAAATTCGCTCCAGTTGAAAGACCGGATTAACTTCCCGTCAAGTAGATTGCGATGATTTGGGAACCTTCATGCCAAAAAGTCGCGAGAGTAACCTAAGATAGGCCAGCCTCTGATAAACCCAAAACGAGGAAAGTCTCTTCATGCTCTCATTTCAATTACTTGTAATTATCTTCCATATCTATCTCCATGTAATGAGGAATATGAAGAAATGTGTACACATACATGCTACAAATAGCTGACATCCGTTTTACAGGATAAAATTCCTAAACTGGACATATCACATAGCATGTTACTATCCACCTTCCCTAAAGACTAAACTATGCATGTCTTTTGCAGGGAATCAATCGGACCTAGCACCCGTTCAAAGTCCAAAAAGGCAACAGGCCTACAGTCAATCATGTTGTCATCCGACCAGACCGAACTTAATCCAGTTTCTCGCAAAGAATTCGACGGATTAAGCAAACAGATTACAGATTTGGCTGTTCTACTAAAAGAATGACACCAATCTACACAGGGTCAAAAAATACCCGTACATGCTGAATCCTCCACACAAGGAGGAACCCAAGTCATTACAATACCTGAACTGCAGTTGGATCCGACCAACAAAACTCATGATGCTGCCCATCCCACTGGAGATCCAAACACTGGTGACATCAAAAAGAAAGTCCTCCAAATGGAAGAGACTCTTCGCACTATCAAAGAAATTGGAACACACGGGAGTGTTTCATATGCAGATTTGTGTATTTTCCCTGGAATTCATTATCCAAAAAAATTTAAGACTCTTGACTTTGAAAAATATGACAGGTTAGGAGATCCTTACACACATCTAAAGGTGTTTATTGGAGAACTGGGATCTTATGCAGAGGATGAAAAACTCAGAATGCAACTGTTCCAAAAAAGTCTAACTGGAGAAGCCCGTTCGTGGTACACAAGATTAGACAATTCAAAGATCCATAGTTGGGAAGAGCTAGCACACGCTTTCCTCACCCAATACAATTTTCAATCTCAAATGGCTCCTAATCGGTATCAAATTACCAAGATCAAGAAACAGTCTAATGAGTCTTTCAGTGAGTATGCTTAGAGGTAGAGACGCCTGGCTGCCCAAGTTAGTCCTTCCATGACAGAATCAGAGATGGTCATGACTTTCATAGACATACAAGAAGCACCTTTCTATGAAAGAGTTTTAGCCGACATCGGCAAACCATTTTCTGAAATGGTCAAACATGGGGAGATGGCTGAAATGGGATTGAAATCCGGAAAGATTCAAGACCTAGCAACACTCAAAGCTGTTGCTGATCACATCTAATCTGGAAATTATGGGACCAACCCCCGGAGGGTCCATAAAAAGAAAGAAGAAGATGTTTCCCTGATACTACAGGGTCAAAAAGGCAGTCAAAACATGCCTATCCAAAGGAGAAATTACACTCCCTTTCAAGCACAGTCTTCAAACCCTCCAGTACAAAAAGGTGGAGAAGTCAAACGACCTCGAGTATTCACACCCTTAGGGGACACCCTCGAGAACATTCTCCATCTTCTAACAACACAGAAGAAAATCACGCATCTGCTTCCACCAGCCAGCCCTAATGGTCGGGGTTTTAATGCTGCTCGAAAATGTGCTTATCATGCCGGGGCACCTGGACATGATACTCAGGATTGTTGTGCCTTGAAACACAAAATTCAAGACCTGATAGACAACGGTGAAATCGTGGTCGCCAAACCCGATTAGCCTCAAGTTCAAGACAACCCTCTTCCTCAACACAAGGAAGAAGAGGTCAACATGATCAATTGGAGCAGCGGACAGAGTTCCAATTTTAGCTGTGAATCCTCCCAGAGCCCCAAAGATGGTGATGACAGATGGGATTATGCTAAGTTCCAATTCACAATGGAACGAAAGATGAAAGCCCTATGTAAACAAATTGAGCAATTGGCGGAAACTGGTGACTTATCAGCATCAAGTGACTCGTCAGCTAATCAGCCAGGAGCATGCCAGTCTCCTACCTATTATCATGAATATTCCCTCTTCACTTTCAGAAAATGAAATGCTGGAAGACAAAGTGACGAAGAGAGCGAATGCTAAGGCCCGTCGGGATTTTGCTAACAAAAGGGAATTCACACATTTGGGTCAACCTATGGAGGAAATCCTTCATATGTTAATCAATGAAGGAAGGATTAGTTCTCTTCTACCTCTAATCAACCCCCGTTCAGGAGATACAACTCTGAGGGAGTATGTAATATCATTCTCAATCTCGTGGCCACAGCACAGAAGAATACTGGGCACTTCGCCACCTTATTCAAAATTTAATCGATAGTGTCGTACTGCGTCTGGCAAATAACAACACTGTGTTACGGGAAAGTGAGGATTCGTGTCCTACTAAGTGGAAGAGTGTAGTAGCAGTCATATCCACTGAAAATGATGGAGTTAACAAATCACTTGTCATGCCAGTAATTCAACTCAACAATCCTTTGAAAGTGGCCGCTCCCGAGCCAATCAACTTGTCGTGCAGAGCACAATATCCTATTGTTAGCTTGCGCACAGTTCCATGGAATTATGGAAAAGGTGAAGGATCCACCTCGCATATAACTGCTGCAGTGTCGAACGAGAATCCACTGTATCTTCCCCAATGGGTAATGAAGACTGTCATCAAGTCTAAGGGGAAAGTACCCATTGAGAAGATTGAAAATTTCCTCCGCACTATGGGTCATAACGAAGCCAAGGTGGTTTTAAGCTTGAAAGAAGCTCCACAACAGATATCAATCTAGGACTTGGTCCTGACTTTCGAGAATCACTAGAAGGTCTTGTTAAAGGTTTTAGAAGAAGCCTATCTATCGACATCAGTTGATACGAAAAAGTTTCAACATCTGGTTGATCACATTTTCAACAACAATGTGATATCCTTCACTGATGATGACATACCGCCCGAAGGGACCGGTCATTGCAAACCGTTGCACATTGCGGTCTTGTCCTCCGGATATATGGTGGCTGGAGTTTTAATAGATGGAGGTTCCTCTCTGAATATCTGCCCATACGCTACATTGGTGAAGATGAATATCAATCCCAATCGAATTCGGAGTAGCCATACCATTATTGAAGCTTTTGATGGAGCCCGCCGTAACTCGGTCGGAGTAGTTGAGCTGCCAATTGAGATTGGTCCTCATACATTCTGCGTATCCTTCCATGTGCTCAAGACATATTCGGGATACAATTTGCTCTTGGGACGACCATGGATTCACATGGCAGGGGTAGTCCCCTCCACTCTTCACCAACAGTTGAAATACATCATCAACAATAGCCTGGTCACAGTCAACGCTGAACCGGAGATTCCTCAGCACGGGGACATGCCACTCATCAATGCCAATAAGGATGTTGAGCAATTAGTTTTCATGCTTTGGAAATAAGCAATACCCAATACCATGCTATTGGAACGCCACTGCCCGAACCCCAGATTTCTGCCAAGGTAATGTCAGCCACGCAAGAAATGATGTCGTTGGGTCATAAACCGGGACAAGGGTTGGGTAAAGATTGCCAGGGTATCAAGTACCCTATTCGCTTAACCAAGCAAATTGGGACAGCTGGACTAGGCTATTCTGCCAGCTCTAGTCACAGGAATCCTCATAAGCATCATCAGATTCCTTTAGCTTCAACCATGCGGTGTTTATCTTTGCCTTTAAGCTCTGAGTCTGCACAACCTCCCGTAAAGGTGCCAGCCAATATAATGGCAATGTTATTTCCCAAGCCGGTACCGGTGAAGGAGAAAGAAATCTTTGTTCTAGATCCCGCAGTGGAGGAAGAGGAACGAAGAATCAAGCAAGACGTCATACGGATGATGTCCGTCATACGCATCATCATTCATGATGAGCATACCAACAAATACACCCCAGACGATGATTGCCCAGACGTAATGGCTATCATTCGGGACAGGGAAGATGATGATAATCCCTCTATCACTGCGGTTCACTCGGAATTTGCTCTTGCCAATTGGAACAACATTCCTTGCATTGGCCGTCAAGGGTAAAGCGGGCGAAAACTCTTTCTGCCCTGTAGATATAATAACTGCTTACTTTTCTGTACAGTATTAGCGGTTTATTTTTCCAGTATATGCTAACACTGTGTATGATCAACACATTTCATATATACTAAGTGAAAGCATATTTTGTTTTAGGACTCTGAATTTAGATGTGCCGGTACTTGCTGGTATGGTGCCTCTTCTCCACAAGGATTGTATCTTTGATGTAGAGATGAATTCTGCCTTGGTGGATATACAGGATGACATTGAGGTGCCTCCAGAAATTCAAGAATGGGTCAAAGACAAACCCAAACCCAACCTTGATCAAACCACTCCGTTCAATCTTGGAACCTTAGAAAACCATAAGTTAATCCAGATTGGTTCCGACCTTACCCCAAACCGATGGAATGACATGGTTACGCTACTAACTCAGTTTCAGGATGTGTTTGCATGGTCTCATGAGGATATGGTGGGTTTGTCCACTGACATTGTCCTTCATCGCCTTCCCATTAAAGAGGGATTTAAGCCAGTCAAGCAGAAGTTCAAGCGATTGAAACCTGAATAGAGTTTAAAGGTGAGAGAAGAAATTGTGAAACAATTTCAAGCTGGCATCATAATGGTGTCTACATATCCTGAGTGGATATCCAACATCGTGCCCGTACCTAAACCTTGAGGGAAGGTGCGAGTTTGCGTGAATTACCGAGACTTGAACAAAGCTTACTTAAAAGATAGCTTTCTTGTGCCATTTATCCACATTCTCATTGACAATACTGCGCAATACGACATGTACTCCTTTGCAGATTGCTTTGTGGGGTATCATCAGATCATGGTTGCCAAGGAAGATCGTGAAAAAACTGCTTTCATCACTCTTTGGGGAACTTTTTGCTATAGACGATTGTCATTCGGCCTCATCAATGCTGGAGCTACCTATCAACGAGCTATGATGGCTCTTTTCCATGACTTAATGCATAAGGAGATCGAGATCTACGTGGATGACTTTATTGTCAAATCTCGGAAGGAGGATGACCATATAGACCATCTCAGGAAGTTGTTCAACAGGTTGCGTAAGTAGAACTTGAAGTTGAATCCAGCTAAGTGCGCCTTTGGCGTTAAATCAGGCAAGTTGCTAGGATTTCTAGTCAGCCACAAAGGGATAGAGCTGGATCCTACCAAAATCCAAGCCATCACGGAAATGCTCATTCCTCAGACAGAAAAGGAAATACGGGGATTTTTGGGAAGAATCAACTTCATTAGCAGATTTATCTCTCAACTCACAGCAACCTGTGAGCCTATCTTCAAGCTGTTAAGGAAGAACTCCTCCATGAAATGAAATGAGGAGTGCCAGAATGCCTTCCTTACAATCAAGAAAAAGCTACTCAAAGCTCCCATCTTGGTACCACCCAGGGATGATGTTCCCCTGTTTATGTATCTGTCCGTAAGTGACAATGCCATGGGCTGCCTGCTGGGACAGAAGGACGATAGAGGCCTAGAACGAGTTATCTATTACCTCAGTAAAAGATTCAGCAACAATGAACACAAGTACACTCTGATCGAAAAGATGTGTTGTGCTTTAGCATGGGCTGCCATCAGGTTACAACATTACCTCCATGGGCACACAACCCATCTCATATCCCGCGTGGATCCTCTCAAGTACGTGTTCAGTAAACCCATACTGAATTGTCGGCTGTCCAGATGGCAGTTGATCCTACAACAATTTGACATCGTATATGTGACTCAAAAGTCCATCAAAGGTCAAGGAATTCCGAATCAATTGGCCGCCGCACCATCAGGGGATTTCAAACCCTTGGAAACCTACTTCCCTGATAAAGGAGTAATGACAATTCAGCAACACCATCAGTACGATACACGCCAAACGTGGAAGATGTATTTCGATGGAGCTGTCAATATGGAAGGTTCTGGAGCTGGAGTAGTTCTAGTATTTGATACGGGGGAGCAGTATCCCGTCGCCGTCAAATTACAGTTTGTCAGCACCAACAATACGGCTGAGTATGAAGGCTGTCTTATGGGGCTAAAACTTGCCCATTCAATGGGCATCAGGTGGTTAACTGTCCTTGGAGATTCGGAGTTGGTAATCAGACAATCCATCGGAATCTATCAAACCAAGGAACTACATTTGCTGCCTTACCATCGGCAGGTTTTAAAGATGGCTTTGGTATTCGAAGAAATATCCTTTCTACACATTCCTCGTAATGGGAATGATTTCGCAGACGCGTTACCAACTTTGGCCTCCTTGATTTGCATATCAGACAAGGAACACTTGCCAAGCGTCACAATTTCCCTGCACAAGGCCCCAGCCTATGGGAATTACGTTGGAGAAGTATCAGATGAGTTACCTCCCATCCAACATCCTTAGTATCAGCATATCAAGTAATATCTGCGAGATGGATCTACACCCGCTGAGGCGAGCCCGACTGAGAAAAGGCGGATCCATCGATTTGCTATGAAATTCTACCTGAGTGGAGATGCGCTCTACAAAAGAGATGCAGGATTAGGTCTCCTCAGATGTTTAGACAAAGATCAAGCCCAAAGGCTTATGGATGAAATCCATGGCGGAGTCTGTGGCCCCTTCCTTGTCAAGAAAGTCCTCAGGACAGGACATTATTGGCTATCTCTCAAAGCTGATTGCAATGACCATGTCAGGAGATGCTATCAGTGCCAGATTCATGGGAATGCTATACACGCCCCTCCACGGGAACTTCACAATATGAGTTCACCTTGGCCCTTCTCAATGTGGGGAATGGACGTTATCGGGCCCATTGAGCCTAAAGCCAGTAATGGTCATCAATTTATCTTCACCATGATCGACTACTTCACCAAGTGGGTAGAAGCAGCCTCCTTCCCTAGGGTTACTAAAGAAGTCATCATTGCTTTCATCAGAAACAATGTCATTTATCGATATGGACAACCAGAGGTGATTGTGTCCGACAATGCCAAGAACCTCAACAACAAAATGATGGAGGAATTATGCAGTAAATTCCACATCAAACATCTCAACTCAGTCATCTATCGTCCGAAGATGAATGGTGCTGTTGAAGCCTCTAACAAGAACATCAAGAAGATTATGCAAAAGATGTCCACCAATCACAAAAATTGGCCTGACCTATTGCCTCTGACTCTGTTAGCCTACAGAACCTCAATGCGCACCTCTACTGGGGCAACCCCCTACGCATTAACCTATGGGATGGAAGCAGTGCTCCCCATAGAAGTTGAGATGGAATCCCTCAGAGTATTGATAGATGCTCAGTTGGATGAAGACCAATGGGTACAAGATAGGTATCACCAATTGTCTCTAATAGACGAAAGGCGAACCGCGGCTATCTTCCATAGTCAGTTAAATCAGCAAAGGATCGCCCGATCCTACAACAAAAAAGTCCGACTACGGCAATTCAGATAACATGACTTGGTTTTGAAGAAAATCCTGGACAACCAAGATCAGGCTAAGGGAAAATTTGCTCCTAACTAGGAAGGCCCGTTTATTGTCAAGGAAGTATTGACAGGAGGCGCTCTCATGTTGCAAGAAATGGATGGCGATGAATTTTTGCAACTCATCAACTCAGACGCCGTGAAACGATACTATGACTGAAGAAATTTGCAAGCACCCTGATGTGGAACCATCATGTCACCAGTCATTCTGGTTCTTTAAACCTTTACCGCAAACAACTTTTCTACACTTTGCCCCTCAGGGAAACATACCTTTCAAGCCAGCAGCCTGGCTTTCTCCTTTGCGTTCCTACAACTTAGGTCATCCCACCGTGGATTGAACCTCTTGCATTTGCAGTTTGGCTACCCATACCTGGGATCAAACTTCTCATACCTACAGTTTATCCTCAACCTAGGATTAAAACTTTCTCCTCCCCGCACTCTGACCTGCACATGTGATTACGCTTTTCATCTCGCCCTGTGGGGCGAACTACGTCGACCTGATCTCCTCTTCAATAGGAGTACGTAGGCAACCATTTCATATGGCCCGGTCGCAATAAAACAAAAACAACAAAAACATTTCCACCCTTTTTCTTACAAAAACAAAAAAAATAAAATAAAATAAAAACATTCCTACCCCATTCCTGCCACATACAGCGTTGAACCTCTTACACCAGGTTTGAACTACGCAGACCTGATCTCCTCTTCAATAGGAGTACATAGGCAGCCATTCATGGTGCGGTCTCACCCCCTACCAAAACATAAACCCTTGTCAGTTGGTACTGGGATCATCCTTCAATCCACTACATTTCATTCGGCTTCAGACCAAAGGGGTGGAATTACCTGAACTCCTCCCAACTAGGAGATTCGGCGACCATCTAAGCTGCGGTCATACCTTGAAGAGCAACACCAATCCATAAGAGATGGAATTAACTAGGTTTCTCCTAAATAGAAGTACCGGCGACCATCTGTGATGCGGTCAATCTCAGAGAGGAAAGCCACACTCCTTTCCTCATTTCCATACAGAAACCAGTCCCAAGACACCGAGAGATGGTAGGGATACATACAGATCGATGATCCATTCTGAACTATCAAGAGACAACTCAATGTCCATCCACCCAGGAGGAATTCAGAATACATCAATATCACAAGCCCCGAAGCAGCAGGAAAAATATCAAGCAAGTAGCAAAGCATATCTAAAAGGGAAGTGATCCAAAAATTTATTTCCCTGTCATATATATAATGATGTTTGATATACACAATGTAAATTTTACATGATAAAATGGCTAAGCTAGTCTGTACAGAAAAATATAAGATCATCTACAAGTCAGGGTATATGCGAGCTAACAAGCCCAACATGGCGTCCCTCTCAGAAGATGGAGGTGAAGCTGTGGTCTCCTGTATGAGAATATCCACACGACCCAACAGATCTGCAGCCATCTGCATGGTGACCATATGATCATCAATATATGCGCTCATCTCTGCGATCATGCCAGTGGTAAGGGACCTCACTGCAGTACTATCTGTGACGGCTACATCCAGGGCAGATATGGTGATATCCCGCTCAACTATCACTGCATCTCTGGCTGATATAGTATCATCTCGCTCAACGACGGCGGCATCTCTACGAGCCAATGCCTCGTCTCTCTCCAATAGAGCGGCCTCCCTCCGATCAAGAGCAGTCGACATCATAGATTGAATCTAATCTCTCTCAAAGGTCATCAGATGAAGACTCTGCTCTAAGTACTGTGTCGAGTGCTGAATCACAACAGTACTAGTACTAGGAGAATCCAGAAGAAATGCTGATAACCCAGAAATGGGCTCCTCCTCGATGTAGGTATCAATGTCCTCCATGGGCTCTACATCATCTAACTCGTGCTCCGGTACTGCAAATACTGCTGTAGCCGATAAAATCTCTGTCTCCATCCACGCAGAATACTCTACGAAATAACCAGGATGACTGACAGAAAAAGACGCTATCTCAGGCTGATCCCAGCAGGCGTATACTGTGACGTCCCCAAAATTCGGACACCCATATCACGAATTCGGTGCATCACGTGCAACTACGAATATCTTACTAAAATCATCAACAACGGAAATAATATAATAATTTACATTGATATAATATAAATATTCGCGTCCCAAGATACCGTGACCATTACTACGACAATTCGGTGATTAAACTTAAACATAACTTAATCATCCTTAAATACATTATAATAAGCATAACAATAATAATAATACTTCTAATCTTAAAGGACTAAGTTATTCTGTAGCCTTGCCCTTTCCCTTGTCCTTTCCTGAAGTACCGTCTTGCTCTGCCTTAACTGTAATGTTTTTAGGAAGCAAGAATGAGCAACAAGTTTGCCCAGCAAGTAATATAGCCAGAAGGATGAGCAGTTATAACATTTATATCTTCAAGGTATAATAATAATTGGTAGTTCAAGGATATCAAGAAATATCAAGAGTATTCAATAGGTGTCGCTATAGACTGAAGGATATCAACAAAATTTCAGGATTTATTCATTTCGAGGTTTAATATGAATGAACACTGAGCAATCACTAAGGACTAAGAACTCTTACTAGAATTAACAGTATTATACTGTAATCCAATATAAACGAGTACAACAGGTGATCAGCCTAAAGTACCCTATGTTATGCATAATATTTAATCATACTAATGTGCGCACGTCGGTTTCCCGACAATATATAATTTCTCCTTCAATGAGGGTTGTTCATCTCGGTAGATTTACGATAGTCCGCACCAAATCAATTGGTTTGGATAGCTTTTAACACATAATAATAGTCCAGTCGAATCAAAGGCTTAGACAACTTTTATAATGCATTTAAGAACGATAAGTCCAATGCTTGCAACAACGTCGAGGTATACAAATGATTTTCAAATAGAAACAGATATTTGCTTGATATAAATATGGTTGATATAATAACAATTTGAATGTATACAGTGTAAGAAATAAGGAACTTGCCTCGTTCGTCGATTATGTTTACCTTTGACACCTTGTCACGTATACTGCCTATAATATAATAATATAGCCGTATAAATTAGTGATTGTTGAAAACCGACTCACTTTAGCTATTAATCGCATGTCATTCTAGTTTAAGGTACTAGTCTCTCATACAATACATAATTTTTAAAAAAATAATACATTTCTTACTTACTACACATTTATGCTCACAACTAAGAAAACTATGCACATAACATTAAATTATTAAACTGTTGCTCAACTTAGTTTACTTGAACTAATTTTATTAATTAGAGTCCAAAAGGACTTTTCACAACCTGCTTGTTTATTGCTATAACATGCACTCATTTTCTTTTTGATTAATTAATGCCACATTAGAGTGTAGCTTAAGGGTATATACACCTACCCTTTTTATTACTTCCTAAAAATATTATGCACATAGTGTCACAATTTAATGTTTTAATGATATTATTAAATTAGTTTAGTGTACTGATATATATATTTCATTATCTCCATGTTAGCTAATCAAAATATTTCTTTGAAAGATATTACAAATATAATACATAAACAACCCCACTTTATGAAAACACTCTTCTTATTGAATTTAAATATTACTCTACTTATCATCAATGCCCATTATGGAATAACAATTTTTTTTTTTGAACTTCCTACGTTTGGTCTTGCTGGAGGTACTAAAAATGTGTTTGATATAAATCCTTCTAAATCTTCACATTGCCCACATTTTACTATCCAAGAATACTTAACAGGTAAGGCTAAAAGATTTGAAATTCTCATGCATAGCAACTCCTTTAATAAGAACATGTAGCCACCAAAATTATTGGACATGTACGACAACTTTTCTTACACAATTAGCAACTATGTTGGCCCTAAAAATTACAACCACAAGTAGCATCCTTGTTGCACGAAAACAAAAATAATTCACATGTAGCAGCATATTATTAATTATGTAACAACTAATAATAATTTATTTTTATTTTTATTTTTATTTTTCGTACAACTAGACCTCATGCTAACAGATAATTTTCCTTAAACATAGCAGCCACAAAGCATCATTCCTATACCACACAAATAAAAGATTACATATAACAACCATTTAAAAGATACACCAAAACCGCCCCTTCCTTTTTTTCATTTACATGCTTTGTTTGTCATTTTTTTTCATCCACTATGAAAATCATCATGCATTTTTGCAAATTAATTTAGTTTGAAAGCACATGGTAAATACTAATTTAGCATGCATACATCTAGTTAAGCATACTAAATTTTTTTTTTACAAGCAACACAAAATATCCACATTACTTCAAAAAGAAGAACAAATGTGTACTAGAAATTAAATGGAAGTAATTTTATTTAACTATTTTGTTTTTTATACCTTAGCTTGAAAATTAGAAATGCGTTGCCAAGTGAAGAGCTGCTGCTGCTACTTTTCTCTTGCTTCACCGAACACTCCCACTTTCTCTAATACTGATTCTTGCTTTAAAAAAAAACTAGAGCAATGGGTTTATATATATACTAAAAAGGGGTGCATAAATTAATTAAAAGTCTTCTTGGCCACCCCCCTACAATAACTTTATAGCAGCCCTAAGTGCTCTATGACATCCCATCACCCATGTCCCATTGTACTGTCAACAAAAAAAATCATACGCAAGCTCCCTTTTTCTTGGATGCAATGGTCCCAAAATGATGGTCTCAATTAAGTGCAATACCCAATGCTAGAAACTTAGCTTGTTGGAATTATTTCACAAGGCTAATTGGCTTTTAGTTCAATGTGGCTGCCACCATTTTACTAGTCGCCAAAAATGGTTAAAAATTTTCCTAAGGCTGCCGAAAATGGGTGGTTTACCAATTATAAGGTTGGGTCCAAATCCCCTTGGCTTACATATAAAAAGAGTTATTAAGTTTAGACTTTATTTGGCTAGCCACACATCCCATCCGAAATTTACAAGTAACAAAATAGTTTGGCTAGAAAAATCTTATTAAAGCTGCCCACTAAATCAATTTAGGCCTACGACCTTATTCTACCAGATTTATTATTTGGATTATAAACATGTAGATACTTAATTATTATGACAGCAAATTAATTAATTTAATTTACCCAAATAACACTAAATTATACACCACTTTAATAATTATTAATAAGTTGGGTTATTTCACGTAATTTAAGTTACTCACTTAGATAATAATAAAAATGATTTAGTCCATCCAGACAAGCTTTCAAACCAATTCAATGATTTATCATTACTCTGGTATAGTTAAATAAATTAATTATATACCACCTCTCTTATTGTCATCTTTTACTTAGTAATGCAATCCTCCTTTAATTTATTCCTCACTAATTCCATCATTGTGTCACACAAGACATTTCATAAGCTTATCATAATTCTCCACATCTTATCAATTATTAAAAGTTCAATTTAATTCAATTGAGTTACTCACCTCATGTTGTCTAAGCATTTTTAAAATAAATATTCACACGTTCTATTTATATAAATATTAATATTGAATCATAAAATTTACGGTTATTACATCCTCCCCCCTTTATAAAAATTCTGTCCCCGGAATTGATACAAGGTTACACAAAAAGATGGGGATAGTCTCTCCTCATCCAATCTTGTAATTCCCATGTGGCCTCATCGACATCGTGGTTTCGCCAAACTACTTTTACAGAAGATATAACTTTGTTTCTTAGCGTTTGTTCTTCCTTATCTAATATCTGAACAGGAATTTCTTCATATGCCAGATTCTTCTCTACTTGAATGGGATAGGAAATCACGTGTCTATAGTCAGACTTGTATGGACGTAGTACGGAGATGTGAAACACGTTGTGAATGTGTTCCAGTTCGGGTGGCAAAGCAACCTTGTATGCCACTTCGCCTACTCGCTTCAATGTCTCGAATGGACCTATTAACCTCGGACTCAATTTTCCTTTCTTTTCAAATCTGATCTTTTCCTTCCAAGGAAACACCTTCAAAAATACAAAACTACCGACTTCAAAGTCTCGGTTCTGATGATGCAAATCGGCATACTTCTTTTGGCAATCTTGAGTTGCTACCAATCTGCCCCTTATTGTTGTTACCACGTCGGCCATTTGCTGAACTAATTCTGGGCCCAAAAGTCGTCGTTCTCTGACTTCATCCTAATATAATGGTGTTCTACATTTCCTCCCGTAAAGAGCTTCATACCGATACTCGCATGATAGCTATTATTGTAAGCGAATTCTACCAGTGGTAAATGGTCGTCCCAATTCCCCTTGAAGTCCATCACACAAGCTCTAAGCATGTCCTCCAACGTTTGTATGGTTCGTTCACTCCGCCCGTCAGTTTGAGGGTGATAAGCAGTACTTAATCTCAATTGAGTTCCCATTTGTTCCTGTAAACTTTTCCAGAATTTTGACGTGAAACGCTGATCTCGATCAGAGACAATTGACACCGGCATTCCATGTCGCGATACGATTTCCTTTACATATAATTTTGCTAGCTGGGTCAAATTGAATCGGATCTTGATGGGTAGAAAATGAGCTGTCTTTGTTACTCGGTCCACAATAACCCAAATGGCATCATAACCCTTCTGTGTAACCGGAAGTCCAACCACGAAGTCCATCGTAATGTGCTCCCATTTCCATTCTGGTATTTCCAGCAGTTGAAGTAGTCCACTTGGCCTCTGGTGTTCTGCTTTGACTCTTTGACAAGTAAGACATCTACTAACACACTCTACAATCTCTCTTTTCAAATTAGGCCACCAAAAGTGGTGCCGAAGATCCCGGTATATTTTTGTGCCACCTGAATGAACAGAATACGTCGTATTGTGTGCTTCGTGTAAGATTTCCTCCCTCAGTTCGATTACAGCTGACACCCATACTCGACCCTCAAACCTCAATATACCGTCCTTATCTACTTTGAACCTTTCTTCCTTATTTTCTACTATTCTCTTCTTTATCTTCTCACATTCTTCATCTTTCTCTTGTGCTTCCTTTATTCTATCTAATAACGTCGGGTGAGCTCTCATCATGAATAATTTTCCTTCTGCTTCTTTTGGTTCCTCCACCTCTATTTCCAACTTTTCCATTTCTCTTATTAATTCCTCTTGAGTTGTCAATTTGAATAACTTCTCCCTTCCTTTTCTACTCAAAGCGTCGGCTACAACGTTTGTTTTTCCCGGGTGATAAAGAATTCCACAGTCGTAATCCTTGATTAGTTCCAACCACCTTCTTTGTTGCATGTTCAACTCCTTCTGTGTGAAGATATATTTCAGACTCTTGTGATCCGTCTATATCTCACATTTTTCTCCATACAAATAGTTCCTCCAAATCTTCAACGCAAAAACTACCGCCGCTAACTCCAAGTCATGGGTAGGGTATCATTTTTCGAAATCTTTCAACTGTCGTGAGGCATATGCAATGACCTTGCCATGTTGCATTAGCACACAACCAAGTCCTCTATGCGATGCATCACTATACACCACAAATCATCTCGTATCATCTGGTAATGATAATACAGGCGCCTCACTCAACCTCCTCTTCAATTCTTGGAAACTCTCCTCGCATTTGTCTATCCACACGAACTTCTATGTCTTCCTCGTTAGATTGGTCAGCGGGGTTGCTATCTTAGAAAAATCTTGGATAAATCTTCGATAGTACCCAGTTAAACCTAAGAAACTCCTAACTTCTGTTGGCATCTTTGGTTGTTCCCAGTTACTTACCGCCTCCACTTTTGCAGGATCCACGAAAATTCCATTTTGATCTATCACGTGTCTAGAAATTGAACCTTTTCCATCCAAAATTCACATTTTGAAAATTTAGCGTACCTCTTTTCCCTTCTCAATGCTTCCAATACCATCTTCAGGTGTTCGGCGTGCTCTTCCTTCATCTTTGAATAAATCAAAATGTCATCGATAAATACTACTACGAACTTATCTAAGTATGGTCTGAAAACTCGGTTCATCAAGTCCATGAATGCTGCCGGAGCATTGGTTAACCCAAATGACATCACTAAAAATTCGTAATGTCTGTAGCGAGTTTGAAACGTCGTCTTTTGTATGTCCTCCTCTCGCACTTTCAACTGATGATAACCCGTTCGTAAATCTATCATGGAAAAACACTTCGCTCCCTTCAGTTGATCGAAAAGGTCGTTTATCCTTGGCAATGGATATCTTTTCTTAATTGTCACTCGGTTTAACTCCCGATAATTGATACAGAGCCTCATCGATCCATCCTTTTTCTTTACAAACAACACTGGTGCTCCCCAAGGAGACACACTAGGCCGAATATAACCCTTATCTAGTAACTCTTGCAGTTGAATCATCAATTCCTTCATTTCTACTGGCGCCATACAATATGGGGCTTTCGAAATCGGTGTGGTTCCCAGTGCTAAGTCTATTATGAATTCGATTTCTCTGTCTGGCGGAAGACCAGGCAGATCGTCTGGAAACACATCTTGGAAATCTCTTACCACTAATATATCTTTCATTTCCATTCCCTTTTGTTGAGTGTCCACTATATATGCTAAATAACCTACACATCATTTCTTTAACAATTTCTTGGCTTGCATCATCGTAAGGCAACACGATTGCTTGAGCGATGAGCTACCGTAAAACACTACCTTAGACCGATTTGAGGTCTGAAGGTTCACACTCTTCTTCTGACAACCGATTATTGCAGCATGGCCGGATAACCAATCCATTCCTAATATCACATCAAACTCTCCTATTTTAATCGAAATTAAGTCTACGTTTAGTTCGTGGCCTCTAATGTTTGCACAACAGTTTCGGTAAACAAACTCTATGGGAATTACTTCCTTATTCGCAATCTCTACGTTCAATGAATTTTCTAAATGTTCAGGAGGTATGTTTAGTCGATTAGCAAATTCTTCAGAGACAAAGGAATAGGTAGCACCCGAACCAAATAATACATAGGCATTTATATTATTGATTGGGAGAATACCTGACACCACATCCCTTGCAGTCACTGCGTCTTGGACAGTCATGTTAAAGGTTCGGGCAGTCGGTCGGTTGGATTGCATTGGTCCGCCGATCATCGGCTTGCTGCCCCCTCCCTGTTGGTCGCTTCCTCCGTTGCTCCCCTTCTTTGGGCAATCCTTGATTTGATGCTCAGTTGAGCCACACACGAAACATCCCTTGATCTTTTTTGGCTTTGGGCAATTGGGTGAAATGTGCCCTTCTTGGCCACAGTTGTAGCAGACGCTGTGCCCCTTCCAGCATTCCCCTTGATGGTTTTTCCCACATTTTGAACAAGCTTCACTTCTTTTCTTAAACCCTCCTTGATAACTTTCTGACTGGTTGATGTTTTGGTTGTTGGTATTGTTGTTGTTGTTGTTGTTGTTGTTGTTGTTGTTGTTGCAGTTATCCCATTTCCTCTTTCCCAGATAACTTCCACCACTGCTACTCCCTCCACGAGTTTCTCCCCCAGCATTCTTGTTCTTCTTCTCCTTGTTGTATTGGCTCAATGCCTCGCTACCTCCCTCAGCAATTATCGCCTTCTCCAATAATGTGGCGAACGAGTCAATTTGAAGGACCGACACCTTGTTGAACAACCAAGGTTTTAGTCCAAGTTAGAAGCGTCGAGATTTCCTTTCTTCAGTGTCTACTTGATGTTTTGCAAATCGTGCGAGTTCATTGAACTTGGCCTCATACTGTGCCACCGTCATCTCCCCTTGTTTTAGTTCTAGAAACTTTACCTCCATCCTATTCTTCATGCTCTTCGGGAAGTAATTCTCGAAGAACAAAGTCTTAAACCTTTCCCAGGTTATAGTCCCTTCTCCCGCCCTCTGTTAATTTGCTTCCCACCAGTAGTTTGCTTCACCCCTCATCATATATGTAGCGAATACGATTTTTTGGTCTTCACCCACACGAGCAATGGCGAAGGCTTTCTCCATTTCCTTGATCCACGTTTGCGCTATGATAGGATCGGTAGTACCCATGAATTCCGGAGGTCCTACACTCTTAAAGTCCTTGAAGTTTGCGACCGGAGCTACTTGGGGAATGGGTGGTACTTGTTCATTTCTTCCCCTAAGAGCCTCCCCTAACAAATCTACAAGCCTCTGAATGGGATCTACTTGTCCTCTCTCATCATTAACCGACTCTTCCGGTGCAGTTAATCTACGTCTGGGCGGCATTTTTTGCATCACAAAACTTCCATTTTTTTATTATCTAATTATATTACTTAAACAATTCTCCATAAAAGGAATAAGATTTCAGAATACATTTCAGAATAAGATCATTTATATTCATATGTCAAATTGTTACATTACATGATTATCTCTAGCATACTTCTATAAACGACACAACTTATCCCCTAATATCACAAAAGATGGGGACAACCATTAATATACTACCCCTCTAATATAACTCAAAAGTTTGGGGCTTACAACTATCTCACATTCTACATAAAAGACTGAAATTACAACAATAAATAATACACCACATAACGAACTACAACAAATAACTTTTAACACCTAGACTTAATCTATCATTCCGCGCTCCACAGCGCTCTGGTACTCCCTCTGAGTAATGTGCACCACCAAATCTGGGCTTATGGTGTGCCGAGTCTGTCCCTGCTCTGCTGGGTAGTGATTTACCCCATCAATCAGCCTCTCCATGGTTGTGCGAACTGCATAGCCCATCCTGTTCATCTTCCTCCTTTTGTATCTCACTTCATCTTCTAGATCGTTAGCCCTATCATTGGCCCCTTCCCACTTCTCTTCGAAATGGATCCTATCCATTACCTCCATCTCTAACTGAGTATGGATTGCTTCCTTCTCTGTCCTCTCGCTCAACTCCCTCTGCTCCATCTCTTCCAATTTCCCTGCCAGTTCTACATTCCTAGCCACCGCCTTGTGAAACAAAGCCCCCATCTGGATCCCTGCCTCCTTACGGTAAGCAATCTCCACCTCCATCTCCTACATCACTAACTTTCTCTGGTGGTCTTCGTCCCTCAACTTCTGGAACTCGGACTCCCTTTCCCTAGCCTCAGCCTCTAACTCCTCAACTCTGTACCCTAATTCTAAAATCTGCTCCTCATACTCCCCCAACATCTTATCCTCGAAAGTAGCCTCGTGGGAGTCCTCCATGGGCTCGTCCACCATACGCTCCTCCATAGGCTCCTCCTCTGGATCTGACTCCTCGGGTATTGGCTCCAACTACTCTTCCTCGTCATCATCATCGATAGGGACTACTGTTGATATAGGCTCCACTATCGATGGTGCCTCATATACCACGTGTATGTCACGCGGCTCCTCTTCTACTACTCGGCTAGGTCCTCCCATGTCAGTCATCCTACAATCACCAACACAAGACAAAACAAACAACAACTCCATTAGAATGTTAAATAACATAAGTTAATGAATATAGAATGAAGTTATATTCTATACCACGCTAAGTCTCTCTCTATGAAAACTTTATATGAGTTTCATCCCTTCCTATCTTCTAAGTTCTCCTAAGTTATAATCTAAGGATTCTCGCTCCTAAGGTTTATAACTATAGCTTTGATACCAACCTGTGACGCCCCCAAAATTCACGAATTCGGTGCATCACGTGCAACTACGAATATCTTACTAAAATCATCAACAACGGAAATAATATAATAATTTACATTGATGTAATATAAATATTCGCGTCCCAAGGTACCGTGACCATTACTACGACAATTCAGTGATTAAACTTAAACATAACTTAATCATCCTTAAATACATCATAATAAGCATAACAATAATAATAATACTTCTAATCTTAAAGGACTAAGTTACTCTGTAGCCTTGCCCTTTCCCTTGTCCTTTCCAGAAGTACAGCCTTGCTCTGCCTTAACTGTAATGTTTTTAGGAAGCAAGAATGAGCAACAAGTTTACCCAGTAAGTAATATAGCCAGAAGGATGAGCAGTTATAGCATTTAAATCTTCAAGGTATAATAATAATTGGTAGTTCAAGGATATCAAGAAATATCAAGAGTATTCAATAGGTGTCGCTATAGACTGAAGGATATCAACAAAATTTCAGGATTTATTCATTTCGAGGTTCAATATGAATGAACACTGAGCAGTCACTAAGGACTAAGAACTCTTACTAGAATTAACTGTATTATACTGCAATCCAATATAAACGAGTACAACAGATGATCATCCTAAAGTACCCTACGTTATGCATAACATTTAATCATACTCATGGACGCACGTCGGTTTCCCAACAATATATAATTTCCCCTTCAATGAGGGTTGTTCATCTCAGTAGATTTACAATAGTCTGCACAAAATCAATTGGTTTGGATAGCTTTTAACACATAATAATAGTCTAGTCGAATCAAAGGCGTAGACAACTTTTATAATGCATTTAAGAACGATAAGTCCAATGCTTGCAACAACGTCGAGGTATACAAATGATTTTCGAATAGAAACAGATATTTGCTTGATATAAATATGGTTGATATGACAACAATTCGAATGTATACAGTGTAAGAAATAAGGAACTTGCCTCGTTCGTCGATTATGTTTACCTTTGACACCTTGTCACGTATACTGCCTATAATATAATAATATAGCCGTATAAATTAGTGATTGTTGAAAACCGACTCACTTTAGCTATTAATCGCATGTCATTCTAGTTTAAGGTACTAGTCTCTCATACAATACATAATTTTAAAAAAAATACTACATTTCTTACTTACTACATATTTATGCTCACAACTAAGAAAACTATGCACATAACATTAATTTATTAAACTGTTGCTCAACTTAGTTTACCTGAACTAATTTTATTAATTAGAGTCCAAAAGGACTTTTCACAACCTGCTTGTTTATTGCTATAACCTGCACTCATTTTCTTTTTGATTAATTAATGCCACATTAGAGAGTAGCTAAAGGGTAAATACACCTACCCTTTTTATTACTTCCTAAAAATATTATGCACATAGTGTCACAATTTAATGTTTTAATGATATTATTAAATTAGTTTAGTGTACTAATATATATATTTCATTACCTCCATGTTAGCTCAAAATATTTCTTTGAAAGACATTACAAATATAATACATAAACAACCCCACTTTATGGAAACACTCTTCTTATTGAATTTAAATATTACTCTACTTATCCTCAATGACCATTATGGAATAACAATTTTATTTTATTTTTTTGAACCAAGTCCTACGTTTGGTCTTGCTGGAGGCACTAAAAATGTGTTTGATATAATGCCTTCTACATCTCCACATTGCCCACATTTTACTATCCAATAATACTTAACAGGTAAGGCTAAAAGATTTGAAATTCTCATGCATAGCAACTCCTTTAATAAGAACATGTAGCCACCAAAATTATTGGACATGTACGACAACTTTTCTTACACAATTAGCAGCTATGTTGGCCCTAAAAATTACAACCACAAGTAGCATCCTTGTTGCACGAAAACAAAAATAATTCACATGTAGCAACATATTATTAATTATGTAACAACTAATAATTATTTTATTTTTATTTTTTTCGTACAACTAGACATCATGCTAATAGATAATTTGCCCTAAACATAGCAACCACAAAGCATCATTCCTATACCACACAAATAAAATATTATATATAACAACCATTTAAAAGAGACCAAAACCGCCCCTTCCTTCTTTTCATTTACATACTTTGTTTGTCTTTTTTTTTTCTTTCACTACGAAAATCATCATGCATTCTTGCAAATTAATTTAGTTTGAAAGCACATGGTAAATATTAATTTAGCATGCATACATCTAGCTAAGCATACTAATTTATTTTTTTACAAGCAACACAAAATATCCACATTACTTCAAAAAGAAGAACAAGTGTGTACTAGAAATTAAATGGAAGTAATTTTATTTAACTATTTTGTTTTTTATACCTTAGCTTGAAAATTAGAAATGCGTTGCCAAGTGAAGAGCTACTGCTGCTACTTTTCCGAACACTCCCACTTTCTCTAATACTGATTCTTGCTTTAAATAAAAAACTAGAGCAAGGGGTTTATATATATACTAAAAAGGGGTGCATAAATTAATTAAAAATCTTCTTGGACACCCCCCTACAATAACTTTATAGCAGCCCTAAGTGCTCTATGACAACCCATCACCCATGTCCCATTGTACTGTCAACAAAAAAAAATCATACGCAAGCTCCCTTTTTCTTGGATGCAATGGTCCCAAAATGATGGTCTCAATTAAGTGCAATACCCAATGCTAGAAACTTAGCTTGTTGGAATTATTTCACAAGGCTAATTGGCTTTTAGTTCAATGTGGCTGCCACCATTTTACTAGTTGCCGAAAATGGTTAAAAATTTTCCTAAGGCTGCCGAAAATGGGTGGTTTACCAATTATAAGGTTGGGTCCAAATCCCCTTGGCTTACATATAAAAAGAGTTATTAAGTTTAGACTTTATTTGGCTAGCCACACATCCCATCCGAAATTTACAAGTAACAAAATAGTTTGGCTAGAAAAATCTTATTAAAGCTGCCCACTAAATCAATTTAGGCCTACCACCTTATTCTACCAGATTTATTATTTGGATTATAAACATGTAGATACTTAATTATTATGGCAGCAAATTAATTAATTTAATTTACCCAAATAACACTAAATTATACACCACTTTAATAATTATTAATAAGTTGGGTTATTTCACGTAATTTAAGTTACTCACTTAGATAATAATAAAAATGATTTAGTCCATCCAGACAAGCTTTCAAACCAATTCAATGATTTATCATTACTCTGGTATAGTTAAATAAATTAATTATATACCACCTCTCTTATTGTCATCTTTTACTCAGTAATGCAATCCTCCTTTAATTTATTCCTCACTAATTCCATCATTGTGTCACACAAGACATTTCATAAGCTTATCATAATTCTCCACATCTTATCAATTATTAAAAGTTCAATTTAATTCAATTGAGTTACTCATCTCATGTTGTCTAAACATTTATAAAATAAATATTCACACGTTCTATTTATATAAATATTAATATTAAATCATAAAATTTACGGTAATTACATATACCCGAGATCGGTCCTCTGCTGAGAGGTACCGAGAAGCTGAACGCTGACCTGTCGCCCCCTCAAAAGGATGAAAATCCTGAAACTGGTCGAACTGCGACATCACGGCTAATAGCGGAAAAGTGGTCACTCCCCTCAAACCAGCCAGAAGGAGATAGTCCATGCTCGGAGCATGAGTAATGAAGCTATATGGTGAGCTAAGCCCCGAACACAGTAATATGCTGAATGGATCTCTGATATCTGCCAAGAATGTGGACCAGGACAGAGCATCTATACACTCTGATGGCTGAAAAGAGTATGACATAGCTACATCATGGGTGAAGTAGTACCCATGCCGTCTAAGAGTGACAATCGGTCTCAAGTGTGACATAAACCACACATATAGCATGACTGAACTCCCAGTGAACACTCCTGTCGGATAAGTGCAGCGGTAGGATGCCGACCGCAGGGTCTCTGCTACAATCATAGGTACAATGGTACGACCCTCCCTGAGAGCTCTCACGGCCATGACAACGCGTATATCTATCTCATCCATATACCGCGGCATATACACATATGACAATACACATAGCATCAGTACGTCAACTCTAGCCAAAAACCAATGATCCTCCGATGGGGTGAAATCCTCAGAATGTCGTGAATAGCTATCCTCCGAGCCAAATATGTCGTACAAAAAATGCTGGGATATCACGTGGCCAGATGTCAACTCATTTTGTACCACTCTGCGCCTCAATCCTGTGAGAGTCATGAATCATCTGCTCATATCTCCCAAAGCCAGATGCACACAAGGTCTATATAAAGGCAGCATCGTCAAACGTGCATACTCCTCCAGAGTAGGAGTCAACTCATGGGTGCCGAATCGAAATGCCTGCCTATCCGGTAGCCAATGCTCTATCATCCCGTCCACAAATCCTGTGGGAACCTGAAAAGTCAAAAAGGTCATGGTATGCTACAATAAATGATCTACAGTCACTCTGTCTGGTGGTGACATGCTATCATACCACGATCTCATACCCGATGCCACCACTGACGGTGGGGTATGATCTATACGGCTAACTGTCAAAGAAGACATATTTGTGGGCCGTGTCATAAGACCATCCAGGGGTCAATGTCGAATATCTCTAGACATACATACATATGCATAACATGATACATGCATAACAGATAATAGATGGCAATATGATATAGGGAATGGAAAAAATAGTGCATACATTCCAAAATATATCATCATCTAATACATCATCTCTGTACAGCTACAAATACAGGGAAATGGGGCACAGACGCCCTACAACTGACAGAGGCCTATCAAAAAATATAGCGAGAATGGGGCACAGCCACCCAATATCTAACAGAGGCCTATCAAAAGATATAACGAGAATACACATCAGAAGAAGACAATGGTGTCGATGTCCACATCATCAATCCTGTCCACCTGATGTAACTCCTCCTGAGTCACTGGATCTCTATCAACAGGGATGTCAGGCCTATATAAAGGAGGGTCCGCACCGACAAAACTGAATGGGTCACCTGAGGGGCCAGCACCTGAGCTGGAAGGATCAAATGAAGCCGCCTCTGCCGGATCTCTGCCCAAATGCCGGATAAATATGTGTGCCTGATCCAACTGCCGGGTCAAACTATTAATCTGGGTCATATGAGTCAGATCTCAGACACAAGCTATCCAATCCGTCATCATCAAGGATCCTGGAACCATATCCCCTATAAACTGTGTGGCACGGGACTGAGCTCCAATAGTGCGAGGGGACCACCACCGATGGAACGTCTCCTGAGTACATGGACCCTCTGACAATGGAAAACCGTCAACCCCCAACAATGGGATATCAGTGACGGGTAACTGCGATACAGGCCAATAACGCCTTGCAGGAGGCAAGATCGATATAGAGCTCCCAGCCTCCATCTATAAAGAAAGGAACTCTCCTGGTGGAAATCACATACTCGACTCCAGTCGGGTATCCATCCTCAAAACCCACGGTCAGGTGTTCCCCAAAATAGGGAAGCCATGTGATGGTGTCGGCCGTCAGCAACTCCAGCTGCATACAGCAATGAGTGAATCCCTCAGCTACAGGGACCTCTGGCAAAATTGAATGATGCCATCGTCGTCCTCGTGGATAGGTGTCTAAACCTAACACACTCACGGGACGCAAGCATGGAAGCCTCTCATAGGCCCAAAACTGCCAACACAAAGGCAAACATCTACTGTCAGTTAACACTCTTAACCTATACATGGTAAATGACAAGAGAAATACTCACCAGCAGAAATGGGTAAAATCCTATCCTCGGTCAAACCCTGTGAGCTCATACGCATGCCCCAAAGGAAATAGGCAAAGGTGTAGAAACCCCAATCATACTCTCCAATACGGTCCATATCACGTGTAGCGCTGATCAAAGCGAAAGATACCGTGGATGAGTTATCTGCTATGAAGCAGCCTCGAATGATCATCAGGAACAATCGTCGCAGAACGCGATCCCTGATTCTGACATCATCAGGCATAGGCTCACTCAATAGCCCACTCATAGCATCTATGCTCAAAGGACCTGAACGGATAGTCCTTCCTTTAAGCGCCGCCGCCGGAACTCCAAATAAGGATCTAACGGCAGTAGGGGTAATATTTGCCATGTAAGGCACTGGCTCCCCTCCGAACTCCATACCTGTGATAAATCGCCAATCCATAGGCGTCATCATCACCTCGTAATCCAGCAGATGGAGTGACTGAGTCTGATGAAACCATAGCTCAGACAATGCCCTGAGATAACCCCAGGGACAACGACGGGGAAGGATGAAGAAGAATGCCCCAAATCTCCACTCATGCACTACCACTCTATAGTCAGGATGAAGCGCCTGATACATGGAGTGAATGCTGAACCAGTTCCCTCGAGGTTGTGTAAAACCAGGAACCTACATGAAATGAAGATCAACATCAAAACCTTTAATCCTCATCAATATGAAAGAAGGAAGATCAAAGTCTAGTCATACCTCGTTAGCATGCAAATACATCGATGGATGTCTGCCCAAATCACCTAGCAACTCTATATTCACCACCTGAATGCTCGGAAGCTCCCTGCGAGGGACATGTGTAACAGGAGCGGGATCCTCTATCAGAATATCCGCGTCCTCGTCCTCAACGTCTGGAACATCTACCTGGACAAGACGTATCACGGCCTCTACCAACCGACGAGGCTGTCTGACAGAACGGGGACGAGGCACTTCAGAAGCCCTCTATCGTACGCCAGAAGTGGTCCTATAGGAACTACTCGGCTGATCCGGATCCATAGTATCTGGACAACAAGTCTCCAAATCACCTCAGAAAGGGTGTGGTATTTCCTTACCTGGAGCTTTCTAGAATACATTTTATGACTATATGCATGCATGCATTTACTTTAACATATAATAGAGTTAAAATGCATGACTACCCAATGCCTACATTTGGAAAATTTTTGCCATAGTCCCCTTTGAAAATAGGACTATCCACATGCATACAGGCATGTCTAAGTGGCCATTCAGTAGCACACATGCCCCAAAGTCATATACATAATATATGCATTAAAAATTAAAATCATCATGCATAAGGCCAACCTCAATACTAGGAGTACTTTGCCTTGCTACCTTATGCTCATTGGACCTCAAATAGGATAAAAAAATAGTAGAAAAATGTGTCAATTTGACTGTCTCAAAAGTCAAATTTTTTCACATCATTATGTTCAACATGGTTTAATACTAACATTTACTATGTTGAATATTTTTTATCTAGTCATTTGTGCATACATAATCACTACTATGTGTTTAGATGCATTTCATACGATAACTCAAAATCCAACAGACAGAAATGAGAGAAAATACAGGCATATGTTACCAGGATAGTGTAGAACACTCGTACGGTGATAGAATTTGCAGAAAGCGGCCCGAACTCAGCAGATTTGAAGATGGCTCGTGGTTTTCTCTATGTGAAGCAAGTTGAAAGTGACTTGTGAGACCAACCTGCTGGATTATATCATCCACGGTTGGTCGCAGGCCCATCTGCGGCTGCAGCAGGTGCACCTGCGGCACCCCCATGCGGGTCCCATCCCTCCGGCTCGGTCCAGTTCGAGTTGCAAAGGAGTTCTTACAAGCTAAAAAGGTCAAACCAGGGATAAAAACGCTACGCGATTGAGCAGAATAGCCTAAAACCATGGTTTTTCTGGATCCAACTGTGGCTTTCTTTTCATCCATTGGTATTCGCCCGAACACAAGGTTTACTATACCGATGATTTAAGTCTTTGCATACCACATTCGACAATACCATACAGAGGTCTGATGCCGTCAGCGTAAGGTTGTCACCCCAATCTTTTCACAAAAGAGGTCCCCGACGGGGGTTACAACGCATGCTCATCCGTTGACACACAAATCAATGAAGGTCAAGCAGCCTTGACATTGTTTCAACCGATGGCAAGTAAATCCATCGAAGCATGGAAAGTTGTTCAATCATTACGTACGTTTATATTCATCACTCCCCAGTGGATCCCCGACAGGGATTACAATATGAAGTCATGGCAGGGGGTTACAACGCATGCTCATCCGTTGACACACATATCAATGAAGGTCAAGTAGCCTTGACATTATTACAGCCGATAGCGATTTAAACCTATTAGAGCTCTGAAGCTATTCGAGGTTTTCACACCCGACCGCTCGTATTCCACAGCGGATCCCCGGCGGGGGTCCCAACGCAATGTTCCGGTGATCTACACGACAGCAGAGGTCAAGCAACCTTGACAGTATATCCCACAAGATTTTTCAGTCGTTGATTCACATGTCGGTGAAATACACGACAACGAAGGTCGGGCATCCCTGACAGCATTTGATGTTGGCAGTAAATCCAACAGAATCGTGACATGTCCTAACGATACAATCCAGGAGATTGTCATCAAGGAGGATTGATGATGGAATATGTTATACACATCCTCAAGCAGATCAAGCTTCATCCCCATAGATCTCTCGCACATAAGAGGTACATCTTCGAGATCAAGTCATAATCAAAGATACAGGACTTTGGTGATAACTCCAACATCAACATCCTAACATATTCGGATTACACATCAAATTTGGTCATCGTTGCCAATCCCTAGTTGAAGTAACAGGGAGCCAGCAATCATCCCTAGCGTGTTGGGCTATAACCCCGTACACATGCATCGTACATTTGCATCATGTTGCAATCCATAGTACCATGTTCGTCTTGTTACGTTTCAAGTGTCTAGGATTCTTTATCCTACCCATGCATCGCCATGCATAAGTAATGTGACACCCCCAAATCCGGGTACTTCGATTCCACGGGATTTGGTGTTCACTGTACAAGCATCATCTATCTATCTACCCATAAATAATATCAAACCATACAATAGATAGAAATCATAATAAAATCTCTTCCCTTAAGGGTTACATCAATTGATTCATAAATAAATCCCAGGTTACTCTAACCTTAAAACATCTGTGCGGAATTCTAAACAAATAAGTCTTAACATCAACATAACTCAAGTCTTAAACAAATACAACAGTTAATAAATAACAGGTCTTCATCGTTTGCTAACTTTGCCCTTGCCCTTACTAGTGGAGGGTTCATCGCTTCTTTCATTCTTAACTGCAATGTTATTATTAAGCAAGAGTGAGCACAAATGCCCATAAGTATAAAAAAAATGAAACAACAGTATAATAACATGCGAATAATCAAAGACATCTGAATAAAGCCCAACTTTTGAATCAAGAATAAATAACATGAATCAAAAGAATACTGAGGGTCATAAGACCTTGAACTATGTCCTAGGTTAACAAGAATTATACTTGAAACCTTTAACCGTCATAAGACTATGGACCTTCTTCTCGTACTTAGGGGGATCAGCCCTTAGTACCATACTGTGCACAATATCTTAACGCTAACGCATAAGTGAATCCCTTTTCAGGGTTGTTCATCTCAGTTTAACATTCGAGTCCGCACCAAAGGAAGTTTGGTTTGGATATTTCAATAAGGGTTCTGAAATTTAGAACGTTCATCAACTATGGACTAGTTGAATCATTAAGGGTTCACTAGTCTAATAAGGTTCAACAACAATGATATTTAATTTGAATAATAATCTCAAGAAGTATACAATAGAACAATTATTGTATAACTAAATCATACTTTGAAAAGATAATCAATTTTTTAATATAACATTTGAACTTGAATAATGGCAATGATAATTTACTCGAGGTAAATAATAAACTTGAATAATAATGACAAGTAGGGTTAGGAAACTTACTCAAATTTAAGAGTTTAAGTTTAGGAAACTTGCTCAATAGAATGGAGTTAGGGATAGGATACTTGCCTCGTGCGTAGATTACTCTTTAACTAAGCACGTTCTTTGAATTAAATCCTACATACCATTCATATACACAATACCAGTTAATTATAAATTAACTAATCAATATAAACTCATTCTCGTTGTCTACTTTAATTATTGACTAAACTTAGTCAAATTATCACGTTGTCACATAATTTATACTTCATGAATTATCAAACTAATTATGTATTTAATAATTCAATTCACATATAATATTTTATTACATGATAAACAACTATTTTATCATCTCATAATACCTCTAACATGATTACATGTTCATTACATCAACCCACTAACACTTGTTAGACTTTAACATTTTAAAAATATATTTCTGATATTTTCTGGAGAGTGGCGCTGCGGCGCCACTAATGTGCTAAGGAGTCGCGCTGCGGCGCGGTGGCGCTGTGGCCGGGCCCTTGGCGCTGCGGCGCTGTGGCGCCATGGCTCGAGTCTTGGCGCTGCGAGAGCTGTGGCGCTGCGGCGCGAGAAATCAGTTCTAGAGCTGGCGCCGCGGCGCGAGACCCCAGAAACTGAATCTCAGTTCGCGAAGAACACAGAGTTCAGCGAAAACAACACATTTTTAACACTAATTTCACCAAATCACATATACCCACATGTTATAATTCATGCATAATCATAATACAACATCTATAAAGTGATTTTAACCTATTAAAACATATAATCACATATTTAAATCATGTAAAATTGGACTGTTCTTGAAGTTCTTGAGGATTTTGAACAAAACTTATAATTTAACACTACGGATTCGTTATAAGGCCAAATCCGTTCGTTTAAAGCTTGATCACTTCGTATTAACATGCTCAATAATATAAGGGTGTAAAATTTAGGGATAATATATAATCAATACATCAATTATCACGTATAAGGCCATATGGCCATAACACGTACTCTGTTTATTTTGAAATAACAAGTCATCAGATTACTACATATTTTCATGAACTTGATGATATGAAATCATGTAATATATATATAAAACATGTTATGCTATTCTTACTATCACATAAATCCATATAATAGTACAATTCCCAAATCACAGAGATTAACAGAAGAATGTGAAAGCCATTTTATGAAAACTAAAAGACGTAATTTAGAATTTGGGAAGGAGAATTACCCAGAGTATAATTAATGGATGGGATGATTAGTGGTGATTCTTTCACAACAACCTGTTGATTACACTCTCAATTTATCTCTCAGACTTTTCAATTCTTTCTCTGTAATTCTCTCTGATAGCTTTCTAGACTTAGGCAAAATCATAAAAAGAAAAGAGAACGTCGTAAAAAGGAAAAGGTCTGACGCGCGTTGGTGGTCAGTTACCCAGTCATGGGTAACTGCCCTCAACTTCCCATAGTGCCATGTTTGGCTAGCAAGAGAATAATTCAAAACCATTTAATTTAATAAAACTTTTATAATATAGTTTAATTAATGTCACACTCTTATAAAATAAATCCCATATTTTACTTAATTTACTTTAAATAAAATATAATAATTACTCATAAATTCACATAATCATATATTCAATTATCTCATTAATAAATAATGTCAATTTATTAATTCTCTAATTAAATTAATTAAATAACATTATACTTAATTAAATAATTCATTTAATTCAATAAGCTCACATAATCACATACTTGAATAATAAAATTCTCTACATTAATTTAATAAATGTAACACATATATGATTAAATTGATCTATCACAATTGCATCAATTAATTATTAAATCCAATAATTAAATCGTCGAAAAATATTTATTTACTTCAATAAATATTAAAATTAAATTACAAATTTCTCGTTCGTCGCATCTTTTCCCCCTTAAAAGGATTCTGTCCCCAGAATCACGACTCAATAAATTCGACCCGTTACATTCTCCCCCCTTACAAAGATTCTGTCCCCAGAATCGCTTACAAATAATTAAGTAAATAAATGAGGGTAATTCTTCATCATATTCTCTTCGAGTTCCCACGTAGCTTCTTCAGCGTTGTGGTTCCTCCAAATTACCTTAACAGAAGGTATAACTTTATTTCTCAGAACTTGTTCTTTTCGGTCGATAATTTGGACAGGAATTTCTTCGTAAGATAAGTCTTTCTCAAAATGTAGGGGTTCGTATTCAATTACATGCTTGTAATCAGGTTTGTAAGGTCGCAACACAGAAACATGGAAGACGTTGTGGATATTCTCGAGTGCTGGAGGTAAGGCTACCTCGTATGCAACTTCTCCAATTCTTCGCAGTACCTCAAATGGTCCAATAAATCTTGGGCTCAATTTTCCTTTCTTTCCGAACCTGATCTTTCCCTTCCAGGGAGAGACCTTCAAGAAAATATAACTACCTGGTTCAAACTCGATATTTTTACGATGTGGGTCAGCGTATTTCTTCTGTCGATCTTGAGCTGCTACCAGTCGTGCTCGGATCACTTTGACTATTTCTGCCGTCTGATGTACCAATTCTGGCCCTAGCAATTATCTTTCACCAACTTCATCCCAATAAAGCGGAGTTCTGCACTTTCTGCCGTATAACGCTTCGTAAGGTGCCATACCAATACTAGCGTGGTAACTATTATTGTAGCCGAACTCTACCAACGGTAGGTGATCATCCCAATTTCCTTTGAAGTCCATTACACAGGCTCGTAACATATCTTCCAGTGTTTGAATCGTTCGTTCGCTCTGTCCGTCTGTTTGAGGGTGGTAAGCTGTACTCATTCGCAGTTGTGTACCCATGCATTCCTGAAGACGTTTCCAGAAATTTGATGTGAAGCGCGGATCCCTATCGAAAACAATAGACACCGGCACTCCATGCCTCGAAACAATCTCTTTCACATATAATCTTGCCAACTGATCTAAGTTAAATCTGATTTTGATAGGAAGGAAGTGCGCGGATTTCGTCAGTCGGTCAACGATAACCCATACTGCGTCGTAGCCTTTCTGAGTCGTCAGAAGGCCAACCACGAAGTCCATCGTAATATGTTCCCATTTCCATTCTGGGATCTCCAACGGTTGTAGCAATCCACTCGGTCTCTGATGTTCTGTTTTAACTTTCTGACATGTCAGGCATTTGGCAATACATTCTGCAACATCACATTTCAAATTCGGCCACCAGAAATGTTGTCGAAGATCTTGGTACATTTTTGTACTACCAGGGTGAATCGAATATCTTGAACTATGAGCCTCACTCAAAATTTCTTCCTTAATTTCTTGTACTGGCGGAACCCAAATTCTGCTTTCAAATCTCAATATTCCTTCCTTATCCATCTTAAATCTTGGTTCGGTTCCTTCAGATATCTTCGATGTTACCTTTTTGCATTCATCATCCTGAAGCTGAGCCTCCTTCACTCTATCTAGTAGAGTTGTACCAGATTGCATCTGAAATAGCTTCTCATCAATCTCCATAGGATACTTCACTTCTAACTCCAGTTTCTCCATATCTGCAATTAGCTCCTGCTGAGCAGTCAACATCATCAATTTCTTACGACCCTTTCTACTTAAGGCATCGGCAACCACATTAGCCTTACCCGGATGGTATAAAATCTCACAGTCATAATCCTTGATTAATTCCAACCATCTTCTTTGACGCATATTCAAATCTTTCTGTGTAAAAATATATTTCAGACTCTTGTGGTCCGTATATATTTCACACTTCTCCCCGTATAGATAGTGCCTCCAAATTTTCAAAGCAAAAACAACTGCAGCTAACTCCAAATCATGAGTTGGGTAACCCTTCTCGTAATCCTTCAACTACCGTGATGCATACGCAATGACTTTGCCGTTTTGCATCAGCACACAGCCAAGTCCTTTATGCGACGCATCGCTAAAAATAACAAAATTTCCTGTATCATCCGGAAGAGATAACACAGGCGCTGTACTCAACCTCTTCTTTAATTCTTGAAAACTCTCCTCACACTTCTCCGTCCAAACAAATTTCACAGCTTTTCGAGTTAAATTCGTTAACGGAGTTGCGATCTTAGAAAAATCTTGTATGAATCTTCCATAATATCATGCTAATCCAAGAAAACTTCTTACTTCTGACGGCATTCTCGGCTGATCCCAGTTAATCACAGCTTCTACTTTGGATGGATCTACCGAAATTCCATCTTTATCGATTACGTGACCAAGAAATTGTACTCTCTCGATCCAGAATTCGCATTTCAAAAATTTAGCATACAACTTCTCCCTTCTCAATACTTCCAACGTTAACCTCAAGTGTTCTTCATGTTCCTCTTTGGTTTTGGAATATACCAAAATATCGTCTATAAATACCACCACGAATTTGTCCAAAAACGGCTTGAATACACCATTCATTAGTCCCATAAATGCTGCAGGAGCATTTGTAAGACAAAACGACATTACTAAAAACTCATAATGACCATATCGCGTTCGGAACGCTGTCTTCGGTACATCCTCTGGCCTCACCTTCAGTTGGTGATAACCACTCCTCAAGTCAATCTTGGAAAAGTATTTTGCTCCCTTCAATTGATCAAACAGATCATCGATCCTTGGTAATGGATATCTGTTCTTAATCGTGACCTTATTTAATTCTCTATAGTCAATGCAGAGCCTCATCGATCCGTCCTTCTTTTTCACGAACAACACCGGCGCTCCCCACGGCGATACGCTCGGTTGAATATACTTTTTGTCCAACAATTCTTGTAGTTGTACCATTAATTCCTTCATCTCTACTGGCGCCATTCGGTATGGTGCCTTCGATATTGGAACAGTTCCGGGCGCTAAATCAATCACAAAGTCTACTTCTCTATCTGGTGGAAGTCCTGGCAAATCGTCTGGAAATACATCGACGAAGTCCCTCACAATCGGTATCTCCTCTACCTTCGGGTTCTCTTTTCGACTGTCGATTATGTAAGCTAAATATCCTACACAGCCTTGTCTTAATAACTTTCTGGCCTGCAACATCGTCAGACAACTTGCTTGTCTAACGACTTGCTACCATAAAACACAACCTTTGACGGAGTCATAAGGTTAATACGCTTCTTTTGGCAGTCAATTACAGCCCCATAATTGGATAGCCAATCCATACCCAATATAACGTCAAATTCCCCCAATCGAATAGGGATAAGATCTACGATCATGATATTACCCTTAATATCCACACTACAATTCTTATACACATGCTTAACAGGAATTATCTCTCTATTCGCAATTTCTATAATCATGGGATATTCCAATTCATCCTTAAGCAAATCTAAACTATTAGCAAAGTCATCGGATATAAAGGAACAAGTAGCACCCGAATCAAATAAAACGTAAGCATTAATTTCATTGATCTTAATGATACCTGACACCACCTCACGAGACTGGATTGCATCCTGCACCGTCATATTGAAAGTTCTGGCGGTTGGTCGGTTTGTTGCAGGTGGTCCGGTGATGGTTAAGGTATTTCCACTGCTATTTCCCCGGTTTCCTCCTTGTCCTGATCCTCCCGATCCCTTCTTGGGACAGTCTCTTGCTAAATGATCTTTCGAACCACAGTTGAAACAAGCACCCTTCTTTGGGTTTGGACAATTTGGTGCTATGTGGCCTTCCTGACCACAATTGTAGCACACTCTCTTTCCCTTCAAACAAACTCCTAGATGTGCCTTGTCGCAAGTCGGACATGCTTCTATCTTCTTTTTCTGCCCTCCGTGTTGACTTCCAGCTGTCGAGTTATCCGTCCACTTCCTCTTCTGATTATTATTATTTCCAGTATTACTTCCACCAGTCTTGTTATTACCTTCATTCTCACTCTTTTTCTTTTTCTGTTCTTGGTTGTACTTAGTCACTGCATCACTTCCTCCTTCCGCGAGAATGGTCTTTTCCAAAACTCCCGCAAACGTGTTAAGTTGAAACATTGATACCTTGTTGTATACCCAAGGCTTCAGTCCTTGTTCGAATCGTCTGGCTTTCCTCTCGTCAGTGTGTACTTGATACGGGGCAAACCTTGCCAACTCATCGAATTTAGCCGCGTATTCAGGCACGCTCATGTTTCCCTGTTTCAGTTCCAGAAATTGCACCTCCATCTGATTCTGCGAACTAGCTGGGAAATATATTTCGAAAAACATCTCTTTGAATCTCTCCCACGTAATTACACCTTCACCTCCTCGCATCTTGTTTGCCTGCCACCAGTAGCTAGCCTCAGACTTCAGCATAAATGTCGCAAAAATGGTCTTCTGATCTTCTCGAACCCTAGCAACGTCGAAAACCTTCTCCATTTCCATCACCCACATTTGAGCCTCGATTGGGTTTCTGGAACCTTTGAACTCTGGCGGTCCCACCGCCTTAAAATCTTTAAACGTTGTGCTAGGTGGAGCTTGCGGTTGGTTATTCATGACTCCAGTTAGTAAATTAACTAGCTGTTGAACTGGATTAACGTTGGCATTATTGTTATTATTGGTTGACTCTTCCTGAGTCGGTTGACGTTGTTGTCTTCTCCTTGGCGGCATTTTTCTGTTAAATAAACGTTTATTAGAACTTTATTTATTTCTCTACATAGTTAAGACATTACTCAACAATTTAACATATCACTTAACACATCATCTCAAACAACTTGATATCTTTTCATTCAAATAAAAAGTTTTAACATTAAACTATAGCATACTGCTATTTACATCATCTATCCTGGATAAAGAATCCACAGGATTTAAAACATTCAAATATTAACATATTCCTTAGTTCATAAACACATCGGAATTTACATAAAACTATATAAGTCTTTCACATAGATAAACAGATTCTATTCCTGTCTTCCAAGGTGCTCAATAGCCTTGCCACGCTCCTCATTCATGATACGAGACATCGTCCTGCGATCCAACATATACGATGGAAGTCCTTCAAACTGGATGGGGTACCTTAACACTCGCTCTTGAACCTCATCCATCGCATGATTAAGTGTGGCGTACGTGTCTTCAAGCTTTGCCTTCTTTGCACGACTATCATTTTCTGCACGATCAGCTCGATGTGATTCTCTTACCCATCCTTCCTCAGCTATTTTCAGTCTTCCGTAGGTTTCCTTCAGTTCCTCCTTCAGCTTCTCTATCTCCTCGGTCTTATCTTCGGTTTGACCCTTCTCATGAACCAGATCCCATTTCACGTTTCCTAAACATGTATGAAGGGTCACAATCTCTCTATCCTTCTCCTCTAAAGTAGACTGCTGAACAGTCGCTCGCTCAGTCAATTCCTGAACCTCATCTTGTAACTCCACGTTACGATCATATAGTGTGTCATACATCTCAGCATCAACAGTGTACCGTGGAAGCTCCTCTTCTTCTTCCTCCTCATCAAACTCCTCCTCAGAATCAATCTCAGGTTCATGCTCCTGACCAACAACGGTGATCAATGGAGATGAAACCCTCTGAACTAACTGTTCCCTAACAACATGTAAGTCTCGGGTCTCCTCCTCTGTAGGTACTATAGGTAATCGGGGTCCCTCCTCAGCTTGACTAGCTTCTCCATCATTCTTCATCCTGACAACAAAATTTTAAGTTTTAGTTACTAAGTCATACTATCTAACGCATACTTAACACATAAACACATAATGTATTTATTATCTTCAATGAATTACCAAAAATTCATTTCTTAAAACTCGATAAGAGTTTTCCTTTACTATCTTCTTTCTATATGGTTACTACCTAAGGTTGTTTTCCCCACCTAAGGTTCATAACCTACAGCTCTGATACCAACTTGTGACACCCCCAAATCCGGGTACTTCGATTCCACGGGATTTGGTGTTCACTGTACAAGCATCATCTATCTATCTACCCATAAATAATATCAAACCATACAATAGATAGAAATCATAATAAAATCTCTTCTCTTAAGGGTTACATCAACTGATTCATAAATAAATCCCAGGTTACTCTAACCTTAAAACATCTGTGCGGAATTCTAAACAAATAAGTCTTAACATCAACATAACTCAAGTCTTAAACAAATACAACAGTTAATAAATAACAGGTCTTCATCATTTGCTAACTTTGCCCTTGCCCTTACTAGTGGAGGGTTCATCGCTTCTTTCATTCTTAACTGCAATGTTATTATTAAGCAAGAGTGAGCACAAATGCCCACAAGTATAAAAAAATGAAACAACAGTATAATAACATGCGAATAATCAAAGACATCTGAATAAAGCCCAACTTTTGAATCAAGAATAAATAACATGAATCAAAAGAATACTGAGGGTCATAAGACCTTGAACTATGTCCTAGGTTAACAAGAATTATACTTGAAACCTTTAACCGTCATAAGACTATGGACCTTCTTCTCGTACTTAGGGGGATCAGCCCTTAGTACCATACTGTGCACAATATCTTAACGCTAACGCATAAGTGAATCCCTTTTCAGGGTTGTTCATCTCAGTTTGACATTCGAGTCCGCACCAAAGGAAGTTTGGTTTGGATAATTCAATAAGGGTTCTGAAATTTAGAACGTTCATCAACTATGGACTAGTTGAATCATTAAGGGTTCACTAGTCTAATAAGGTTCAACAACAATGATATTCAATTTGAATAATAATCTCAAGAAGTATACAATAGAACAATTATTGTATAACTAAATCATACTTTGAAAAGATAATCAATTTTTTAATATAACATTTGAACTTGAATAATGGCAATGATAATTTACTCGAGGTAAATAATAAACTTGAATAATAATGACAAGTAGGGTTAGGAAACTTGCTCAAATTTAAGAGTTTAAGTTTAGGAAACTTGCTCAATAGAATGGAGTTAGGGATAGGATACTTGCCTCGTGCGTAGATTACTCTTTAACTAAGCACGTTCTTTGAATTAAATCCTACATACCATTCATATAAACAATACCAGTTAATTATAAATTAACTAATCAATATAAACTCATTCTCGTTGTCTACTTTAATTATTGACTAAACTTAGTCAAATTATCACGTTGTCACATAATTTATACTTCATGAATTATCAAACTAATTATGTATTTAATAATTCAATTCACATATAATATTTTATTACATGATAAACAACTATTTTATCATCTCATAATACCTCTAACATGATTACATGTTCATTACATCAACCCACTAACACTTGTTAGACTTTAACATTTTAAAAATACATTTCTGAAATTTTCTGGAGAGTGGAACTGCGGCGCCACTAATGTGCTAAGGAGTCGCGCTGCGGCGCGGTGGCACTGTGGCCGGGCCCTTGGCGCTGCGGCGCTGTGGCGCCGTGGCTCGAGTCTTGGCGCTGTGATCGCTGTGGCGCTGCGGCGCGAGAAATCAGTTCTAGAGCTGGCGCAGCGGCGCGAGACCCCAGAAACTGAATCTCAGTTCGCGAAGAACACAGAGTTCAGCAAAAACAACACATTTTTAACACTAATTTCACCAAATCACATATACCCACATGTTATAATTCATGCATAATCATAATATAACATCTATAAAGTGATTTTAACATATTAAAACATATAATCACATATTTAAATCATGTAAAATTGGACTGTTCTTGAAGTTCTTGAGGATTTTGAACAAAACTTATAATTTAACACTACGGATTCGTTATAAGGCCAAATTCGTTCGTTTAAAGCTTGATCACTTCGTATTAACATTCTCAATAATATAAGGGTGTAAAATTTAGGGATAATATATAATCAATACATCAATTATCACGTATAAGGCCATATGGCCATAACACGTACTCTGTTTATTTTGAAATAACAAGTCATCAGATTACTACATGTTTTCATGAACTTGATGATATGAAATCATGTAATATTTATATAAAACATGTTATGCTATTCTTAATATCACATAAATCCATATAATAGTACAATTCCCAAATCACAGAGATTAACAGAAGAATGTGAAAGCCATTTTATGAAAACTAAAAGACGTAATTTAGAATTTGGGAAGGAGAATTACCCAGAGTATAATTAATGGATGGGATGATTAGTGGTGATTCTTTCACAACAACCTGTTGATTACACTCTCAATTTATCTCTCAGACTTCTCAATTCTTTCTCTGTAATTCTCTCTGATAGCTTTCTAGACTTAGGCAAAATAATGAAAAGAAAAGAGAACGTCATAAAAAGGAAAAGGTCTGACGCGCGTTGGTGGTCAGTTACCCAGTCATGGGTAACTGCCCTCAACTTCCCATAGTGCCATGTTTGGCTAGCAAGAGAATAATTCAAAACCATTTAATTTAATAAAACCTTTATAATATAGTTTAATTCATGTCACACTCTTATAAAATAAATCCCATATTTTACTTAATTTACTTTAAATAAAATATAATAATTACTCATAAATTCACATAATCATATATTCAATTATCTCATTAATAAATAATGTCAATTTATTAATTCTCTAATTAAATTAATTAAATAACATTATGCTTAATTAAATAATTCATTTAATTCAATAAACTCACATAATCACATATACTTGAATAATAAAATTCTCTACATTAATTTAATAAATGTAACACATATATGATTAAATTGATCTATCACAATTGCATCAATTAATTATTAAATCTAATAATTAAATCGTCGAAAAATATTTATTTACTTCAATAAATATTAAAATTAAATTACAAATTTCTCGTTCGTCACAAGTAAAATAAAGAGGGGCATCTGTAGACACTCAAAATTTTCTGTACACCTGTCACTAACATTGCAGGAGAGCAAATTCATCTTTTAAGAGGGAACCCTAACAGACGATCCATATCCATGCCGGATACTACCGGAAGTTCAGCATTAACCCCGGATCGCAATCTGGGAGTAACAAATCCAATCTCGGAGATAAACCTGAGGTATCCAGTCTCAGTCCCAACCATGGGAATAGCCACCAACCTTGATGATAACCCCAAGGAATGCAATTTTGTCAATAACCCCGAAAATGCTTGTTACAAATCCAACCAGCTTCAATCTCGGCGCTCACAACGAGATATACTGTACCAGCCCGACGATAACATCGGGAAGACATGCACACCTCAAAGATGACAATGAGAACCTTCAACAAATTGCAGCAGTCCAATCTCAGCGAAGCTGAGCAACGTATGCTTTATCAGCCCAATCCGGCGATAACACCGGTGAGAGGCAACATCGTCATCTGACCAACACGATGCCACGCCACCACGCCACGTCGTCTCAACATCTCTATGCAACAGTGTCCCACAAGACTAACCAATCCCGAGTGACTATTGTGTGGGGTAACGGATGAAAGTTGAAGCTTGAAGACCGGAGGGCACCGTCCCATCTTCAATGACTTCGCACAAACTCTAATCTTATGCCATCGTACAACTCTTGACAACGGCGGTCCGAAATAGGTCCTGTATACCTCAAACGGATGCCCGGATTGCACTTCTGAAAGTCCGAGTGAACATTATAGTGCCTGAGTGTACGTACTTCGAGACGACCCGACCCGAAAAACCCGGGCCAACCCGGGTTGTCTCTGGTCAACCTGCGTACACCTGCGGCTCCACCCTCTATAAATAGAGGGCTTGGGGTGGCCATTTTGTAAGAGAAAACGGCGAGGAAGCCCTGCCCAATTTGCTCTGTACTCACCCCAGACTGAGTGCTTTCTCATTTTAAACACTTGTGAGCTCACATATAGCTTATTTTATACCTTCAAAAGACAGTGTTTACCCACTTTAAAGATATTGAAGTCTTCTTTGGCAGCCCACTGTAAGCCTTCTTTCACACTTTAAAGTTTTTCTCTTCATCTTTGCACACACCCTTCTACACGTTGAGAGTCGTGTTGCACACTTTTACCCGGACTTCGGTCCATGGTTTATTTTTAGTTTGTATATACATATATTTATATATACATATATATATATATATATATATATATATATATATTTATATATATGGACTAACATTATCGAGTTATGCCTCGATTGAGCCTAGACTTCGGTCTGGAGCGTTTAATTGCTTTTGTATATATATACATTTATATATATGAACTACGTGTCGAACTCTGTTCGATGAGCCTAGACTTATAACTGGTGCGTTTAATGGCTTTCTTAGATATATAATTATATATATGAACTGCTATCGAACTCTGTTCGGTGAGCCTAGATTTCACATCCGGTGCGTTTAATGCTTTAATATATATATACTTATATATATTAACTGTTGTTGGACTTTGTCCGATGAGCCTGGATTTTATATCCAGTGCATTTACATGCTTATATATATATATATATATATATATATATATATATATATATATATATATATATACATTTCGTCCCACCTGGAGTTTGCTTCGTGGTGGTTGACCGTTTTAATAGCTTTCTGTACATTTCGTCCCGCCTGGAGTTTCCTCCGTGGCGGTTGATTGCTTTTACAGCTTTATTTATATTTTTGATCCCCCATGGATGTGCTCCGTGGCTGGTGATCATGTATGTATATATATATTTACGGCTTTTATATATATACCTGCTTAATGCTTTTATATCAATTGCGGCATCATGTGAGCCTAGGAATCATGTGATCACAGATTCAGTCCCCTGAATCTAGATTCGGTTCCCGTGATGGACCTTTTCAGCTGTAAGCAGCTTGTAAATATATCTGTGATGTTTGGATTTCCTCAGATGGTTTTCATACCCACGAGGAATTCAGCACCTTTTTATACATTATTTTCGTACGGATGCTTCGCATCTGTCAAATAAAATCAATCCAGCCGAATACGGAATAAAATGGGAGTGTAAAAGGTCTCAATTACTATTGAGCGTCAGGGTTTGAAAAACCTCTTTTATAAAACACCACTGCCATATCTTGCTTAAAATTGAATTTTTACATAAAATTCAAACCCTGTGTATATAGGTGCGAACGAGGCCTCGCAGTACTTCCAAATAACAGCACATTGACCTACACACACACACACACATTCAGATAACAATTTCTTGAAAAGAGGCGGTCACCGTGGTAACACGGATATCGGGGGTTGCCTAACACCTTCCCTCCGCATAACCAAGTCCCCGGACCCTAATGAATCTCGGTTTCACCGACCCGTTTAGCAGTGTAACATCACTGGGACAATGTGCAAATCTTTTCTCGGTTGTGTTGGTACAATCAGTTAAAAAACTATTTGGCGACTCTTATAGTCCAATCGTCGACATTATACATGTCGTACATTTTTCACTTATTTTTTCAAACAAATCTCACCTAAAATGAGAACACCAAAGAACAAGTACCGGAAATGGACAACTAAAAATCCCGACGTCGACAATTGTTTTAAAAATTATTTTAAGCTATAAAATTTAACTTTTGATAAATTGACATATTTTTAATTAATATTACTATTTATTTGAATATTAATGATATTAAATTTGATTAATAAATGGATTTAATAAATGGGATAAAAATGATTTTTATATTATTAAAATTATTTTAAATGATAATAAGATGTTTAAAATTATTTTAATTTATAAATCATGACTTTTAATATTTTAAGGTAATTTTCATTAATAATTTAATATTAATGATAATAGGTTTATTTAATATTTATGTTAAAAAATAGTTTTAAAATGGTTTTTATGATTTAAAAATCATTTAAAAATGATATAAAGGAGTTAAAAATATTTTAAGTTATAATAAATGACTTTTAATATTTTCATGAATAAGACATTAATATTTAAATATTAATAGTGATTATTTAAAAATAATTTTAAATATTTTAAAAATCATTTAAGGGTAAAATAAATGTTTTAAAAATATTTTAGTTAGTATTAATAACTTAGATATTTTGTCAAGTGTTTCATTAATATTTTTATATTATTAAATATTAATGGCAATAGAATTATTCTGTATTTAAATCATTTAAAAATGATTTCAGTGTTTAAAAAATCATGATAAATTATAATAATTATTTCAAAATTATTATAATATCTTGAAAAATAATATGATTAATATTTAAATTATCTACTATAGTATTGAAGTTACAGAATAAAGTTTAAGTAAATATAAACTCGATTATTATCCGATAAAGCCGTCGGTACACCGAAATGAAACCGAAGTTGACCCAGACTTATATAGATTGACCTGATAAGTAATTATTTATGTTAGAATGACTGTTATAACTATGTGACAATATGTTTAAGCTATATGATGACTGTAAATAGCAGTGTTATATGTTATGATATATTACTATGATCAAAAGAATAATCTTATGAATGATAGGTTTCAATATAAAAGATAAAACTAAGTTGTGTAAACAGCAGATCAGGCAAGTATATTTACTCTTTGTATCTATTTATGCAATAATTCTGCGTAAGTAAGTTATCGAATTATACTCCTGTTATATAAGTTATTAAACTCTACAGTTATCGGTCATGTATTTCAACATTAGTATTCATGCTAGTTATCAAACCCTATTCTTTTACCATTACCATTAAAATTTATGATCAATATATACTTTGTTGATAGATAGTTAAGTTAGATTATTCAAGTGCCCTCACTTGGATAATAATTGTATTTAATCATATGTTGACACATACCTACTAGTTTTCGGATATGTATATGTTATTTAAAAATATCGTTGACCAGAATAGATTATTATTGTTACTCAGTTGAATTATTCTAATTCAGATTTCAGATTAATTACAAACATCCCAAACAGGGAAAAATTTTATGCGCCAAAGGCGGACCAGCTGAACGACTTATCGTTCAAACACATAGTGTTGATCAATACAGGGCATAACGGGCTGATCACCCTCCGTGTCCGTAAGACACGAAGGTTTTCAGGTGAAGTTCTGTTTAACCTTTTTGAAAATTAAAACTAAAGTTCATAGTTTATCAAACTATTTCCCATTTATAGTCAGTACGTAGTTTCAAAAAAATGAAATAGAATTGATATGTAGTTCAGTATTGTTTCAACTTACTTCACAACTATTTCTTCGTTGTAGAAGTGTCAACCAAAGAAAACATTTAAATCTTTCTGATAATCTTTATTCATTGCTATTACTTGTTGGGCACTCAAATGCTCATTCTTGCTTTAAATTTAAATGTTTTCAGCTAAGCTAGCACGGCTTGAAGGTTCCGGTAAGGGCAAAGAGAAGGGAAAGCTGAAGGAATAGATTACATTATGTTGTTATGACTGATTGTAGTAGGATAATATAATATTTATCATGTAATGTAAGACTTAAAGGTTCTCGAGGCTGGGAAGCTAGATAACTTTGATATAATATTTTGTTTAATTAATATGTTAAGTAGTTGAATGAATGATATCGTGGAGCACCAAGTACAAGTTTTAAGTACTCAGATTTGGGGGGGTCACAAAGTCGGTTCTACTCGTATATTTGTCATCATCACGTGGGTTCCTAGAGTCTTTATCTCTATCTCCATCCTTTACAAGTCATACAAAATGGGCCTTTGCGTTGACAATATTGCACTCGTACCCGCATATGATCTTCAATTCAATGCGTCAGCTACCACGTTCGCTTTTCCAGGATGGTATTGAATAGTATGATCATAATCTTTCAACAGTTCAAGCCAACGTCGTTGCCGCATGTTGAGTTCCTTTTGAGTGAAGAAATATTTGAGGCTTTTATGATCCGTAAAGATCTCCACCTTCTCCCCATACAGGTAATACCTCTAGATTTTAAGTGCAAAAACGACAGCTGCCAACTCTAGATCATGAGTAGGATAATTCCTCTCATATTCTTTGAGTTGTCGCGAGACATAGGCTATGACTTTTCCATGTTGCATGAGAACACATCCTAAACCTCTGCCTAAAGCATCGCTGTAGATGACATATCCCTCCGTACCAGATGGTATTGTCAGAATAGGTGCTAAAATGAGTCTCCTCTTGAGTTCTTGAAAACTCTTCTCACATTCTTTTCTCCAACCGAATTTTGTATCTTTTCGAGTCAGCTGAGTTAATGAAGTAGCGATTCGAGAAAATCCTTCCACGAATCTCCGATAATAACCAGCTAAGCCGAGAAAGCTACGTACTTCGGTCACTGACTTAGGTTGCTCCCAGCTTTGAATTGCTTCATTCTTTGTCGGGTCAACAGATATTCCATGATTTGATATCACGTGCCCAAAGAATGCTACTTCCTTAAGCCAGAACTCGCATTTCTTCAACTTGGCATATAACTTGTTTTCATGAAACTTTTGGAGTATTAGCCTAAAGTGTTGCTCATGATCTTCATGACTTTTGGAGTATATGAGGATGTCATCAATAAAGATAACAACAAAATGATCCAAATATTCCTTGAATACTCGGTTCATCATATCCATGAAGGCTGCAGGATCATTTGTCAATCCAAAAGACATGACTAGGAATTCGTAATGCCCGTACCGAGTTTTGAAAATAATCTTTGGAATGTCATCAGTTTTAACTTTTAACTGATGATATCCGGAACGAAGATTGATCTTTGAAAAAAATTTAGCACCTTGCAACTGGTCAAACAGGTCATCAATTCGAGATAACGGGTACCTATTTTTGACGGTGACATGATTCAACTCTCGATAGTCAATACAAAGTCGCATACTTCCATCTTTCTTCTTTAGGAATAGAACAGGAGCACCCCAAAGAGACGTACCAGGACGAATGAAATCGATGTCTAACAATTCTTGTAGTTGGATTTTTAACTCCTGAAGTTCAATAGGAGTCATTCGATATGGGGCTTTGGAAATGGGTTTTGTACCGGGTTCAAGGTCAATACAAAATTCGATTTCTCGCTCTGGGGGTAGGCCAGGAAGTTCTTCAAGGAATACGTCAGGAAATTTATTAACAATAGAAATATTATTCAAATCTGACGTATTTTTGTTTAAATATGTGACATGAGCTAAGAAAGATTGACATCCATTTTTCAATAAATGAATAGCTTTATGGCTTGATATGACAGTGATTGACTTTAGTAGTTTGGTTGCTTGAATTCGTATAATTGGTTGGTTAAGAATATGAAAGCTAACAACCTTACGAAAATAATCGATTTTAGCATGATGAGTAGTTGACCAATCAATCCCTAAAATCACATCAAATGCAAGTATTTTCAAAGAGATAAGATCGACAAGTAACGTGTTGTTACCGATTTGAATCAAACAAGACTTATAAACAGTGGATGTAATGAAGGTTTATCCCAACGGAGTTTCAATATATAAAACAAAGTCTAATTTCTCCGGAGTTAAATTTAAACGTTGAGCGGAAGTAGAAGAAATAAAAGAATGGGTAGAACTAGTATCAAATAAGGTATAGACTTCGCTAGAGTTTATGATTAGCTTACCAGTGATCACCTCGTTCGGATTCCTCACTTTTTGGGAGGTTACGACAAACGTTCTCCCTTGAACTACCGGTTTTATCTTGTTTGGGACGGCCTTTGATGCCTCTATCCCAGCTGGACTTGACTTTGGTGCACGACAAAATCGGACTAGGTGACCTTCTCTTCCACAATTGTAACATGCTTTGGACTGCTATGTATAGTTTGGACTGATATATCCCTCCCCTCCGTATTTGTAACATATGGCCGGCGGTCGTTCTCCTTCCTTAATAACAGGTGCTGGTGCTGACGTCTTTCCACCATTATTGAATTTCCTCTTCTTGAAATTTCCACTTCTATTATCTTGGCCATGATTACCACCGAAGTGGTTACCATTTCTGGCATGTTAATTCCCTCCACGTTTGTTGTCACCGCTTCAATGACTGCTACCACTGGTATTATCGATTTATCGGCTGCCCTTTCTTTGTTGGGTTAACTCATTATCGTGCTCCAATAACTGAGCCCTATTTACAACATATAAATACAAACACAGTTTGTGAGAAATTAGGTATTGACATATCTCAGGTTTCAAACCTCTTAGAAACATCTGCGTCATTCTCTCCTCATTATCAACCAAGTGGGACGCAAACCGGGACAACTCGGCGAACTTAGCTTCGTACTGTGACACGGTCATATTGTTTTGCTCCAACTTGATAAACTCCACCTCCTTCATGTTATGAATACTTTCGGGAAAGTACTTGTCGTTGAACAGTTCTTGGAACTTCTCCCAAGACATCTTCAGTGCGGCAGGTTGGGTACGTTTGATCTGTGGTGACTCAACGGTCTCATGTGCTCCATTGCTAATCTCAACATTCTCGGATGTCATTTTCAAACACTTACACAAGATAAAGGTTAATTGGCATGCCACATATTATCCCTATATTCTGACCGGCCAATTAAATAATAATTAAATTTAGGTAGGTCATACTAGCGAAGGAATTACCCGTCTCTCCCCTCCTAGTTCTAGTCTCACATCTCAGCTAGGGATCATATCTCTAAGCTTTGATACTAACTGTGACGCTCCCAAAATAGGTATACATCACCCATCTTGAGTCACCAAATACATGGTACAGAAATTAAATACAAACTTCTTTTATACAGTGCGACAAAACGTAGCTGAGAGTTTCAACATGGATAATGTCTCGTAAAAAGTATCCAAACTCAAATAAAATCCTCATTACAATTATTATCACACTATTTCACATAATAGTGAGGACTACTATAGCCACCTATCTGGATCGTCACTCCATTTTCCAACTCATCCCAGCTATATTCTCATTTCCTGAAGAGAACAATGAAAGCAAAAGGGTGAGCTCAACTAGCCCAGTAAGAAATATTATGACTAAGATAATGCAGAATAAATTATCATTAGCCTTCAATAGTGTTAAACTGATAAAATACAATAAACACCAAGTTTAATTGCAGCAGAACAAGCAATCCATTAGAAGAGTCAAGTAGAGCATGATATCTAATATCTTCTATGATTTAAAAGAATATCATCAATTTTATTGCTGGGACTCAGCTAAATAAATAATTCACATCACTGAATTATCCATGCACTACGGGCCAAGGATATTCATTTTTATCACCAATAGTCATGATTATACCAACAACTGTCCATTAATGCACTACGAGCCAATGAGGACTTTTACCACATTATTTGTAATATGTTGGGTCATGCTTATACCGAATGATCCATGGTCATAATCATACCAATCAACATTCCATCTATGCACTCTGGCCAAAGATGACTTTCATCATAATATAAGCATGAGGATGATGACAATGATATAAGAATTCAATTAAATGAGAGCAAGGATAAATTTTAAAGATTTATAATTCAATTTATCCAGAATTCAATAATGTCCAAATTGTCAACATAATACTGCTTTGTGGAGTAAAATTCAAGAATAATATTGTATCAAAAATAATTTGGATAGAAAAGAAATTAATTTTTGTCATGAATAGTACCCCGTGAATAGTACTCCGGCATGAAAAGATTAAACTTTAACAAGAATGTTCAAAAAAATATCTTTGTGAAACGATACTAGATGAAGCGCAAATTCTAAGAATATTCTACTAATTTCAAGGAGTATAGAAGCAATATTTGTCAACATAAGTGTAGAATTCAGAATCTGAAACGAAATAATATTACTTACATACTACAGAGTATGGAAAAAAATATTATTTCATATGAATATTGAACAAAAATAATATCCCTATATGAATACGAAAGAAATAATACCCCTTACCTTAGTAGGAGATTAGATACTGAAATAATGTAGTAACAGAATACTCTTCTTCTTTCTCTCTGATTCTCTCTCTATAGAATTCTCTTGTGAGTCGTAGTGAATTGGTGAGAATGAAAGAAGAAATAAGCTTCTATTTATAGAAGATTTCTAGCTTAGCCCTTGCAATGTGAGAAGGCAAGTGGCTTGACGACTGGTGATGTGAAAAGAAAAGTGGTTTGACGCTTGTAATGTGAAGCAACAAGTGGTTTGACGCCTGTAATGTGAAACGATAATTGGTTTGACGCCTGTAATGTGAAACGACAATTAGTTCGACGCCTGTAATGTGAAACGACAATTGGTTCGACGCCTGTAATGTGAAACAACAATTGGTTCGACGCTTGTAATGTGAAACGATAATTGGTTCGACGCTTGTAATATGAAACGACAAGTGGTTTGACGTCTGATAAAAGCAATTACTATTGGTAAAAGTGACTCTTAGATGATGACATATGGGCCCCCATAGAATAAGCCAAACTTACCACAAACGTCTCATAACAGACTTCTTATTTATATCAAAGATTAAATAAATATTACCACAAATCATTTTATCTTCAATCAACATATATTTTATCTTTCAACAATTATTCATCATTAAAATTATAACTCACAATATTTAACAACCAGATCATTCCTAGGAAAGATGGGGCTTTCCGATAAGGATTTCTCCTTATTGGCGTGCAATTAGGTGATCAAACCTCTCCTCGACAGAACTTTCTAGACATCGTCAATATTGCAAATAATAATATGAATAACTTTGTCGTCTCAATTATTGATTTAATAATATAAAATATTATGCAGATGATACTGTGATAATAATTGAATCAATAATATGAGATACTATACAGCAATTACTGTAGTAATAATTGAGTATAACTGAGTGGCTTCTTACGTAAGCATCAATAATCAATACCGTGTACTACTTTGCAACCACGCGTATTACTGTACTTTTACCACGAGGTATTTCAACAGTTAACGGTAAACATTTCGCCGTTATTTTTATAAAAAGATATTTCTGTCAATTTCTAACTCCGACAATAATTTTGTTATGGGGTCCACCAATGATTGTGCCATCGTACGAATATTCTCCGACAAAAAACATATTTCCCGACCAAACGAATATTTTATAACAACTTGCTTACTTTATAAAATTTATAAATATTACCCACAACTATAACATTATATCAAATCCACACCATAATATTCAAAATGATATTTAGAGAAAAATAATCTTTATTTATGAAAGTTGGGGTCTTACATATAGGCTGGTCAAACCCTGTCAGAGACAAGGTTCATACGTTTTCTGGGTTACCAAGAAAACGATTTTCATGATCGTTTAACCTACTTTGACCAGCCACTGTGTTCAACCTGTTTGTTGTTTTTGTGATCTAAAGGCATTAGTTTGCAGCTAATACAACATACTATAACTTAGATGCAACAAATATAACAAAGTAACACACAACTGGAAGATCAGAGCCCAAGAACATCTTGTCAGACGTTTTTGGGCACGATCTGGGTTTTCCAAAAAACCGAAAGTCATGGTCGGTCAATGAGGTTTGACCACCCATATCTTTCATTATGTGCACGATCTGGGCTAGATTCAAGTTCCAAAGTAAAGTCCACATGACAAACTATAACTACAAACTTTCAAAACACAAAAATCATTAACGATCACTGATATATGATGTCTGACATTCGTTGTTAGATAACATTTTCAAATTTTTCCAGATTTTGAAAAACATCAAATCTGAGCCTATAGATATTATGGATCTAACATCTATCAACACAGATCATCTATTTACACTACATACAACATATTTTAACACAAAATCATAACATTTAAAAGAGGATCAAGGATCAGATTCTAGATTAGGGTTTTATACATTTCTTTGATAAATTTTGAATTTGGGCTTCTGATTTGATATGAGTGATAGTGGGGACTTGTTTTGGGACTGATATGCTAAATATTTTCGTAGGTTTTGAGTGGAGAGAGTTTGGTTGAGAGTAAGTTGTAAAAATAAGGCAAATAATGACTTTTCTCTCTCTTGATCTATATATATAATGTGGTGCAATGCATTTGGCTAGTGAAAGTGGTTGATATTTTTGGTTTATAGGCACATGGCTGGCTAGAGTTGGTCACCAACTAAGTTATGGCAACCTATACAAGTCATCTATTAAATAATGCAAGAAGGGCAATTATGTCATTTGGCTTTTACTTTTAGTGGCAAACTTGGTAATTCATTCCAACCCTTAGGGTTTGACCCTTTGGGTTTAACCCTAAGGTTCCATAAGTTCATTTTTTAGGATTTTGTAATTAGGGCTAAAATGGAAATCTTAGTTTCTAAAAATGTGAATTATGGTTCCCTAATTAAATTAGGTTTTCTAATCACTTAGGATTTGTAAATTAGGCTTTCTAATTTACTAATTACCATTAAGCTTGCTAAATTAATAATTAGGATTTATAACTTAGCAATTAGGGTTCTAATTTAGTAATTAGGATTTTTAAATATTAATTAGGGTTTACATAATTAACATTAAATCTATAATAATTGTCATTAATTACATAACACAACAACTTAACAAATCTTACAATCGCAATTGACTTCTGTACTAGAGTTTATCAGTAATGCTAGGGTTTTGTATCATTTCACTAATTATCATTACACACTTATCATGCATGTTTATAGCACGAAAATATATATAATATTATATTATTATTCTCATTCCTTATTCAAAATCTAGAATTAGGATTTTGAATCCATATCCGACATAACCTTCATATATACCATTATTAATTAAGTTAAAATAATTAACTTAACTAATATAATAAAATACATATCATAATAATCCTAATAATCTTATCATATATACAATAATCGTATTTTCATGGAAAATAAATAATAAATATTTTTATTACAAAATTAATTTATTATAAGAATATAATCTATAATGATCAATAATCCCTAAAAAGAAATTATTTACAATTATTCATGTAATAATAAATTTTTATTTATCACATAGGTACATATACTTTACTTTGCACATATTCCCACCTTTATATAAAAAAAATTATAAGCAAAATTTCTTATTGAAAATATTGGGTTATTACAAAAATGGTGGATGCGTGAACCGGTTGATGCTTATGCGGGTTCTCGTGATTGGATCCATAACCTAATCCAACCTTTCCTGTCTAACTAGGTATTTGGATTGGATGTTTGATCCCTTGATGATTTTTCACTATCCTTTGGTCAGGACAGAAATCCAAGGACATCATTTCTTTACCGACAGACATTAATTTAGAAGAAATTCTTGGCTTTAAGGCTGGAGCCCCAATAGGTTGATAATGAGTGTTTCTCACTTCGAAGGCCTGAAAATTGACTGGCTCAACTCCGTTGAGGTTGATCAGAGGCATGTCACCTTGTAAATAGATAGGATATTCTGGTTCGGCATTGACAGTGACCAAATTGCCATTGATGATGTACTTGACTTGTTGGTGAAGGGTGGATGGGACTGCTACTGCCTTATGAATCCATGGTCTTCCCAATAGCAGATTATATCATGTTGTGATATTCAACACTTGGAAGGATATGTAGAAGGTATATGGACTGATCTTCATTCTTTCCAAAGTGTCACATGGACAGATGTTTAAGGAAGATCCTTCATCTACCAATACTCCTCCTATCACATACCCAGAGGATATCACTGCTATGTGCAATGACTTGCAATGACCAGTTCCTTCCACCGATATATCTTCATCAGTGAAAGATATCACATTGTTATTAAAAATGTGATCTATCAAGTGACAAAAAATTTTGGTATCCACTGCATTAGGCAGATGCACTTCTTCTAGCACTTGTGTCAAGACTTTACGATGATCCTTAGAAGACAATACCAAGTCCAAAATGAATACATGTTGAGGTGCCTCCCTTAATCTCTACACTATCTTAGCTTCATTATGCCCCATTTTGTTGAGGAATTCTTTAATTTTCTCCTCGGGCACTTTCCCCTTAGTTTCAATGATTGACTTTATCACTCGCTGAGGTAAATACAGTGGGTTTTCCTTTGATATAACCACGGTGTCATTTGATGTTGATCCCTTATTTTCCCCATAGTTCCATAGGACTCTTTTCAGGCTGATGAAGGGATATTACGGCCTGAATGACAGTAACAAGGGTTCTGGTGCATCCACTTTTAAAGGACTCTTTCCTCCTCTAAGCTTCGTTCCTTGGATTATCAGAGGTGTTGCAGGCAAGTCTCCTTCAAAGGAAATGACTGCTATAACTTCCCTCCATCTTTGTGTTTCAGGAGGAAATATATGAATAACTTGAGCAGCTAGACGTCTCAATCTTAGGGCATATTCTCTGAATGACTTAGTATTCTGCTTTTTAATTTTGGTAATTTGATATCTGTCTGGAGCCATTTATAACTGCAAGTTGTACTGATTTAGGAAGGCGTGGGCTAACTCTGCCCAACTATGGATTTTGGAATTGTCCAATCGGGGCATACCAGACTCTAGCCTCTCCGGTCAGACTCTTTTGAAATAGTTGCATTCTCAGCTTTTCATCCTCTGCATAGGATTCGAGTTCTTCAATGAACACTTTCAAATTAGTATAAGGATCTCCAAATCCTTCATATTTCTCAAAATCCAGAGTCTTGAACTTGTCTGGATACTGGGCTCCGGGAAAAATATAGAGGTCTGAGCAGTTAACACTACCATATGCTCCAGTCCCTTTAAATAACTGGATGGTTTCTTTAATTTGCTGGACTTTCTTTCGAATATAACCAGTTTCTTGATCATTCCTGAGATTGGTGATTTAAGGGGTTTTGTTGGTCATATCCTTGCTTTGAGGCTTAGGTATCTGAGTACCTTTGTTCTTGTTAGTACCCTGACTGCCACCTTATTCGGATGACTCTGGTTGAGTGGGAATTTGTTTACCATGAGTACTTTTGCTCTACTCTTTTAAGAATATAGCTAATTCTGCTATCTGATTTCTGAGTCCCTCGAATTCTTCTCGAGACACGAAACCTGACCCCTGTTGCATACTTTCTTCCATGTTAATGGGTAGGCTTTTTGCCTTCTTAGATTTGGATCTGGTAATGGGACCAATCTTACCTACAATAAAAGTAGGTATTTTAGTCTTGATAAACCTGACCAGTATGCATGCTCATGCAATGTGTCAGTTTTAGGGTGTTTTTAATGTTTCCTACAAAACAAATGTCAGTTGGTTTGATGACAAGATATCATGCCAGGATTTGATATTTGACAATGAATTTAAGAAAGAATGAACATTTACAATATTTAATATTTACAACATTTAATATTTGACAAGATTTAAATAGGACATGTATTGAAAGTAGGAAGGCATGCAGAGACTTCCCTATCTGTTTGGTTTATCAGAGGCTAACCTATCCTAGGGTTACTTTCACGGGCTTGTTGAAATTGGTTCTCAAATCATCGTAATCTACTAGATGGGAAGTTAATCTGATCTTTCAATTGGAGCGGATCTGAGTAGCGTCTTTCCTGAGCCTCGTGGGATTAGTCTCCTCTTGAGTCCAGTAATGAGCAACCTACGGGATTGCCTTCTAATGGAGGGACCACACAACATACATTCATCGCACCTCACCGCATGCAAAATGATGACATTGTTCAAAGCAATAATATAAAGCGTGGCAAAAAAGACATTCACATCCATTCAATGTAAAGACGTCATTTCACACACACATGCACATAGAAGAGAATCAAAAAGATTAAATTGCGGCTTAAGCCCTCTACTGTCCCCAACAAAGTCGCCACCTGTCGACGCTAGGAAAGAATTTATCTCTTCCTCTTCTTAAGTGTTTCTTACCCTTTATGTTTTCTATATGAATTTGTTTGATTTGAAGGGTGAGATTTTTAGGAAAAAGACCGACATATAATGTCAACGATTTGAAAAAATTAATTTTAATTGGTCTGAATTATACATATTCGCCAGTTGGTATGAGTTAAATGGTTGTACCAACTCAACTGAGTTTTGAAAGATTTTGTAATAGGCCCAATTATTAGACTCTATTTAATTGGTCTCGGAAACCGAGATTCATAGAGTTCGAGGCTTGATTAAGCGGGGGGAAGGTGTTAGGCTCCCCCCGACTTCTGTGAAACACAGTAACCGCGCTTTTTGTTCCTTAATTTGTGTGTGTTTGTGTGTGCATTGCAATTAATTGGGTCTAAGTGCTTTATTTGGAAGTAGTATTATGCCTCTTTTGCACCTATATATAAAGGGTTTGACTTGTTTGAAAAGTTCAATTTTAAGTAAAATATATAGGAATGATGTTTTAAAAATAGGTTTTCAAACCTATGACACCCCCAAATCTGGGTACTCTATTCCCACAGGATTTGGTGTTCACTGTCCAAACATTCAATTCTAACTACCCAAATTAAATAAAACTTAAGCAATAAATCTTCCCATTAAAGGGTTACATAATTAAATCCAATACATTCTCAGGTCATCTAACCTTAAAACATTCATCAAATGCGGAAAAATAATTAATTACATCTCACAATTAAAACTAAGTTTGAAAACATAAGTCTCAACAAATTAACAAGTCTTTAACACTTATTCATCTTGCCTTTTCCCTTGCTAGTGGTTGGCTCGTCAACCTTCTCAACCTTAGCTGCAATGGTTATATATATGCAAGAGTGAGCAAAACAAATTCTCACTTGAAAGGACATAATATCTGGCAATGAATAAACTCAATTGAATTGAATAACATTTTCTAATATCGATAAACAAGAACTGATACTGGAAATCATCTGAGGGTCACAAGACCATGAACTATGTCCTAGGTTCTAAGTATTTTTCAACTTAAACCTTAACAGTCATTAGACTATAGGGACTCCCGTACATAGGGGGATCAACCCTTCGTACCATGTATTGTGCACAAACATCTAAACGCTTTCGCAAAAATAATCCCCTATAATAGGGTTGTTTATCTCAGTTTTAACATACAAGTCCGCACCAAAGAAAGTTTAGTTTGAATAAGTTACAAGGGTAGTTTAGAGTTCAACGTACATCAACTAAGGATTAGTTGAATCAAAAGTTTAATGACAATGCAAGGGTTGAACAACGACATATTATAGAGTAGTTATGACCCATAAATGAATAGTATAATACATCAAAGTTATGCTTTAAGAATAAATTTCAAAGCATTGAAAAGATATAATAAACATTGCTTGAACAAAAATGATAAGCTAAGGTTACAGTTTCCAATAAGAAAACAAAATTAAGAACTTTGCTCAATAAAATTCAAGAACTTACGTAATTTATAAACAAGATAGGATAACAAACTTGCATAAAATAAGTAAGGTAGGATAAGCTCAAATAGAGATTAAGGTTCGAAAACTTGCCTTGCCAGCTAGACAATATAACTTGATTTTCAATATCCTATACACATGTCATCATGACATAATTAGTTATTACATGATCTCAGTACATAAATAAATATTTATTTCATGTACGACTTGTAGTCTTAGGTTTAACCACATGGTTAATGTAACGATTTGATTGTTTGAGTTGTGATTCTGGGGATAAAATACTTGTAAGTATGGAAGGATGTAACAATCCGAAATTTCATATTGTAATTTTAAATATTTATTAGATTATATAGATATTTATTTGATGTGTTTATTGTTGAAATTGTGAATAAATATTTTATTGATGTGGTGGTTATTAGTTTAAATTTATTAGATAATATTCTAAATTAAATTAATTTATAATTTAAAGAGTTGTAATATAACATGAGATGTTATATTGTTGTTCTGATTTAATAATTTAAGATGGTATATTAAATTATTAAATATAATTTTGTGATATTTGTTAAAGTGAAAAATTTATTTAAAATATAGTATGTGATTAATTTATTTGATTATTATTGGATATGAAAATTCAAATAAATAATATGTGATTATAAATTATAAACTAAATTGCTCATTAAAATAAATTAAAGGAGTTAATTTAGTTTTGCCCAAACAAGGTTTAAATATATTAAGTCTTTATATTTTAAAGGGTTTTGCCAAACAAAGCCTTATGACTTTTGGATTTTTTTAATTTTTGAATTTGTAAATAATTTAAATAAAATAAATTAAATAATAAATATAACATATACGTTATATGTTGTAACTAATTAGGCTTATTATGGTCATATCAGTTTTCTTTTATTATTACGCATACATGGTTATCAGTTTTGGGTTATACGCATTCTAGTTTTTCTAAGCCTAAGATTACAGAGAACTTGAGAGAGATTGAGAGGAAACCTAAGAATTTCAAGGTGATTATCAGTTGATTAGCAAGGATCATCTTAGCAAATTGAAGGTATTTTCATAATATTACATATACATATACGTTTTAATATGTTGTACGTCGTGTATTTTCTAGACTCTATGAATTTAAATTCTCTCGAATTGTTGAAAAAAAAACTGAGTTGTTGCAAGTGTAAATAATTGTAATGCCAAAGTTTATGTTTAGTTAGGGAAATTGTATGCTAATTTCGTTTAAAAGTAGAAAAAATAATGACAATGAATATTTTCTCATATGTCTTGTAAAAGTACCAATTTTAGTGGTCAATTTGTGTGTTGAACTGTAAATGGGGTTTTGATTATGCTAGTTCATTAAGAAACGAAGATAACGTAGTTTAAACGAAGTGATTCGGTGTAGAATAGTAATCACAATGATAATTTTTGTAAAAGATGTCAAAAATAGAGTTTTCATATGAAAACATGGAATTTGAGGAAATTAAACTAGTATAATTGTTGTTAAATTGTTCTATGTTGAGGAATATGTTAGCAAACATGTTTGTGAAGTTCTATATAAATTGTTTGTGTTAAATTCACTGTTTAGTGGGTGAAATTCGTGTTAGTTGGCCTAAAAATTGTGTCGAATCACGTTTTGCAAAACTAAAACTGATGCATCACGCGGGCGCACAGACTCTTGGTGCGGGCGCGCTGTAATCCAGTATAAAACTGGCGCGGCCGCGCCAGTAGCCAGTCACAGACAGTAAAGTCTGCTATTTCTGCAGACCTTGGACACTCATTATAACTTAGTTAGTGATATGTTAATGTAATAAACATGTATTAAGATGGTTAAAACAGAACCGTGATATGTCATTGATAAATTCAAAGTGGTAAAAAGAATCATAAGTTATGAATGTGTTATGTTAGAACTTAGTGTACACAATAAATGTTAGATATGTGTTGTGAAGTCAACACTTGGAGTTTCAGAAATATATATAGTAGTATAAGACTTGTACTGAAATAACAAGTTTAACTAGAATTGAGTGTTATGTTGGAAATAGATGTTAGTGCATTGCATATATATAATTGTAAGGGTTATGAGATATAGAGTAAAGTTTACATTATAACTACTATGCGTTGCTATGTGACTAATAGTTGATGTCTATGGTTATATAATTGTGTAGGGCACGTGAGTGCAGATAACTGTAAGATGTTAAACTGTTATTGGTAAACAACGATAAAGGCAAGTCTTTCAGTTCCTATTTGCTATGTGAACTTGGTGATTAATTGTTTTAAATATTTATTGCGAAAAGAATGATGTGTTATATATATGTTGAATGCATGAAATGTTAAAGTCAACTTACGACTACGTCGATTGAGTAAAGCATGCTGATTAAGTAAGGAACTCAATCTTTATACTTGTTATATAAACTGTAACATGTATGTTATGTTAGTCCAATATTTATTTGATATATGTTGAGCATGTTATTATGTGCTACGTGATGCATGAAAACTGTTAGATTTTACTGGGCTGTCGAGCTCAACCTTGCAAATAACCATTTTTGCAGGTTAAGGATTGAAGGTAACATTATGTGCTACTTGAATGACGTGGATCAGAAATAATACACGAAGATTAATATTTTAGCTAAAGTTGTTATTTCTTTATACCATGATTAAGATTCATGGGATGTACTAAATGTTTTATGATGTATAGTTTATGTTGAGTTGTAAAGCTAAAGTTAGAGTTATCTGATATGCATGTAAAGGTTATCAGATTGAAATGTAAAATTTTATATAATAACAGTGATAAAGCGAATAATAAAATAAGATTGATTCAAAGACATGTAGATGATAAAGGTTTTGATTCAGGGAATTAAAGTAAGAAGGCATAAAAGTATAAATTATTCCGCATTTTATAAAGTTTAACATCGAATAATGATGTAAAATCAGAAGGTAGATGTGTTATTAACGACCAAAGTTGAGAATTAATTTGTATGAATTTTTGGGGTCGTTACAGGTGGTATCAAAGCTGTAGGTTATAAACCTTAGGTATGAGTATCGTAGGCTATAACCTTAGAGAAGGAAGGTGAAGATAATGAGAGAATAAGCTTAGATAGAGTTTGAACAATAAGAAGAAATTTAAGAAATTTATAAAGAATGGATTAAAACATGCGTGGAAGGATTCAAAGAAGAATCTCGCAGAGTTATAAGGAATATGAATGTGGGGTTACCCAAGTCCAATAATAAGGATGTAAGGTGATAATATATAGACAATGTCTATAAAAAGAGAATGATAAAGAAGTTAAGAATAAAAAAAAGTTATATTTAAGTATGGTATAATTGTACTATTTAATAGTTGATGTGTGGTATCTGGGCTAAACGATTCCTTCATAGAGCGGAGGTATATACGAACTAGCAACTCGGAACCTAGTTTGTTGGTAGTTTGTCGAAAACCACTCAGCGTACCATATTGAAACTATTAGAGACTCGATGTGTACCAAGTATAGAAAATGGATACATATGATGAAAATGTAGAACTCGAATGAAATGTTGAGAATCTTGAAAAGATATAAAGATAAGAAATGGGAGTTACCCTAAATCCAATAGCCAAGATAACTAATAATGTCGTAAATGATGGAAAAGGAAAGAAAGAGGATCGTAAAACAAAACGATCACGAGTTAAGAAAAGAATTTAAAGGGAGATGATTATAGAATAAGATCACAACGTGATCCGTTTAAGTTATAGAAGAAAGATAGTATGTAATGTTTGAATAATTATAGCTTAATGCTACGAAGATGGAGTACTATGAAATAGTACGAGATAACTCACGAGGAGTTATAGATGATGAGGTACGAGGAATTCGTATCGAGCAAAGAGCAAGTTAAGAGTAAGATAGAGTTAGGAAGGATTTCAATTGAGGACTCATGTGATGGCTGAGTTGTACAAACCTTTGTATGGGCGAAGGTTTTGTGCTTGCGCTCAGTTTATCACATTGATAATCATTGGAATGTTGGTGTCGCACTATCAATGTATATGTGGCGAAAAGGTTATTCTTTTCTTATGTGCATATTTGATAGTTAGAAACTATTAAGATTAGTCAGATATTATTAGGATTAGGCGCGGTTCTTAAAACTAATGCATATGGTAAGTTCGTGACTCATAATAATATGGTATGTTTTGAACCCCCTCAGCGAATGGACGCCTATGGTCTGACTAGGATAAGTTCTTAAACTCATATTATTATGGCAAGTCCTGAACTTTCAATGTGCGGTAAGTTTGATGAACTGGGTTATAATTAAGTGTGAATGGAGTATTGAGGATGATAAGAATAGATAGACCTATTAAGTAATGGATTATTATAGAAAGTAGAGTTGATGGTGGAAGCACGGGTATTCCAAATCTTCTAGCTATGCTAGACTTCAAAATTTTTGATATCAAGATAAATTCGCACTATGTGCCTTTTTAAAATGAATTTTTACTCTCAACGCATGGTGACAAATGTGTATGTGTGGACTTCGGAACACTGACACATCGTTACCTGTTGAGATATGATATCACTAAAACTGATTTTCAAATATTTTTGAACTATTTAAAGAATAGTTTATGCTAATTGTTTCGGTTAGACGCAAATAATTTGAAAATATCAAAATGTATTTTATATCATTAATGCATCATGGAACCTGGTGTAAAGATGATAAAAATGATGGAGTCATCAATGCAGTATTACTTAGTGTTGGATGTGATCAAATGATCGTCAACCCACTATGGTATGATGTAGTATGATTAAATCACCAAATGACGAAATCCTCAAACGGACTGTAAATACAGTTCGGTATCATAACGTCATAAAAAGATTTTTGAGATTTCTTTAAGATATGAGAATATATATATATATATATATATATATATATATATATATATATATATATGTGTGTGTGTGTGTGTGTGTGTGTGTGTGTATTTTGATTGATGTTCGAATTGATGTAGACATATATGCTATTTGATTTAGCTAGACGATTATTGAAAGATGTTCATGAAATTCAAGCGTTTATTGAAAAGTTATGTTAAACCAAATTATTTTGGTGCGGATTCAGATGTTGAAAAGCTAAGGTGAACAACCCTATAAGGGGACATGTTTTCGGGGACAATGGCTCCGAGCGTAACACATATAGTCGTTATAAAACACTATGTTGCGGCCCAACATAGTGGTACAATAGGCTGGCCACCTAGTGTACGTGTGGAGGGTGTTTTCAGTCTTTGTGATTGATAAACACTCTGGTTTGCAGTGTGAAGGATTGAGTTGAAGCACTAGTAAACCTATAGAAGAGTTCACGATCTTGTGACCCCTCAGCATGATTTGGAATCTTTTAAATTCCTGAGTTATTCATACTGCTTCCCAATTATTGAGCAATTGTGGAAGATTCTTGCTATTCTAAAAGGCGAATGTGGTAAGGATGATATTCCTTAGAAAGAAGTAAGTCGTAGAATGCGACACTGAATAATGAATATATTGAATAAGTGAGAAAAGAAATTTTAAAATGAGAAGGAGATGAGTTATCAAAGAATAATATAAATCTTTTAATAGAAAAGTTAATAATTGTAAGTGGTTATAGAACCCGAGGAATGAATAAAGTATTAACGTAAAATCTATTTTGATAGATTGAATGAATGAAGATTAATAAATAAAAATTTCGAGGACGAAATTCTTAGAAGAATGGGTGAATGTAATATCCCGAGTGTTTATGATAATGATCCTTAGAGGAGGGAATGAATAGGTTAAAGAATATATAATACTCAAAATATAATTGAGTTCAAGTGAAAGTTCTGAAATAAAATTTACAAAAATTTATTATCAAGAATGGTGGGGGTAGGAAATATAAAACCTATATTAAGGTAAAGTGTTGAAGTTATTCAACGAAGAGATTTGATGAAAACCTGAGTAAGGTAGGGTTTCGGTGATTCCAAGGACGGAATCCTTATAAGGGGGAAGGATGTGACAACCCGAATTTTTAAAAGTTATTAAAATAGGAATTTAATAATTAAAATTCTTATTACAAGATGTTTTGAGTTTGAGTATTTATATGTATGTGCTGTATATTTTGAAATATGTGATTTGGTGTAAAGAGAAATATATATTCATATATTGGGAAAGTAAGGTTTAATAGTACCCTGAGTTATTTGTTTAGTCTGTGTCTTCGATTCTGGGGACAGAATCTTTGTAAGAAGGAAAGAATGTGACGATTTGATTATTTGAATTGTGATTCTGGGGACAAAATTCTTCTAAGGAGGGAAGGATGTAACAATCTAGAATTTTAGATTGTAATTTTAAATATTTATTGGATTATATAGATATTTATTTGATGTGTTTATTGTTGAAATTGTGAATAAATATTTTATTAATGTGGTGGTTGTTAGTCTAAATTTATTAGATAATATTTTAAATTAAATTAATTTATAATTTAGAGAGTTGTAATATAACATGAGATGTTATATTGTTGTTCTGATTTAATAATTTAAGATGGTATATTAAATTATTAAATAAAATTATAATGAAATTATAATTTTATGATATTTGTTAAAGTGGAAAATTTATTTAAAATATAGTATGTGATTAAATTATTTGATTATTATTGGATATGGAAATCCAAATAAATAATATGTGATTATAAATTATAAACTAAATTGTTCATTAAAATAAATTAAAGGAGTTAATTTAGTTTTGCCCAAACAAGGCTTAACTATATTAAGTCTTTAAATTTTAAAGGTTTTGCCAAACAAAGCCTTATGACTTTTGAATTTTTTTAATTTTTGAATTTGTAAATAATTTAAATAAAATAAATTAAATAATAAATATAATATATTTATAATCTATACGTTATATGTTGTAACTAATTAGGCTTCTTATGGCCATATCAGTTTTCTTTTATTATTACGCATACATGGTTATCAGTTTTGGGTTATACGCATTCTAGTTTTTCTAAGCCTAAGATTACAGAGAACTTGAGAGAGATTGAGAGGAAACCTAAGAATTTTAAGGTGATTATCAGTTGATTAGCAAGGATCATCTTAGCAAATTGGAGGTATTTTCATAACCTTAGTATTACATATACATATACGTTTTAATATGTTGTACGTCGTGTATTTTCTAGACTCTGTAAATTTAAATTCTCTCGAATTGTTGAAAAAAGAACAAAGTTATTGCAAGTGTAAGTAATTGTAATGCCAAAGTTTATGTTTAGTTAGGGAAATTGTATGCTAATTTCGTTTAAAAGTAGAAAAAATAATGACAATGAATATTTTCTCATATGTCTTGTAAAAGTACCAATTTTAGTGGTCAATTTGTATGTTAAACTGTAAATGGGGTTTTGATTATGCTAGTTCGTTAAGAAACGAAGATAACATAGTTTGAACGAAGTGATTCGGTGTAGAATAGTAATCACAGTGATAATTTTTGTAAAAGATGTCAAAAATAGAGTTTTCATATGAAAACATGGAATTTGAGGAAATTAAACTAGTATAATTGTTGTTAAATTGTTCTATGTTGAGGAATATGTTAGCAAACATGTTTGTGATAGTTCTATATCAATTGTTTGTGTTAAATTCACTGTTTGGTGGGTAAAATTAGTGTTAGTTGGCATAAAAACTGTGTCGAATCATGTTCTGCAAAACTGAAACTGATGCATCGTGCGGGCGCGCTGTAATCCAGTGTAAAACTGGGGCGGCCGTGCCAGTAGCCAGTCACAGACAGTAAAGTCTGCTATTTCTACAAACCTTGGACACTCATTATAACTTACTTAATGATGTGTTAATGTAATAAACATGTATTAAGGTGGTTAAAACAGAACCGTGATATGTCATTGATAAATTCAAAGTGGTAAAAAGAATCATAAGTTATGAATGTGTTATGTTAGAACTTAGTGTACACAATGAATGTTAGATAAGTGTTGTGAAGCCAACACTTGGAGTTTCAGAAATATATATATATATAGTAGCATAAGACTTGTACTAAAATAACAAGTTTAACTAGAATTGAGTGTTATGTTGGAAATGGATGTTAATGCATTGCATATAAATAATTGGAAGGGTTATGAGATGTAGAGTAAAGTTTACATTACAACTACTATGCGTTGCTATGTGACTAATAGTTGATGTCTATAGTTATATAATTGTGTACGGCACGTGAAGTGCAGATAACTGTATGTTGTTAAATTGTTATTGGTAAACAATGATAAAGGCAAGTCTTTCAGTTCCTATTTGCTATGTGAACTTGGTGATTAATTGTTTTAAATCTTTATTGCGAAGAGCATGATGTGTTATATATATGTTGACTGCATGAAATGTTAAAGTCAACTTATGACTACGTCGATTGAGTAAAGCATGCTGATTGAGTAAGGAACTCAATCTTTATACTTGTTATATGAACTGTAACATGTATGTTATGTTAGTCCAATGTTTATGAGATATATGTTGAGCATGTTATTATGTGCTACGTGATGCATGAAAACTGTTAGATTTTGCTGGGCTGTCGAGCTCAACCTTGCAAATAACCATTTTTGCATGTTAAGGATTGAAGGTTTATGTGCTACTTGAATGACGTGAATCAAAAATAATACACGAAGATTAATATTTTAACTAAAGTTGTTATTTCTTTTTACCATGATTAAGATTCATGGGATGTACTAAATGTTTTATGATGTATAGTTTATGTTGAGTTGTAAAGCTAAAGTTAGAGTTATCTGATATGCGTGTAAAGGTTATCGGATTGAAATATAAAATTTTATATAATAACAGTGATAAAGCAAATCATAAAATAAGATTGATTCAAAGACATGTAGATGATAAAGGTTTTGATTCAGGGAATTAAAGTAAGAAGGAATAAAAGTTTAAATTATTCCGTATTTTATAAAGTTTAACAACGAATAATGATGTAAAATCAGAAGGTAGGTGTGTTATTAACGACCAAAGTTGAGAATTAAATTGTATGAATTTTTGGGGTCGTTACAATTAAGCCACACTTCTAATTTTATTAACACTAATTTCATTTATCACATAACTCGTTAATTGATAATCTTCATATTTGATGATCCATCACATTCTACCCGTTCATCATATAACATGATTACTCACATTTTATTGTCATAAGATTACTATATATTAATAATTACACAATTTGTATATTAAAAATTAAATTTATGGGCCAAACTGCTAATTGGCACTGCAGAGCCACCATTTGAACTAAAAATTTGCGCTGCAGATCCACCAAATGAACTAGGACTGGCGCTGCAGCGCGAAGTGCCAGTTTCAGAATCTGAAGTTTGCGAAAAACGCATAACAAAGCCAAATTGGCCTAAAAGCTCCTTTCTAACAACCATTCCAACTTACCCAAGTTGTATAAACTTCACAGAAACAATAATTAATATTCCTAACATGCTTCTCACCATATATGACAACACAAACAACAAATTAAAACCTCTAAATTCATTGTTCTTGCTATTTCTTCACTTTTGGACATTCTTAGCGAAACAAATTACTGTAAATTCGTTTTTTAACCAAAACAACTTGTTTAAAACCCATTGTTTTCGCTTCTTTATATATTTACACAATTAAAAGTTAATTTACACTTTATATTATGAATTGATTATCAATTTTTGATTCCAAAATAAGTCATATCATACACATATCTATATTTCTCTGTAAACATAATTTCTTCATCTATATCATGTTTTCATGAATTAAACAACTTTAAATCACATACAATTCATATAGAAACAGTTTATATGAACAAATTAACATGTTTAACCCATATCCTCAACTAATTGTTCATGAAACTCAAACACAGAGAACTTTCAAAATAAAACTAAACTAAACTTTTAAAAATTAAAATTATACCTTCAATTACTTGTTTAGCTTTGTTAGATGATAGCAAATTGCTTTGATAATCCCCCTCTTCTTCCCATTTTCTCTCAAATTTCTCTAGAGCTCTTACTCTCTCTCTCTCTCTCTTTCACTCTCTCTCTTTTCTTTCTCATTCTTTAGACTTGGGAGAAACTAACTGATAAAATACGTAAAACTAACCTGACATATACATTTAATATAAACTGATAAATATATAATGTCCCTTTAATTATATGGCAGTTATATATATTTTTTTTAAATTCAAAAGCCACTAAGGCTTGTTTAGCAAAACTAATTTAAAATGAGAATTCAAAAAGCCTTAAGCCTTGTTTGGTAAAACTAAATTAAATCTCTTTTAATTTATTTTAATAACTCACTTACTACATAGTTTATTGTCACATATTATTTAACTAAATTCCCATTTCAAATTTAATTAAATTAAGGCTAATAACAACTTATTAAATCATAATGCCACATAATCCAATTGTCAAAAAATTGTAATTTTCATTATAATTTATTTAATAAATTAGTACATCACTTGAATTACTAAATTAAATTAAAATAATATTATAACAATTCTTTTAATCCTTATCAACTCTCTAATTTAATTATTAAATTAAATTAGAATATTAATTCATCACTCTTTTAATTTAATTAACTTTAGCATATAAAATTATTGAATATCAACTTAATTAATGTATTACACTTAATCAAGTTAATTCCTCACAACTCATGAATTATTTATTTAACTAATAAATAATCAAATTAAACAAATATTTATTTAACAATAAACACATCAACTAAAATATTTATTTAATTCAATAAATATTTGAAATTACATATAAAAATTCTGGATTGTTGCATCATTCCCTCCTTACAAGGATTTTGTCCCCAGAATCACCACTCAAACAATTCATTCGTCACATTCTTCCCTCCTTACAAGGATTTTGTCCTTAGAATCGAAGACATAGATCAAACAAATAACTCAAAATAGCTTTTCATCATTTTGTCTTCGAGTTCCCATGTAGCTTCCTCGGCATTGTGGTTCCTCCATATCACCTTCATAGAAGGTATCACTTTATTCCTAAGCACTTGTTCTTTCCTGTCAACTATCAGGATAAGAATTTCCTCATAAGACAAATCTTTATCGAGCTGTAACCGTTCGTACTCAATCACATGTTTGTAGTCGGGTTTATACGGTCGCAATACTGAAACATGGAAGACATTGTGAACATGTTCTAATTTTGGAGGTAGAGCTACCTCGTAAGCCACTTCACCTACTCTTCGCATCACCTCAAAGGGTCCAATAAACCTTGGGCTTATCTTTCCTTTCTTACCAAATCGGATCTTCCCTTTCTAAAGAGAAACTTTTAGGAAAACAAAATTTCCAACGTCAAATTTGCGATTTTGTCTGTGTTGATCAGCATACTTCTTCTGTCCGTCGTAAGCAGCTACCAATCTTGCCTTGATGATTTTGATAACCTCAACGGTCTGATGTACCAGTTTTGACCCTAACAGTTAACGTTCACCAACTTCATCCCAGCACAGTGGAGTTCTGCACTTTTTGCCGTATAATGCTTCGTAAGGCGGCATGCCAATACTCGCATGGTAACTGTTATTGTAGGCGAATTCAGTCAACGGTAAATGATTATCCCAGTTTCCTTTGAAATCCATGATGCGCGCTCTAAGCATATCTTCCAATGTCTGGATTGTTCGTTCGCTTTGGCCGTCTGTTTGAGGATGGTATGACGTACTCATTCTTTTCATGCATTCTTGTAGTTTCTTCCAAAAGTTTGACGTAAATCGTGGATCTCTGTCTGACACAGTTGACAATGGAACTCCATGTCTCGAAACGATTTCCTTGACGTACAACTTTGCCAACTGATCAAGATTGAATCTAATCTTTATCGACAAAAAGTGTGTTGATTTTGTTAATCTGTCTACTATCACCCAAATTGCATCGTACCCTTTCTGAGTAGTCGGAAGACCTACCACAAAGTTTATTATGATATGCTCCCACTTCCATTTTAGTATTTCCAAAAGTTGAAGTAATCCGCTTGGTCTCTGATGCTCGACTTTAACTTTTTGGCATATCAAACATTTCGCGACACATTCTGCAACATCTATTTTCATATTCGGCCACCAAAAATGCTGTCGTAAATCTTGATACATCTTTGTACTCCCCAGGTAAAGTGAATATCTTAAGTTATGAGCTTCAGTCAAGATTTTGTCTTTAATTTCAGGTACTGCTGGAACCTAGATTCTTCCATCGAACCTCAGTAACCCTTCGGTATCGATCTTGAATTTCACCTTACTACCCTCAGACACTCTGTCTTTGATTTTCTCACATCCTTCATCTTGAAGTTGGGCGTTCTTTATCTTGTCCACTAAAGTTTCGCCATTGCTGAAATGAGCTCCTCCTGGGCAGTTAACAACATCAACTTCTACTCAAGCCATCAGTAACCACATTTGCTTTACCTGGATGATAAAAGATTTTGCAATCATAATCTTTTATCAATTCTAGCTATCGCCTCTGACGCATGTTCAGATCCTTCTATGTGAAAATATACTTCAGACTTTTATGATCCGTATATATCTCACATTTCTCCCCATATAGATAGTGTCTCCATATCTTTAGAGCAAATACCACCGCAGCCAATTCTAAATCATGAGTCGGGTATCCTTTCTCATAGTCCTTCAGTTTCCTTGATGCAACGCAATGACTTTGTCGTTTTACATAAGCACATAGCCCAGTCCTTTATGCCATGCATCACTATACACCATAAAGTTTCATGTATTATCCGGTAATGACAACACAGGTGTCATGCTTAGCTTCTTTTTCAACTCCTGAAAACTCTCTTCGCACTTCTCCGTCCAAACAAATTTTACGGCTTTCCTTGTCAAATTTGTCAACAGAGTGGAAATCTTATAAAAGTTTTGAATAAATCGTCTGTAGTAACCTGCCAGTCCCAAGAAACTCCTCACCTCTGATGGAGTCCTTGGTTGTTCCCAATTTATTACAGCTTCGACCTTTGATGGATCCACTGAAATTTCATCTTTGTCAATTACATACTGAAGAAATTGTACATGTTTTAGCCAGAATTCACACTTAGAGAATTTCGCATATAACTTTTCCCTTCTTAGCGTCTCCAATGTCAAACGTAAATGCTCGACGTGTTCCTCTTGAGATTTGGAATACAACAGGATATCATCAATGAATACCACCACAAACTTATCTAAGAATGGTTTAAACACCATGTTCATCAAATCCATGAATGCTGCAAAAGCATTGGTCAAACCAAAAGACATTACTAGAAACTCGTAGTGTCCATACCGAGTTCTAAATGTTGTCTTCGGGACATCCTCCTTTCTTACCTTTAGTTGATGATACCCACTTCTCAAATCTATCTTTGAGAAGTATCTAGATCCTTTCAGTTGATCAAACAAGTCATCCATTCTTGGCAATGGATACTTATTCTTAATAGTGACTTTGTTTAACTCCTTATAATCAATGCAAAGGTGCATTAACCCATCCTTCTTCTTCACGAATAACACCGGTGCCCCCCACGGCGATACAGTCGGTTCAATGTATTTCTTATCTAGCAACTCTTGTAGTTGTACCATCAATTCCTTCATCTCTATCGGAGCCATCCTGTATGAGGCCTTTAATATCGGAGCAGTCCCTGGTGCTAAATCGATAATGAACTCAATCTCTCTTTCAGGCAAAAGTCCTGGCAAAATTGTCCAAAAATGCGTCCACAAAATCCCTAACAACTGGTATCTCCTCCAGTTTCTCACCCTTCTTCTGAGTATCGACTATGCAAGCTAAATATCCTATACAGCCTTGCCTCAATAACTTCTTGGCTTGCATCATCGTCAGACAACTCGCTTGTCTAGGCGACTTGCTACCATAGAAAACTACCTTTGACGGAGTCATGAGGTTTACATTTTTCTTTTGGCAATCAATTATCGCTCCATAATTGAATAGCCAATCCATTCCCAATGTAACATCAAATTCCCCAAGTTTAATCGGGATTAAATCTAATGTCATTACGTTTTCCTTAATATTCACCCTACAATTCTTATATACGCATCTAATAGGAATCACCTCCTTATTCGCAATTTCTATGTTCAAAGGGAAATTCAACTCTTCACTAGGCAATCCTAAACTCTTCGCAAAATCATCAGATATAAATGAACAAATAACACCCGAATCAAATAATACATATGCATCTATATCATTGATTGGAATGATACCTGACACCACATCTTTTGACTGTACCGTATCCTGCACGGTCATGTTGAAGGTTCTAGCTATGGGTCTGTTTGATGACGTTGGTCCAGCAATTGCCAACGTACCTCCACTGCCACCTCCCTTGTTTCCACTTGTACCTCTAACTGTCTTTTTGGGACACTCACGAGCTAAATGATCCTTTGACCTGCATGTGTAACAAGTATTTATCTTCGGTTGATGGAAATTCAAGTAATGTGACCCTCCTAGCCAAAGTTAAAGCACACTCGCTTACCCCTCAAGCATATGCCAGTGTGATTTCTTCCACAGGTAGCACATACTTCAACTTTCCTCTTCTGCTGGCTACTCTACTGACTTCCAGCACTTGTACTCTCATTCCACTTCCTCTTTGGGTTATTATTTCTGCCACTACTACCACCAGTTTTGCCTTCATTCTCATTCTTCTTCTTCTCTGTTCCTGATTATAATTTGTTAAGGCATCGCTTCCACCCTCCACGATAATCGCCTTCTCAACCACCGCTGCAAACGTCTTCAGCTGAAATATAGAAACTCTGATGTCCAACCAAGGCTTTAATCTCTGTTTAAATCTTCTTTCCTTGTGCTCGTCTTTGTTAACTTGATACAGCACAAACCTCTCCAACTCATTGAATTTTGCTGCATACTCCGACACCGTCATCGTACCCTGCTTCAATTCTAAAAATTGAACTTCCATCTGATTCTGTGAGATTTCTAGAAAATAGGTATCAAAAAATATTTCTTTAAACCTATTCCATACCATTAGTCCATGTCCTCCTCGGGTTTTGTTTGCCTGCCACCAGTAACTGGCTTTTGCTTTCAACATGAACGTTGTAAAAGCAGTCTTCTGGCCTTCACCGACTCTAGCAACATCGAAAATCTTCTCTATTTCCATGATCTAGGTCTATGCCTCAACTAGATTCATGGACCCACAAAACTCTGGTGGTCCTCCTGCCTTAAAATCTTTAAAGGTCGCAGCTTGATTCTGCGGCTGATTCTAAAGTGATCCCGTCAATAATGTCACCAACTGATGTACTGGGTTAGCATTGGCATTGTTATTATTGTTAGACCCCTCAGGGATTCTTTGTCATGGTTGACGTCTTAGAGGCATTTTTTGTTAAAATACATGATCAGAAGACTGCCTTTACGATGTTCATGCTGAAGTCAGAAGCTAGCTATTGGTGGCAAGTGAATAAATGCAGAGAGGGACATGGAATAATTTCGTGGGAGAGATTTAAGGAGATGTTCTTCGAGACGTACTTTTCGCCGAGTTTATAGAACCAGATGGAGGTTCAATTCCTGGAACTGAAGCAAGGTTCGATGTCGGTGTCCGAATATGCTGCAAAGTTTAATGAGTTGGCAAGATTTACGCCATATCAAGTCAACACCGATGAAAGAAAGGCGAGGAGATTTGAACAAGGACTGAAGCCTTGGCTGTACAGTCGCGTTTCTATGTCCAAATGAATACGTTCACAGCGGTTCTGGAAAAGGCGATCATTGTAGAAAGAGGAAGTGATGCTCTAACCAAGTACAACCAGGAGTAGAAGAAGAGGAATAATGAAAGTGAGAATAAGGCAGGTGGTAGCCAGAGAGGCAGTAATCAAAAAATAAAATGGAACGACAGTAATACTATTGGGAATCAATAAGGGAATCAAAAAAAGAAGATTGAAGCTTGTGCTACCTGCGGGAAGAATCACGTAGGAGTATGCATAAAAGGGAAGAGGGTGTGCTACAACTGTGGTCAGGAGGGCCATTGTTAGGTAAAATCTAGTTACGCATAACACGCAAATATACGTGGTCAAAAAGTAATAAAGTGTAAGTAGAGTATCTTTTCCGCGAGGAATTATTAATACAAATTACCAAATACTAACTCTTAACCAAACTAATTTTATCTAAACAATCAATTTAAGGTTATGAATTAAATTATTTAATTAAACTAATTCTAATTACCACTAGTTAAAAATCAGATTATAGAGATTTAAGATCACCACTTCACTTATTGATTCACTTAAATTAATACACTTCTTATCAATTATGCTCACTATTCAGAACTTTTAATCAAGAACACATAAATAAATATGACCATCTCTCAATGCATCATACTCAAATTAACTTAAATCCACATATGATAGAATTAAGAACAACACCCTAATTAACTAATTCACTATATATCTATGTGAATTACAATTAAAGAGGATTTAAAGTACAAGTTCTTTATCAGATTACATGCGATGTATAGGTATATCTCTATCCTAGACATAAATTATGAATTTCAACGCCATGTAAAAAACATAATCAAATACTATTATGAATAGAGCTAAATCTATAATCAATCTCTCGAGTTCATATAGATTATCAAGGTAATTATTAGCTAAACAATTAAACAATTCAACACAAACCATAATAGACAGTCCAAGAATAATCACAATAATTAATAGAGAAGCATATTAAAATAAACTACGCAACAAGCTCCATTGTAATCTTAAACAACAATCCACAATTGAATAAACATTAAAAGACAAAAATAAGAGTACATAAAAGAATAAAATCTGTTGTCAGCAAATCTCATGTTCCCTCTTGCTCGTGCTTTTGATCTTCAATGGTCTCCAAGTTACTTTAATCTCCAAATATAATAAAAACTAGGATTTTGTCCTAATCTAATGAAAATCTAATCTAATAAAATCATCTCCCTTAATCCTTGTGATTCTCCTCCTTTTATATGCCTCTTCATGTGTCTTTTACCCCTCTTTAAAGTCCTTGAAACAAAATAGCTCAAACCAATCCTCCTTGAACTCAACTTTTGAAAACTCTTTTTCTTCTCGACAAGCCCGCCCCAGCGGGCTTTTTGTACTAGGAAAGTGCCGCCGTGGCAGGCATACTTTTGAACTTGGCCTCGGTAGGCTTTCCTGATCAGAAATTACAGAAATACCACTAAGCTCCATTTTCATGTTTTGACCTTTTGAAGTCGTTTCCTACAACACAAACACAAACACAAACACAAACATAAACACAAACACAAACATAAAAATAAGTAAAATGACACTAAAAATACTTAAAGTTAACAAAGAATTAAGCCTTAACGGTGTCCAATTCGTAGGTATAAAACCCACTCATCAGCCATATTGCAACAAACTGCCTTAGTCCTAAGAAAGGTGCTTGTTTTACTTGCGGGTCAAAGGATCACTTGACTCGTGATTATCCTAAGAAGGCAGTGGGAGGTACAAGAGAAGGTAGAGGAAATAATAGTGGTGGAAATATGATCATCACCGGTCCAGCACCATCAAATTGTCCAACTGCCCAAACTTCCAACATGAGCATGTAGGATGTTGTTCAGTCAAATGATGTGGTGTCAGGTATCATTCCAATCAATAGTATTAATGCTTACGTATTATTTGATTCGGGTGCATTTTGTTCGTTTATATCTAATGATTTTGCTAAGAATCTAGAATTACTTCAAGAAGAATTAGACTACCCCCTGAACATAGAAATTGCGAATAAGGAAGTGATTCCTGTTAGGTTTGTACTCAAGAAATGGCGCATAGACATTAAGGATCATTTGATGCAGTAGATTTATTTCGGATTAAATTTGGGGAATTTGACGTTGTTTTGGGAATGGATTGATTATTTAACCATGGTGCGGTAATTAACTGTCAAAAGAAGTGTGTAAACCTTATGACTCCGTCAAAGGTTATCTAGCCTACACAGTCGATACTCGAAAGGTGGGTGTGAAGCTGAAGGAAATATTGGTTGTTAGAGATTTTGTGGACGTGTTTTTGAATGATTTGTCAGGACTTCCGCCGGATAGAGAAATTGAGTTCATGATCAACTTAGCACCATGGATTGCTCCGATATCGAAGGCCTCGTACCGAATGGCCCCAGTATAAATGAAAGAGTTGATGGTGCAACTTCAAGAGCTGTTAGACAAGAAGTATATCCAACAGAGCGTATCACCATGGGGAGCACCGGTGCTATTCGTCAAGAAGAAGGATGGATCAATGCATCTCTGCATTGATTATAGAGAGTTGAACAAGGTCACGATTAAGAATAAATACCCGTTGCCAAGGATCGATGACTTGTTCGATCAATTGAAAGGATCGAAGTACTTCTCCAAAATAGATTTGAGAAGTAGGTACCATCAATTGAAGGTGAGAAAGGAAGATGTACCGAAGGCAACATTCAGAACTCGATATGGTCATTACGAGTTTCTGGTAATTTCATTTGGTTTAACAAATGCACCTGCAGCCTTTATGTAATGCCCGAGAAAATCGGATCTTTATGTGAATTAAATTTTATTTGATTATTTGAATTAAATGAATTTAATTGATTATTTATGTGAGTAAGCTATGTAAAGGTCATTCTATGACCTAGAATGTGCAGATCTGGTTAGTATTTTGGCTATGTGTTGGATTAATTATTTTGAATTTCCAAGGCAAAAATAAAGGTTTTTCGAGAAATTTTCGTAAAAACATTATTCATCCGTTTTTGCTCTGAGATTAAGTTTGAATTTCTGAGAAACGCTTAATGATAGGATTCTAAGACATAATGGAATATCCAATAATATTTCAGTTATGACAAACGAAGTTTTCGCCTGCGGACTTAAAACCTAAGGGTTAAGAATTGTGAGTTTCGAGAATTTAATGGCTACGTATAATGATTAGGGTTGTTATACGTGAGTAATACAAGTATGATACTAGTTATTATACGAGTATAGTACAAAGATTATTACGACATATAATATGAATATCGTACGAACTATATACGAAGAGAATACGAGAATGGTATGCGTAGAATACGATTAGTCTTAATGGACTTTGAGTTCATGGACTTTGTATAATCTAATTGGACTTGGATTATGTCAAGCCCAATGTGTATGAAAATTAAGCCCAAGGTAGGCCCAATAAGAATAAATGCTAAGGCCCAAACTAAGAAAATGAACCGCGGATCGAACCAATGGGTCACCGAATAGGTAAAACCCATGGGGAGCCCACAAGGCCATGTGGGCCGGCCACTTGGCCACCAAGTAAAGTGGTTACTTGGTGGCTAAGCCATGAATAGTAAGGAGGTGGGACAATGATCATTTTGCCCTCAATTGGTTTTGTCTATAAATAGAAAGCTAAGTTGGTTCATTTGACTGTTTTACCAACTCTAGAAATATATTGAGGGAGAGAAAGGAGCTATAACAAGTAATTGATAGCAATCAAAGCAAAGTATACAAGCTTTATCAAGAACGCGAAGAATCTTAAGGTAATTTTACGTAAACGTTAGTCTTCGATCTTTTTCGATTTCTTCTTTGTAGAGAAGTATGAATTGGTGGAGCATGTCTCTTCCAGAGTAATAAGGATGGCTAGTAGTGGATTAAACCATTATAAGTTATGTATGATGTTCGGTAAAATCTAATTATGCACAGCACGTAAGTATACATGGTAAACAAGTAATATAATAATAAGTAGAGTATCATTCCCACAGAGACTTTAATAAGAAATTAACTCTCACAATTACCAATTTCCTATTAACCCAAATTTTATTAAACTAACCAATTTCAAGTTTGTAACTAAAAGTATTAAAAATATTAAAATCACCAAACAATCAACAACACTAAAAACTGAATTTTCAAACAAATATTGGACAATTAGACTTACAACTTCACTCTAAGCATCACTCTGATTATTACACATTTATTCCAGTTTAATTCACTATCCCAGTTTATTAATCAAGAACACGTAAATAGAACTAGCCACCTCTCGATGTACTAATACCGTATTAACTCAAATCCACAAATTAGATAAAATCAAGTTAAATACCTTAATCAACTAACTCACAATATCTCTATGTGAATTGCAATTAAAGAAGGTTTAAGTTCAAGTTCTTTATCTGATTACATGCGATGTTAAGCATATCTCTACCCTAACATTCATCAAGGTTCTGTTTAATCACAAAATTCAAGAACACATGCTATATTAACTAAGTATAGACTCGTACTTCCTCTCTCGAATCCATACAAGTCCACAAAGAATTGTTGATCAGGCAATTCATAAATTCAAGATCAAATTAATATAGATAAACTGAATAATAGTTTATTAAACTGAAAATCAAAGATTACATAACCATTGTTCCACTTAAAGATCCGTCATAAGCCTAAAAAGTACTTAGTTCATCATCAATGAAATAATAACTGAATAAATTAAAGATGTCATCCTTCCAATTACAAATATAAAACTAAAGAAGAAGAAGAATTCAGAACACCCTTCACTAAAGCCTTAATCTGCAAATAGTATGAAAATCCTTCAAAATTTTCCTTAATCTCTGCTAATTGCCTTGCGTCACACTGATCTTGTTGTTTAATGTTCAATATATATCCAATACCTGCATTCTAGTCGCAATCCCATGCCATCTAGAGTCCCGGAGCATTCCAAGTACTAAAGCTCACATCCTAACAGTGTTTAAAACAACTTAGGACTGTTTTGATTCGGGACCCCCCGCCTCGGCAGGGGTATTGCTTTACAAAGGGCTCGCCCCGGCGGGCTTGTCTCTTGTAAATTGACTTGAAGATCCCCCGCCGCGGCGGGGGTGGCTGCTATCTTCTGTTCTGTTTTGCTCATTTGCTTGCCACAATGCACCTTGACTCTACCCTTTTTGATCAATTGCAACACCACCAAACCTACACACAAAATAACACTAAACAAATAAAAATAAACATAAAAATAAGGAATTAACATCGATTAAGCTTGAATTAGGAACCGATTCGCGGGTATAAAACCCATTTATCAAAATCCCCCAAACTTAAAACGTGATAGTCCTCGAGCACAAAACAAACTAACATGCTATGCAATGCAATGCAATGATATGTAATGCATCTAATCTATATGTCTACAAATTCAACAGTATTATAGAATCAAAATTATTCCTTCGGCCTCAGAGAAATCAAGCAAACACTACAACACTTCATATCAAAACCAATCAATAACTCCTTATCAATCCTCGAATCTTAGACCGTCATCACTGATATAGTGTGCTCTTTGCTCTTATTTCCCGTCTTTTTATTTTATTTTTTATTTTTTATTTTTTATTTTTTATTTTTTATTTTTTATTTTTTATTTTTTATTTTTTATTTTTTTTTAGATAGATGGTTGGTGAGTGTGTTTTACGCTCCATCTCACGCCTGTGTTTATGGGGAGTATGTTTCACATTTCTTCTCAACCCACCACAAGACTCAACTAGAACATTCTTCTTCTTTTTTTCATTTCTTTTTCTTTTTTTTCTGAAGCTTATATACCCACTTTTTCCCCCAAACAAGTTCTTGCCTAATTCTTTGTCTTCACTGCCTATTCTTGTCATTCTCTTATTTACACTAGCATTATCCTTTAGAAACTCTTTATGTATTAATTTGAACTACTCAGTCGACATAGGTGTTATTAACGTGCTACCCTTTTTATACCAGTTTCAAACATGCTAAAGATTTAATTAATAACTCAAAATTACATCATAGTTCTAATACTGGGTACTGTATTTATCTACTCAATCCCAATCTCATCATTGGCCAAAATCAAAATGAACTACAACGACTGTTGGACATATGCAAAATAACACAATACTAACTTAAATTTTTTAATTTTTTTATATATATGGCAAACATAACATAACATGATGCAAAAATAACAAAAAAACTAAAAACTATTTATGCTCCTAAGCTACTATGCAACTATGTGACAATATGAATGCAAACATGTAAAAATCCTAAAACTAAACATGAAATAACAAATGTAAACCTAACTAATGGCATTAAACATGCAAACATGAAACTAAACTAAATCCCCCAAACTTGAAAACTACAATGTCCTCATTGTATGGATAAAGCAATAAATGTGTGAGGACTTCCCTGTAATCGCCTAAGTCTGGGGTGGTGGTGGTTGATCTTCCTCATCAGAGTCACTTGGTGGAAACCATGGAATTGGGATGGGCTGCTAGTATGGGAATTGTGCATTTGGATTGAAGCTCTGGAGCGTCGCATTCAATGAAGCAAAGGATGTATTCATAGCCTCGAACATGTGGTCTTGCCTCGCTACCTAGTCTTTGCATTTCTCGTCGTGCCTTCTTGTTTTGCTCATCCATTTTTCGTTGAAAGTGTAAGAATTGAGAGCTAGATATGATAACGGATTGTGGTGCCGCCTCCATTCCTTGCTCTCCCATCGTTATATACTCCTGAAACTCGTCATCATCCAAGGTGTCATCAGCGTCAGCCTCGTCCTCTGAAGCTGAGGGAAATATAAAGCCTACTCCCCGTGGATGTGACTCACCCCCGGTCCACACCGCATACCGCACATTCATTCTGGAATCTAGTAACTGAAGCGACATCTGAGTGGGTTCATCATCGGACCATCTAACACCTACTTGGCGACATAACCCATAAATGAGTGATGGGTGGTGGCAAGCCGCCTGAGAAATTTCCTCATAAGCATCGTCGAATTAAAAAACTAATTATAGCCCCTATGTCGATGATGAAATCTTACACAATTGCATATAAGAGTAATGCCTTTTCTTTGGTCACATCCGATGTGTGTGTGGATGGAAACAGCTTGGCACACAAGAATGCATACCATATTTTCCTATACCTGCTGAGATCCTTACTATGAAAAATAGTCCCTCCTTTTCAACCCTTAATCCATGTGGTTCTCGGCTTAGTCATTTCCTTCAGAATAGCCTTAAAGTCAGGATCGTTGTCACATAAATGAACATATTGGCAATGACTCAGTACTCTTAACTGGTAGTAAGTGTTGATAGCATTGGCACTGAAAGGAACGAGCCTCCCCCGCACAAAAGCATTGAAAGGGGCCTTATCTTCGGCGTTTGCATAGAATTCTTTGACCACACTCACAACTACGGGCTCGAACTCTTCCGTGAACTTATTCCAACCCTTCTAATATATTTGCTGCATCATTTCACCATCGATATGGTTCGGTGCAAACCCCCGCTCCGGTGTAAGTGCTTTTGTCACCATGTAGTCGTAACGGTTGGCGGCAGCGGGACTTTTGAATTTTTGTAGATCAAAGGTCCGTGTTGGTTGTGCGGACCCTTAACTTTCTCCCCTTTGTCGTTTTGATGTGGGTTGAGATGCCAATGAATTGAAAATCAGTACGCTTTACAACGATATTTCCCCCAAACTTCACTCACACAATTTGTCAAACACTTGGTGTGCACACTATTTTATCCCCCCAAATTTTATGATTTTATGGCAACTATGGTGATAGAGGATGAAGAATTGGAAGATAAGTAACCCACTTTCAAGTGCAATATAACATCCCTCAACAAGAAACCTAATTCATAGCTTTTGGAGTCGGAGTTGAATGTATGTGGTGAAATTGGGTTATGAGGGGATGAATATATAGAGATGGTGTGATGGAGAGGAATAGGAGTAATGGATTGAAGTAGTGGGTGACTAGGTTAATGTAGTGGAGTGATGGAGGTGTAGTTGCCAAAACGTGGGTGGAGAGTGGGTTGAAGATGTGTACGAGTGGGGTTTCAATTGGGGAAGAAGAAGTAGTGGGAAACAAGATGTAACTACCGAAACAGAGCTGGTTCGAATTCAGGACCCCCGCCCCGGCGGGGGGTATTGTGCCTATGAAGAATCTCGCAGAGTTATAAGGAATATGAATGTGAGGTTACCCAACTCCAATAATAAGGATGTAAGGTGATAATAAATAGACAATGTCTATAAGAAGAGAATGATAAAGAAGTTAAGAATAAAAAGTTATATCTAAGTATGGTACAATCATACTCTTTAATAGTTGGTGTATGGTATCTGGGATAAACGATTCCTTCACAGAGCGGAGGTATATACGAACTAGTAACTCGGAACCCAGTTTATTAGTTGTTTGTGGGAAACCACTCAGCGTACCATATTGAAACCATTAGAGACTCGATGTGTACCAAGTATAGAAAATGGATACGTATGATAAAAATATGGAACTCGAATGAAATGTTGAGTAATGTTAATGAACTTAGAAATTCTTAAAGGAGGAATTGTTATATAAATAAGAAAATTCAAAGAAGAATCTTGAAGAGATATAAAGATAAGAAATGGGAGTTGCCTAACTCCAGTCGCTAAGATAACGAATAATGATGAATAGACAAAGCCTGTAAGATTAAAAGCATAAATGAAATCATAAATGATGAAAAAAGGAAAGAAAGAGGATCGTAAAACAAAACGATCACGAGTTAAGAAAAGAATTTTAAGAGAGATAATTTTAGAATAAGATTACGACGTGATCTGTTTAAGTTATAAAAGAAAGATGGTTTGTAATGTTTGAATAATTATAACTTGATGTTATGAAGATACTGTACTATGATATAGTACAAGATAAACTCACGAGGAGTTATAGATAATGTGATACGAGGAATTCGTATTGAGCAATTTAAGGACAAGTTAAAAATAAGTTAAGAGTAAGGTAATGTTAGGTGGGGATTTCAATTGAGGACTCATATGGTGACTAAGTTGTACAAACCTTTGTATGGGCAGAGATTTTGTGCTTGCACTTGGTTTATCACATTGATAATCATTGGAATGTCGGTGTCGCGCTATCAATGTATATGTGGTGAAAAGGTGATTCTTTTCTTATGTGTATATTTGATAGTTAGAAACTATTAACATTAGTCAGATATTATTAGGATTAGGTGCGGTTCTTAAAACTAATGTATATGGTAAGTTTGTGACTCATAATAATATGGTATATTTTGAACTCCTCAGCGAATGGACGCCTATGGTCTAACTAGGATAAGTTCTTAAACTCATAGTATTGTGACAAGTTCATGAACTTCCAATGTGCGGTAAGTTTGATGAACTGGGGTATAATTAAGTGTGAATAGAGTATTGAGGATGATAGGAATAGATAGACTTATTAAGCAATGGATCATTATAGAAAGTGGAGTTGATGGTGGAAGCACAGGTATTCCAAATCTTCTAGCTATGCTAGACTTCAAAATTTTTGACATGAAGCTAAATTCGCACTATGTGCCTTTTAAAAATGAATTTTTACTCTCAAAGCATGGTGACAAATGTGTATCTGTGGACTTCGGGACACTGACACGTCGTTACCTATTGAGATATGATATCACTAAAACTTATTTTCAAAGATTATTGAACTGTTTAAAGAATAGTCTATGCTAATTGTTTCGGCTAGACGAAAATGATTTGAAAATATCAAAATGTATTTTATATCATTAATGCATCATGTAACCTGGTGCAGAGAAGATAAAAAAATGAGGGAGTCATCAATACAGTATTACTTAGTGTTGGATATGATCTAAGGATCATCAGCCCACTATGGTATGATGTAGTATGATAAAATCACCAAATGACGGAATCCTCAAACGGACTGTAAATACAGTACGGTATCATGACGTCATAAAAAGATTTTTGAGATTTTTTTAAGATATGAGAATGAGAATATATATATATATATATATATATATATATATATATATATATATATATATTTCGATTGATGTCCGAATTGTTGTAGAAGTCTATGCTATTTGATTCATCTAGACGAATATTGAAAGATGTTCATGAAATTCAAGCGTTTCTTGAGAAGTTATGCCAAGCCAAATTATTTTGGTGCGGATTCAGATGTTGAAAAACTGAGATGAACAACCCTTTTATAGGGGATTACGCGGACGCATTTAGATGTTTGTGCACAATACATTGTACGAAACGTTGATCCCCCTAAGTACGAGGAGTCCTAATAGTCTTATAACTGTTAAAGTTTAAGTTGAAAGATTACTTATAACTATGGACATAGGTGAACAACCCTGTTCTAGGGGATAATTTACGCATAGCGTTTAAAAGTTTGTGCACAATTGTACGAAGGGCTTAACACCCTAAGTACGAGAGTCCCTATAGTCTAATGATTGTTAAGGTTTAAGTTGAAAGAGTACTTATAATCGTGGACGTAGTTCAAGGTCTTATGACCCCTCAGCATAATTTGGAATCATTTAAATTCCTGAGTTATTCATACTGCTTCCCAATTATTGAGCAATTGTGGAAGATTCTTACTATTCTAAAAGGCGAATGTGGTAAGGATGATATTCCTTAGAAAGAAGTAAGTCGTAGAATGCAACACTTAATGATGAATATATTGAATAAGTTAGAAAAGAAATTTTGAAATGAGAAGGACATGGGTTATCAAAGAATAATGTAAAACTTCTAATAGAAAAATTTAATAATTGTAGAAAGATCTTTGTGGAAAGAAAGTGGTTATAGAACCCAATGAATGAATAAAGTATTAACGTAAAATCTATTTTGATAGATTGAATGAATGAAGAGTAATAAATAAAATTTCGAGGACGAAATTCTTAGAAGAAGGGGTGAATGTAATATCCCGAGTGTTTATGATAACAATCCTTAGAAAAGGAAATGAATGGGTAAAAGAATTTATAATACTCAAAATATAATTGAGTTCAAGTGAAAGTTATGAAATAAAACCTAGAATTTGCTTAAGAAATGAGGTAGTACGAAATATAAAATCTATATTAAGGTAATGTGTTAAAGTTATTCAACGATAAATTTTTAAAGAGATCTAATGAAAACCTGAGTAAGGTAGTGTTTCGGTGATTCCGAGGACGAAATCCTTATAAGGAGGGAAGGATGTGATAACCCGAATTTTTGAAAATTATTAAAATAAGAATTTAATAAATAACATTCTTATTATGATATGAGAGAGTAATGTATATTACATATAAATGTAATATGTTAATATTTTACGATTGTGAGATCGTAAATAATTAAAATATTTATCAAGTAAAATAAGTATTTTAGTTAAAATATTTATGGATTAAAATAAATATTCAATAAAACTTATTGGGCAATAATTCATTTAAGTATGATGATATTAAATAAATTGATGATAAATAATTTTATAATTTGTGCAAAATTATTACGTTAATGTGGTGGTGATTTTCTAAGTTAATTAAGTAATTAAATTAGAGGATGAAGATTTATTAAATAAATTTATTATGTTGATAAGGAGTGATTTGATAAATTAAGTTATTAATAAACACAATGTAACTTAATATGAAATTCTAAGATTGGTTTGGTTATGTGTGACAAATGTACCATATAATAGAGGAGTATTAAAATAAATTTTAAAAAAAAAGGGATTTTGGGTTCTAGCCAAGCATGGCCTAGAGACCCTTTGTATTCTATAACTGCTGAGACTATTGGATTGTGTAACTGAGGGCTAAGTAAATATACGTAACTTATTTTTCTAAGGTTAAGAACACAGAAGAGAGAAATAGAGAAAGGGAGAGAATTCTCTATAATTTGGGAAGAAAATTCTGAGAATCAAAGAAGAGGAAGAAGATTAATCAAGCTTCTCTAATCATCTAGCTAATTAAAGGTAAGTAATCTAGATTAAAGTTTCGAGTTCTTAGTTTTGTTTTCTAAGTTATCTGTAATTGAAGTTCTATGGTTAATTTGTTGAGAAATTAGTTTTATGTGTATTGGGATTACATAATCTATTATATGTTGTCTATAGATAATTTTTGAAGTATCGAATTCATGAAAGCATGTTTGAACGTGAAGAAATTGAGTTTTATTGATGTATATACATTAGGGCTTATTTTGGAATCAAAATTTATGATGAAGTCGTGATATAATCTGAAATTGATGATATATGTTGTTAGTATATTGAATTACGAAAACAACGTAGTTAGAATGGTGTCAAATGGTTAAGAAACAAATTTGTGGTGTTCAATTTCGCTATGAATGTCAAAATAAGAAGAAATAATAGAAATAGTGAAATTAAAGGTTATAATCTTTGATGTTTATGTTGTTTATGTGGGTAGAAACGTGTTAGAAACATTAGTTTATGCTTCTGTAAACATATTACACCTTGGGTAGGTTGGTATGGTTGTTAGAAAGGAGTTTGTAGGCCTAATTTGGCTTTCTGTAGTGTTCTAGATCAAAAATTGCAGAAACGCAGAAGGGACCCCTACCCCGGCGGGCCCCCCTAGTACAAAAAACCCGCCCCGATTGGGGGGGGCAGTCTGCCTAGCCGAATTTTGGAAAAAAAAATGACCGGACATATTTTACTAAAATGAACATAACGTTTTCATACGAACTCCGATTGAGGTGATTCAAGATGATCCAGAACGAGGACGAGTATACCTACAACTTTTGTTCTTTAAGTTTTTCAATTTGATGTCGGGAACAGTGGTCAAAATGGTCATCTTTAGGACTGTTATGTTTTTAGGGGCAATCGGAGGGCGTCGGGCATGCACGTATGTATGTGTAGTGCTTCTGACGATAAAAGATGTTGTTCTAAGTTATAAAACATAAATGTTAGCAAACATAATGATGTTTAACATTAATAAATAATGTATTAGATAAGTTATAGAAGCATAGTAAGCATACACAAGAGAGGCAAATCGGGCGTGTGACGAATAAATGTCGAAACGCCGTGATAAGTGTTAATGAATGTAAAAAGTGTTTTAAGTCAAATGAAATGGATATTATAAAATATGAAATGGGTTTAATATAAAACCAATAATGATTCCTAGAAAGATTTAAACACTTGAATGAATTTCGAATATTACATAAGTCGAAAAGTTAACACAATCTAATTGAACATTGTGTGCTAATTAATAGGAAAGATTATGAGATGTGGAGTATTGTTTACATTATAATTACTATGTGTTGTTATGTGACTAATAGTTAATGTGTATGATTATATAATTATGTAGGATACGTGAAGTGCAGATAACTGTAAGCTGTTAAACTGTTATTGGTAAACAACGATCAAGGCAAGTCTTTCAGTTCCTATTTGTTATGTGAACTTGATGATGAACTGTTTTAAATATTTGTTGCAAAGAGCATGATGTGTTCTATATATATTGAAAGTATGAAACGTTAAAGTCAATTTATGACTACGTTGATTGAATAATGAATGTTGATTGAGTAAAGAACTCAATCTTTATACTTGTTCTATGAAATGCAGCATGTATATTGTGTTAGTCCAATGTTTATGAGATATATGTTGAATATATTATTATGTGATATGTGATGCAAACTGTTAGATTTTTCTGGGCTGTCGAGCTCAACCTTGCAAATAACCATTTTTGCAAGTTAAAGATTTAAGGTAAGGATATGTGCTACGTGAATTATAGAGATCCATATTCACGAAGATTACTTATGTTTTATGGGAAATGTATTTAGTATTTTGAATGTAACATGTTGTTGAATTGTAAGTTGAGCTATCCGGTGTATATGGATATCTATTTATGATGTAAGACTTGGTATAGTCATTTTGTTGTAACGATTCATAATATAAATTTGAATCGAAGAGATGTAATGTAAAGGTTGCGATTTAGGGTAATACAGAAGGAAATGTATAAAAGTTTTAAATATTCCGCATTTGTAGTGATTTTAATATCGAATAATAATGTAAAGATAGATTAAAGTTGTATTGTTAACGATCGAGAAGCAGAATATTATTGTATGAATTTTGGGGTTGTTACAGTGATTGTGATGACATCCATGTTTGAATTGCCACCCCAATAATGCTTTAGCCTTTGACCATTGACCTTGAACCTACTGAAGAACTCAACGGCGCCATGTGAGAAAACTCTTTTAACGGTAAATGCACCCGACCACCTTGATTTTAGCTTCCCTGGGAACAATCTCAACCTTGAGTTGAAAAGTAGTATTGATTTCCCTGGTTCGAACGTTATGTGCATGATTTTATGGTCGTGCTATTTCTTGACCTTTTCTTTGTATAACTTAGAGTTTTCGTAAGCTTGAAATCAGAAATCATCGAACTCGTTTAACTGAAGTAGTCTCTTTTCACCCATAGCTGCTTGATCGAAGTTAAGTTTTTGAATAGCCCAGTAGGCTTTATGTTATAACTCCACAGGCAGGTGATGTGACGCCCCCAAAATTAGGTATACATCACCCATCTTGGGTCGTCAGATACAAAGTACAGAATACAAATACAACTTACTAATACAACTGTCGTGTACAATACGACAAAACATAAACTGTGAGTTTGAATACAAACATAAACTGTGTGTTGTGCGCCTCCATCATGATTTCATACTTTAAATCAGGGTTGTTTGGAACACAAAGTCTGGAGTTGACTCGAAGTATTCCTTCTTCATCGATTCTTGCTTTCGGCATAGCACCTTCTTGCACTTTCTTCCTCATACGCATCAGCTCCAGGTCTGTAGCTTGAGCAGCTTTAACTTTATCGATTAAAGTCGGTTCTACTCATATATTCGCCATCATCACATGGGTCCCTGGAGTCTTTAACTCTATCTCCATCCTTTGCAAGTCACACAAAATGGGCCTTTGTGTTGACAATATCGCACTCGTACTTGCATATGATCTTCTACTCAATGCGTCAGCTACCACGTTCGCTTTTCCAGGATGGTATTGAATGGTATGATCATAATCTTTCAACAGTTCAAGCCAACGTCGTTGTCGCATGTTGTGTTCCTTTTGAGTGAAGAAATATTTAAGGCTTTTATGATCCGTAAAGATCTCCACCTTCTCCCCATACAAGTAATGCCTCCAAATTTTATGTGCAAAGACAACAGCTGCCAACTCTAGATCATGAGTAGGATAATTCCTCTCATATTCCTTGAGTTGTCTTAATGCATAGGCTATGACTTTTCCATGCTGCATGAGAACGCATCCCAACCCTTTGCTCGAAGCATCACTGTAGATGACAAATCCCTCCGAGCCAGATGGTATTGTTAGAACAGGTGCTGAAATGAGTCTCCTCTTGAGTTCTTGAAAACTCTTCTCACATTCTTTGCTCCAACCGAACTTTGTATCTTTCCGAGTTAGCTGAGTTAATGGAGTAGCGATTCGAGAAAATCCTTCCACGAATCTCCGATAATAACCAGCTAAACCAAGAAAGCTACGTACTTCGGTCACTGATTTAGGTTGCTCCCAGCTTTGAATAGCTTCAATCTTTGTCGGGTCAACCGATATTCCACGACTTGATACTACGTGCCCAAGGAATGCTACCTCCTCCAGCCAGAACTCGCATTTCTTCAACTTGGCATAAAGCTTGTATTCACGAAGCTTTTGGAGTACCAGCCTCAAGTGTTGCTCATGATCTTCATGACTTTTGGAATAAATAAGGATGCCATCAATAAAGACGACCACAAAGTGATCCAAATATTCCTTGAATACCCGGTTCATCATATCCATGAAGGCAGCAGGAGCATTAGTCAATCCAAAGGACATGACTAGGAATTCATAATGCCCATACCGAGTTCTAAAAGCCGTCTTTGGAATATCCTCAGTTCTAACCTTCAGCTGATGATATCCAGAACGAAGATCGATCTTTGAAAAGAATCGTGCTCCTTGCAACTGGTCAAACAGGTCATCAATACGTGGTAATGGGTACCTATTTTTGATGGTGACATGATTCAACTCCCGATAATCAATACAAAGTCGCATACTTCCATCTTTCTTCTTCACGAATAGAACAGGAGCACCCCAAGGAGAAGTACTAGGATGAATAAAGCCAATGTCTAACAATTCCTGCAGTTGGATCTTTAACTCCTGAAGTTCAATAGGAGCCATTCGATATGAGGCTTTGGAAATGGGTTTTGTACCGGGTTCAAGGTCGATACAAAATTCAATTTCACGCTCTGGGGGTAGGCCAGGAAGTTCTTCAGGGAATACGTCAGGGAATTTATTAACAATAGAAATATCATTCAAAACTGACGTATTTTTGTTTAGATCCGTGACATGAGCTAAGAAAGCTTGACATCCGTTTTTCAATAAACGAATAGCTTTATGGCTTGAGATGACAGCGATTGATTTTAATGGTTTGGTTGCTTGAATTCGCATAATAGGTCAATTAGGAATATGAAAGCTAACAACCTTACGAAAACAATCAATTTTTGCATGATGAGTAGTTTACCAATCAATCCCTAGAATCACGTCAAATGCAAGTATTTTTAATGAAATAAGATCGACAGGTAATGTGTGGGTACCAACTTGAACCAAACAAGACTTATAAATCGTGGATGTAATGAAGGTTTCTCCCAATGGAGTTTCAACAGATAAGTCAAAGTCTAATTTCTCCGGAATCAAATTTAATCGATGAGCGCAAGTAGGAGAAATAAAAGAATGGGTAGAACCGGTATCAAATAAAGTATAGACTTCGTTAGAGTTTATGATAAGCTTACCCGTGATGACCTCATTCAGGTTCCTTGCTTTCTGGGAGGTCACAACAAACGCTCTCCCTTGCACTACCGGTTTTGACTTTTCTGGGACGGCCTTTGGTGTCTCCATCTTGGCTGAACTTGTTTTTTGGTAAACGACAAAATTGAGCTAAATGACCTTCTCTTCCACAATTATAACATGCTTTAGACGGCATCGCGCAGTTTGGACTGATGTGCCCCTCCCCTCCGCATTTAAAACATATGATAGGTGGTCGTTCTCCTTCCTTAACAACGGGTGTTGGTGCTGACGTCTTTCCATCATTGTTGAATCTCCTCTTCTTGAAATTATCATTCTTATTGTTTTGGCCCTGATTACCACCGAAGTGGTTACCATTTCTGGTATGTTGATTCCCTCCACGCTTGTTTTCACCGCTTCGATGACTGCTCTCACTGGTATTATCATTTTGTCGACTGCTCTCTTTTGGTTGCGTTGACTCGTTATCGCGCTCCACTAACTGAGCCCTATTCACAATATCTGAATACAAACACAGTTTATGAGAAATAAGATGTTGACGTATCTCAGGTTTCAAACCTCGCAAAAACATTCGCGTCATTCGCTCTTCATTATCCACCAAGTGGGACGCAAACCGGGACAACTCAGCAAATTTAGCCTCATACTGCGACACGGTCATATTATTCTGCTCCAATTTGATGAACTCCACCTCCTTCATGTGACGAACACTTTCGGGAAAGTATTTGTCATTGAACAGCTCTTAGAACTTCTCCCAAGACATCTTCAGTGCGGCAGGTTGAGTACGCTTAATCGATTCCCACCAGTAATCTGCCTCTCCTCGCAACATAAAGGCGGCAAAGGGAACCTTTTGCTCCTCGGAGCATCCCAAGACATCAAATATCTTGGTAATCTACTTTATCCATGTTTCCGCTATAAGTGGTTTTGGCTCTCCCTTAAACTCTGGTGGTCCCAGCTCCTTGAACTGTTTAGCGGTGACCGTCCGAGAGTTTTCAGTGTTTCCACCTATATTTTGGATAGGAGCCGCTCTCGCCTGCTGTTGCATGAACTGCATAAAGTTTCTGAACATTCCATCATTCATCATCTGGTCAGTGTTGTTGTTTGCATGAGGATTGTCACCTTCCTGATGTACATTATCCTGATTATTGATATGTGGTGAATCAACAGTCGCCTGTGCTCCATTGCTATTCTCAACATTCTCAGATGTCATTTTCAGATATTGCCACAAAATAAAAGTTAATTGATATGTCATATATTATCCTTATATTATGACCGACCAATTAAATACCATGCAAATAAACTTAGGTAGGTCATTCTAGCGAAGGAATTCCCCGTCTCTCCCCTCCTAGTTTTATTCTCACATCTTAGCCAGGGATCATATCCCTAAGCTCTGATACCAACTGTGACGCCCCCAAAATTAGGTATACATCACCCATCTTGGGTCGTCAGATACAAAGTACAGAATACAAATATAACTTACTAATACAACTGTCGTGTACAATACGACAAAACATAAACTGTGAGTTTGAATACAAATATTATCTTCTAGAGAGTATTCATACTCAAAAGGAGTCCTCATTACATTTATTAACACACTATTACATAGAATAGTGAGGACTACTAACTAATACTATCATTCGAACCATCACTCCGTTCCCCGACTTGCCCCAGCTACGTTCTCATTTCCTGAAGAGAACAGTGAAAGAAAGGGTGAGCTCAACTAGCCCAGTAAGAAATATTATGACTAAGATAATGCAGAATAAATTATCATTAGCCTTCAACAATGTTAAACTGATAAAATATAATAGACATCAAGTTTAACTGCAGCGGAACAAGCAATCCATTAAAAGAGTCAAGTAGAAAATAAACTCTACTATCTTTTATGATTTAAAAGGTCTTTCAACACTGTTATCGCTGGGACTCAGCTTAATAAAATAATCCACATCATCGAATCACCCCTGCACTACGGCCAAGGATATTCGTATATTCATTAATGGTCATGATCATGTCAACAACTGTCCATCAATGCACTACGGGCCAATAAGGACTTTTACCACATTATTTGTAACATTACGGTCATGATTACACCGAATAATCCCTGGTCATAATCATACCAAGTCCATCTATGCACTACAGGCCACAGATGACTGTCAACAGAATATAAACATGAGGATGATGACAATGATATAAGAATTCAATAAAACAAGTTCAAGAATTAATTTATCCAGGAATTAGTAACGTCCAAATTGTCAACATGATACTGCTTTGTGGAGTAAACTTCAAGACTGATCAGGAGAATATTTTCATGAATAGATACTAGATGAAGCGCAAATGTCAAGGATATTCCACTAATTTCATGGAGTATAGAAGTCAAAGTTTTAATCAACTGAGTATAATAAAGAATGGAATAACAAAAGAAATCACCATGCATGCGATAGACCGCACAGACAGGTTATTCTTAACAGAATAATAATAATGGAACCAGGTCCGGCGTAAACGCACAGACAGGATATTCCGACAGAATAATAAATAATGGAACCAGGTCCGGTGTAAAACACACAGACAGGATATTCCAACATAATAATAACAAGACGGAACCAGGTCCGGTGTAAAACACACAGACAGGATGTTCCAACAGAATAATAATAAAAACGGAACCAGGTCCGGTGTAAAACACACAGACAGGATGTTCCAACAGAATAATAATAAAAACGGAACCAGGTCCGGTGTAAAACACACAGACAGGATGTTCCAACAGAATAATAGAAGAATGTCACCAAGTATAGGGTAGACCGCGTATACAGGTTATTCCAACAGAATAATAAGAAATGGAATAACAACAGTTCTCTTCATGAATAAGAAAGAATAACACCCCTTACCGTTTTAAAGAAGAGCTGAAATAAGGAAGTAGTTAAGTAGCAGAATACTCTTCTTCTCTCTCTCTATAGTTTCTCTCTATAGTTTCTCTCTCTAGAGTTCAGTGAATTCGTAAGAAATAATGAAGGAATGAGCTGCTATTTATAGAAAAATAGAATGCATAGTAACTAATCCATGAACGGTCCAGATTGATTACTTTAATCTGACGGTCCATATTTAAAGAAAAATCTTTTAAATAAAATATAATATATTCTATTTATAGAATAACTTTAATAAAGTATTCTGTTTTATATAAAAAGATTTTTCTGTTTTATTACGTTAATAATACGAATAAAACAAAACGTCATTATCGCTAAATAATTCATATTATTAACTGACAATAATTGAATCAAACTGAGTGACTTCTCACATAAGCATTAATAATCAATACTGTGTGCTACTATGCAACCACGCGTATTACTGTACTTTTACTACCGGGTAGTTCAACAGTTTTAACGGTTTTAACGGTAACACCTCAGCCGTTATTTTTAAAGAAAGATAATTTTGTCGTTTTCTCAATCCGACAATAATTCCGTTGTGGGGTCCACCAATGATTGTGTCGTTGTACGAATATTCCCTGTTAAAACGAATATTCCCCGACCAATCGAATATTATATAACAACTTGCGTACTTTGCAAAATTTATAAATATTACACACAACTATAACATTATATCAAATTAACTCCATAATATTCAAAAATGATATTTATAGAAAATTCATCTTTATTTATAAAAGTTGGGGTCTTACAACCTCCCCTTCTTATGAAATTTCGCCCTCGAAATTAGGGTACGTACCTGGTATGTCGAAGAGGTAAGGATACCTTGATTTCATTTCAGATTCTAACTCCCAAGTCATTTCCTCAACATCTTGGTTTCTCCACAAAACTTTGACTTGAGGTATAACCTTGGAGCGTAGAATATGTTCCTTCTTATCCAAGATTTGAACAGGAACTTCTTCATACGTCAAATCCTCCGCTATTTCGTCCGGTTCTAACTCAATAATGTGGTTCGGGTCTTCCACATATTTGCGTAACATGGATATGTGAAAAACGTTATGAACACGAGACATACTTGGCGGTAAAGCGAGTCTATAAGCCACAGTTCCTACTCGATCGAGGATTAAAAATGGACCGATGAATCGAGGATTGAGCTTTCCTCTCTTTCCAAATCTCGTAACTCCTTTCCATGGAGCAACACGTAAGAACACATGATCTCCTACATCAAATTCCACGTCCTTTCGATGAAGATCAACATAACTCTTTTGTCGATCTTGTGAGGTTTTTATACGTTGTCGGATCGTTTGAATCTTTTCTGTAGTCATACGTACCAACTCCGGTCCCAACAACGTTGCTTCACCCACCTCATCCCAGCATACTGGAGAACGACATTTTCTTCCATACAATGCTTCGAATGGAGCCATGCCAATACTTGCTTGATAACTGTTGTTGTAGGAAAACTCCACCAATGGTAAGAACTTGTCCCAACTTCCCTTGAAGTCAAAGACACAGAGTCTTAATAGATCTTCAAGAGTTTGAATAGTCCTCTCTGATTGTCCGTCCGTCTGAGGATGATATGCTGAACTAAATCGTAACTCCGTGCCCATAGCTTTTTGTAAACTAACCCAAAATCGTGAAGTGAATCTTGGGTCTCGGTCAGAAACTATGGATACTGGCATACCATGCAGTCTTACAATCTCGTTTATGTACATACGAGCAAGACGTTCAAGTGTATAAGTTTCTCGTATCGGTAAGAAATGAGCAGACTTGGTCAATCTATCAACAATGACCCAAATCGCATCAATACCTTGAGAAACCCTAGGAAGACCGGTAACGAAATCCATGGTAATGTGCTCCCACTTCCATTCTGGAATTTCAAGTGGTTGCAATGGACCTTTTGGTACTTGATGCTCCGCTTTGACTCGTTGACAAGTTAGACACCTTGAGATAAACAACGCTATCTCTCTCTTCATATTGCTCCACCAAAATGTATGACGAAGATCATGATACATTTTGGTCTTCCAGGATGGATTGCAAACGGTGTGTTGTGCGCCTCCATCATGATTTCATACTTTAAATCAGGGTTGTTAGGAACACAAAGTCTGGAGTTGACTCGAAGTATTCCTTCTTCATCGATTCTTGCTTTCGGCATAGCACCTTCTTGCACTTTCTTCCTCATACGCATCAGCTCCAGGTCTGTAGCTTGAGCAGCTTTAACTTTATCGATTAAAGTCGGTTCTACTCGTATATTCGCCATCATCACATGGGTCCCTGGAGTCTTTAACTCTATCTCCATCCTTTGCAAGTCACACAAAATGGGCCTTTGTGTTGACAATATCGCACTCGTACTTGCATATGATCTTCTACTCAATGCGTCAGCTACCACGTTCGCTTTTCCAGGATGGTATTGAATGGTATGATCATAATCTTTCAACAGTTCAAGCCAACGTCGTTGTCGCATGTTGAGTTCCTTTTGAGTGAAGAAATATTTAAGGCTTTTATGATCCGTAAAGATCTCCACCTTCTCCCCATACAAGTAATGCCTCCAAATTTTAAGTGCAAAGACAACAGCTGCCAACTCTAGATCATGAGTAGGATAATTCCTCTCATATTCCTTGAGTTGTCTTAATGCATAGGCTATGACTTTTCCATGTTGCATGAGAACGCATCCCAACCCTTTGCTCGAAGCATCACTGTAGATGACAAATCCCTCCGAGCCAGATGGTATTGTTAGAACAGGTGCTGAAATGAGTCTCCTCTTGAGTTCTTGAAAACTCTTCTCACATTCTTTGCTCCAACCGAACTTTGTATCTTTCCGAGTCAGCTGAGTTAATGGAGTAGCGATTCGAGAAAATTCTTCCACGAATCTCCGATAATAACCAGCTAAACCAAGAAAGCTACGTACTTCGGTCACTGATTTAGGTTGCTCCCAGCTTTGAATAGCTTCAATCTTTGCCGGGTCAACCGATATTCCACGACTTGATACTACGTGCCCAAGGAATGCTACCTCCTCCAGCCAGAACTCGCATTTCTTCAACTTGGCATAAAGCTTGTATTCACGAAGCTTTTGGAGTACCAGCCTCAAGTGTTGCTCATGATCTTCACGACTTTTGGAATAAATAAGGATGCCATCAATAAAGACGACCACAAAGTGATCCAAATATTCCTTGAATACCCGGTTCATCATATCCATGAAGGCAGCAGGAGCATTAGTCAATCCAAAGGACATGACTAGGAATTCATAATGCCCATACCGAGTTCTAAAAGCCGTCTTTGGAATATCCTCAGTTCTAACCTTCAGCTGATGATATCCAGAACGAAGATCGATCTTTGAAAAGAATCGTGCTCCTTGCAACTGGTCAAACAGGTCATCAATACGTGGTAATGGGTACCTATTTTTGATGGTGACATGATTCAACTCCCGATAATCAATACAAAGTCGCATACTTCCATCTTTCTTCTTCACGAATAGAACAGGAGCACCCCAAGGAGAAGTACTAGGATGAATAAAGCCAATGTCTAACAATTCCTGCAGTTGGATCTTTAACTCCTGAAGTTCAATAGGAGCCATTCGATATGGGGCTTTGGAAATGGGTTTTGTACCGGGTTCAAGGTCGATACAAAATTCAATTTCACGCTCTGGGGGTAGGCCAGGAAGTTCTTCAGGGAATACGTCAGGGAATTTATTAACAATAGAAATATCATTCAAAACTGACGTATTTTTGTTTAGATCCGTGACATGAGCTAAGAAAGCTTGACATCCGTTTTTCAATAAACGAATAGCTTTATGGCTTGAGATGACAGCGATTGATTTTAATGGTTTGGTTGCTTGAATTTGCATAATAGGTCGATTAGGAATATGAAAGCTAACAACCTTACGAAAACAATCAATTTTTGCATGATGAGTAGTTAACCAATCAATCCCTAGAATCACGTCAAATGCAAGTATTTTTAATGAAATAAGATCGACAGGTAATGTGTGGGTACCAACTTGAACCAAACAAGACTTATAAATCGTGGATGTAATGAAGGTTTCTCCCAATGGAGTTTCAACAGATAAGTCAAAGTCTAATTTCTCCGGAATCAAATTTAATCGATGAGCGCAAGTAGGAGAAATAAAAGAATGGGTAGAACCGGTATCAAATAAAGTATAGACTTCGTTAGAGTTTATGATAAGCTTACCCGTGATGACCTCATTCAGGTTCCTTGCTTTCTGGGAGGTCACAACAAACGCTCTCCCTTGCACTACCGGTTTTGACTTTTCTGGGACGGCCTTTGGTGTCTCCATCTTGGCTGAACTTGTTTTTTGGTAAACGACAAAATTGAGCTAAATGACCTTCTCTTCCACAATTATAACATGCTTTAGACGGCATCGCGCAGTTTGGACTGATGTGCCCCTCCCCTCCGCATTTAAAACATATGATAGGTGGTCGTTCTCCTTCCTTAACAACGGGTGTTAGTGCTGACGTCTTTCCATCATTGTTGAATCTCCTCTTCTTGAAATTACCATTCTTATTGTTTTGGCCCTGATTACCACCGAAGTGGTTACCATTTCTGGCCTGTTGATTCCCTCCACGCTTGTTGTCACCGCTTCGATGACTGCTCTCACTGGTATTATCATTTTGTCGACTGCTCTCTTTTGGTTGCGTTGACTCGTTATCGCGCTCCACTAACTGAGCCCTATTCACAACATCTGAATACAAACACAGTTTATGAGAAATAAGATGTTGACGTATCTCAGGTTTCAAACCTCGCAAAAATATTCGCGTCATTCGCTCTTCATTATCCACCAAGTGGGACGCAAACCGGGACAACTCGACAAATTTAGCCTCATACTGCGACACGGTCATATTATTCTGCTCCAATTTGATGAACTCCACCTCCTTCATGTGACGAACACTTTCGGGAAAGTATTTGTCATTGAACAGCTCTTAGAACTTCTCCCAAGACATCTTCAGTGCGGCAGGTTGAGTACGCTTAATCGATTCCCACCAGTAATCTGCCTCTCCTCGCAACATAAAGGCGGCAAAGGGAACCTTTTGCTCCTCGGAGCATCCCAAGACATCAAATATCTTGGTAATCTACTTTATCCATGTTTCCGCTATAAGTGGTTTTGGCTCTCCCTTAAACTCTGGTGGTCCCAGCTCCTTGAACTGTTTAGCGGTGACCGTCCGAGAGTTTTCAGTGTTTCCACCTATATTTTGGACAGGAGCCGCTCTCGCCTGCTGTTGCATGAACTGCATAAAGTTTCTGAACATTCCATCATTCATCATCTGGTCAGTGTTGTTGTTTGCATGAGGATTGTCACCTTCCTGATGTACATTATCCTGATTATTGATATGTGGTGAATCAACAGTCGCCTGTGCTCCATTGCTATTCTCAACATTCTCATATGTCATTTTCAGATATTGCCACAAAATAAAAGTTAATTGATATGTCATATATTATCCTTATATTATGACCGACCAATTAAATACCATGCAAATAAACTTAGGTAGGTCATTCTAGCGAAGGAATTCCCCGTCTCTCCCCTCCTAGTTTTATTCTCACATCTTAGCCAGGGATCATATCCCTAAGCTCTGATACCAACTGTGACGCCCCCAAAATTAGGTATACATCACCCATCTTGGGTCGTCAGATACAAAGTACAGAATACAAATACAACTTACTAATACAACTGTCGTGTACAATACGACAAAATATAAACTGTGAGTTTGAATACAAATATTATCTTCTAGAGAGTATTCATACTCAAAAGGAGTCCTCATTACATTTATTAACACACTATTACATAGAATAGTGAGGACTACTAACTAATACTATCATTCGAACCATCACTCCGTTCCCCGACTTGCCCCAGCTACGTTCTCATTTCCTGAAGAGAACAGTGAAAGAAAGGGTGAGCTCAACTAGCCCAGTAAGAAATATTATGACTAAGATAATGCAGAATAAATTATCATTAGCCTTCAACAATGTTAAACTGATAAAATATAATAGACATCAAGTTTAACTGCAGCGGAACAAGCAGTCCATTAAAAGAGTCAAGTAGAAAATAAACTCTACTATCTTTTATGATTTAAAAGGTCTTTCAACACTGTTATCGCTGGAACTCAGCTTAATAAAATAATCCACATCATCGAATCACCCCTGCACTACGGCCAAGGATATTCGTATATTCATTAATGGTCATGATCATGCCAACAACTGTCCATCAATGCACTACGGGCCAATGAGGACTTTTACCACATCATTTGTAACATTACGGTCATGATTACACCGAATAATCCCTGGTCATAATCATACCAAGTCCATCTATGCACTACAGGCCACAGATGACTTTCAACAGAATATAAACATGAGGATGATGACAATGATATAAGAATTCAATAAAACAAGTTCAAGAATTAATTTATCCAGGAATTAGTAACGTCCAAATTGTCAACATGATACTGCTTTGTGGAGTAAACTTCAAGACTGATCAGGAGAATATTTTCATGAATAGATACTAGATGAAGCGCAAATGTCAAGGATATTCCACTAATTTCATGGAGTATAGAAGTCAAAGTTTTAATCAACTGAGTATAATAAAGAATGGAATAACAAAAGAAATCACCATGCATGCGATAGACCGCACAGACAGGTTATTCTTAACAGAATAATAATAATGGAACCAGGTCCGGCGTAACCGCACAGACAGGATATTCCGACAGAATAATAAATAATGGAACCAGGTCCGGTGTAAAACACACAGACAGGATATTCCAACATAATAATAACAAGACGGAACCAGGTCCGGTGTAAAACACACAGACAGGATGTTCCAACAGAATAATAATAAAAACGGAACCAGGTCCGGTGTAAAACACACAGACAGGATGTTCCAACAGAATAATAATAAAAACGGAACCAGGTCCGGTGTAAAACACACAGACAGGATGTTCCAACAGAATAATAGAAGAATTTCACCAAGTATAGGGTAGACCGCGTATACAGGTTATTCCAACAGCATAATAAGAAATGGAATAACAACAGTTCTCTTCATGAATAAGAAAGAATAACACCCCTTACCGTTTTAAAGAAGAGCTGAAATAAGGAAGTAGTTAAGTAGCAGAATACTCTTCTTCTCTCTCTCTATAGTTTCTCTCTATAGTTTCTCTCTCTAGAGTTCAGTGAATTCGTAAGAAATAATGAAGGAATGAGCTGCTATTTATAGAAAAATAGAATGCATAGTAACTAATCCATGAACGGTCCAGATTGATTACTTTAATCTGACGGTCCATATTTAAAGAAAAATCTTTTAAATAAAATATAATATATTCTATTTATAGAATAACTTTAATAAAGTATTCTGTTTTATATAAAAAGATTTTTCTGTTTTGTTACGTTAATAATACGAATAAAACAAAACGTCATTATCGCTAAATAATTCATATTATTAACTGACAATAATTGAATCAAACTGAGTGACTTCTCACATAAGCATTAATAATCAATACCGTGTGCTACTATGCAACCACGCGTATTACTGTACTTTTACTACCGGGTAGTTCAACAGTTTTAACGGTTTTAACGGTAACACCTCAGCCGTTATTTTTATAGAAAGATAATTTTTTCGTTTTCTCAATCCGACAATAATTCCGTTGTGGGGTCCACCAATGATTGTGTCGTTGTACGAATATTCCCTGTTAAAACGAATATTCCCCGACCAATCGAATATTATATAACAACTTGCGTACTTTGCAAAATTTATAAATATTACCCACAACTATAACATTATATCAAATTAACTCCATAATATTCAAAAATGATATTTATAAAAAATTCATCTTTATTTATAAAAGTTGGGGTCTTACAGGTGACATGCTTTTCCATAGACCAATTGATGACATACCAATTGGTGTTTTGTACGCATTCACTAGGCCCATAGTGCATCGTCCAACTTGAGAGACCAATCCTTTCAATTCGGGTTTACTACCTTTTCCAAGATTCTCTTCACCTCCATGTTTGAAACTTCAGCTTGCCCAATTGTTTGGGGATGATATGTTGTAGCTACCTTATGGTTGACCCCATATTTTGCCAAGAGAGCTGTAAACGATCTGTTGCAGAAGTGACTACCTTCATCACTTATAATAGCTCTAGGTGTGCCAAATCTCGTAAAAATATTCTTCTGCAAGAATTTAAGAACCACTTTGGCATCGTTAGTTGGGAGTGATATGGCTTCAACCCATTTTGATACATAGTCAACCGCAAGCAATATATACTGAATATTGAATGATGATGGAAATGGACCCATAAAATTAATGCCCCAAACATCAAAAATTTCAACTTCCAAGATTGTTTGTAGTGGCATCTCATTCCTTTTCGATATGTTGCCCACCCTTTGACATCTATCACAACTTTTAACAAACTGGTGAACGTCCTTAAATAATGTAGGCCAATAAAACCTGGCTTAAAGCACTTTTGCTGATGTTCTCTCACTACCATAATGTCCCCCATACGCAGATGAGTGACATTCATGCAATATATTATTCACCTCACTGTAGGGCACACACCTTCTAATCATCTTGTCGGCGCACTGTTTGAATAGGTATGGCTCATCCCATATGTACCACTTGACGTCATCTAGGAATTTCTTTTTCTACTAACGTGTAAGATCAAGGGGAAGGATATTGCTCACTAGATAATTAGCGAAGTCCGCGTACCATGGAAATTTCATATTGATTCCAAACAGTTGCTCATCTGGGAATGACTCATTAATTACACATCTGTCCTCTTCCTTTTTATGCTGATTTTCTAGCCTTGATAAATGGTCTGCAACTTGATTCTCCGTACCTTTTCTATCTTTTATTTCTAAATCAAATTCTTGGAGAAGGAGAATCCATCTGATAAGGCGTGGTTTAGCATCTTTTTTTGAAATAAAGTACCGAATAGCCGAGTGATCAGTATAAACTACCACCTTCGTTCTGATCAAATATGCCCGAAATTTATCGAATGCATATACTACTGCAAGTAATTCTTTTTCCATAGTTGTGTAATTCATTTGGATCTTCATAAGTGTCTTACTCGCATAGTATATGACATGAAATACCTTCTCTCGGCGTTGCCCCAAGACAGCCCCAACCGCATAGTCGCTTGCATCACACATTAACTCGAAGGGCATACTCCAATCTTGTGCGACGATAACTGGAGATGTAGTCAATTTCTTCTTCAATAGTTCGAACGCCACTTTACAATCCTCATCAAACTTGAAAACTAACTCCTTCTCTAAAAGACTGTACAATGGTTTTGCAATTTTAGAGAAGTCTTTTATAAATCTCCTGTGGAACCCGGCATGTCCCAGAAAACTTCGAATTCCCTTAACTGAACTTGGTGGAGGAAGCTTTTCAATCGTTTCCAGCTTTGCTTTATCAACCTCTAATCCTTTAGCTGAAACCTTGTGCCCCAAAATTATTCCTTTTTCAACCATGAAAATGGCACTTTTCCCAGTTGAGGACCAAATTCGTGTATGTGCATCTCTGTAAAACCATCACCAAATTCTCTAGACAAACATCAAAATCGTCCCCATAGACGGAAAAGTCGTCCATGAAGACTTCCATATTTTTATCCACCGTATCCGAGAAGATGGTCTTCATACACCTTTGGAAGGTAACGGGTGCATTACACAAGCCGAATGACATTCTCCTGAATGTGAATGTGCCGTATGGGTACATGAAAATAGTTTTCTCTTGATCTTCAAGAGCAATGACTATCTAATTATATCCCAAATATCCATCCAATAAGTAGTAGTACTCGTGTCCCGCTAATTTGTCTAACATCTGATCGATAAAAGGCAAAGGAAAATGATCTTTGTGGGTCGCCTTATTCAACTTCCTGTAGTCCATGCAAACCCTCCAACCAGTCACTGTCCTTGTCGGAATTAGCTCATTATCATCATTTTGTACCACGGTCATTCCTCCCTTTTTCGGCACACATTGAACCGGACTGACCCACTTACTGTCTAAAATTGGGTAAATGATACCCGCGTCCAACCATTTCAGAATTTCTTTCTTCACTACTTCTTTTATGATTGGGATGAGCCATCTTTATTGCTCCACTATCGGTCTTGTATCGTCTTCCATTAGAATTTGGTGCATGCAAAAGGATGGGCTGATTCCCTTGATATTCGCAATTGTCCATCCTATGGTCGATTTGTGTTCTCTAAGCACTCTCAACAACCTTTCTTCCTACAATTCGTTAAGTGCAGCAGAAATAATAACAGGTAAAGAATTAGAATTGCCTAAATATGCATACCTGAGGTGTTTAGGGAGTAGCTTAAGTTCAAGAGTAGGTGGCTCCTCCAATGAAGGTTTCATCCTTATTGTGGCTTTTTCCTCCGTGTGCAATGGTTCAAAGGGTGCTTTAAATCTGCTAACTCGTGGCAGGGAGTCTAGCATCTACAAGTAATCCATAAATTCTGAATCATCTAAATCTTCATCTCCCAATAGTGTTGTTTCCAATGGATCATTAGCCAAACTTTTAACCATATCTTCGCTGATTATCTGATCAATGGCATCCATCCTGAAACACTCCTCTTCATCTGTGGGGAATTTCATGGCCTTAAAGACATTGAACTTTACTTCTTGATCTTGGACCCTCATCCTTAGTTCTCCCTTTTGTACGTCGATGAGCGTCCTACTCGTAGCCAAGAAAGGTCTCCATAGGATAATTGGGATGTTCTTATCTTCCTCAAAATCTAGAATTATCAAATCCGCGGGGAATATAAATTTGTCAACCTTGACAAAAATGTCCTCCACAATGCCTCTCGGGTACGTGACTGACCTATCCGCTAACTGCAATGATATGTTCGTAGGCTTTGGAGCTGGCAAACCCAATTCTGTATAAACTGATAACGGCATAAGGTTCACACTTGCCCCCAAATCACATAAACACTTGTTGAACTCCATGTTCCCAATCGTGCACGGAATGGTGAAGCTCCCCGAATTTTTCAACTTTGGTGGCAACTTTTGCTGTAAAACCGCACTACAGTCCTCTGTTAATGCCACTGTTTCGAAATCTTCCAACTTCTTTTTCCTGGACAAAATCCCTTTCATGAATTTTGCATAACTGGGCATCTGCTCTAGGGCTTTTGCGAAAGGGATGTTAATCTGAAGTTTCTTAAAAACTTCCAAAAATTTTGTAAATTGCTTATCTAATTTATGCTTTTGGACTCTCTGCTGAAACGGCGGTGGAGGATAAACAACCGATTTTTCATCTAACTTTGTTTGTTCAACTTGCTTTTCCTCACCCTATTTTTCGTCAACCACTTTGTTCTCATCAACTTTGTCATCCGTTCTAACTGAATTTTTTGCACTTTTCCCATCTAGATGTTTTCCACTCCTCAATAATTTCCCTTCAGATTTCTTCCGGTGTCACTTGGTAGAGTCCTTTGTGGTCTATTGTTCAATGCTAATGCAATTTGTCCCATCTGATTTTCTAAATTCTTGATGGCTATCTCTTGTGATTTCATGGCCATTGCTTGGTTTTTCATAGCTACCACGTTGCTTGTTATGTACTTAGACGACAACTCCTCTAAATTTGATTTCCTCTCTTGATGTTGAGCTGGTTGTTGTTTTTGATTCTGAAATCCTGGGGGATAAGATGGGCATGGAGCTTGCTGTTGCTAATTATTACTCCACAAAAAGTTAGGATGATTCCTATTCCCCGGATTGTATGTATTCTGGTACGTATTCCGTGGAATTCTGTTGTAGCTACTAACAAATTATATTGACGCTAGGTTGATTGCACATTAATCTGTAGGATGTTCACCCACGCACAATTCACAAATAACTGCAACTTGTTGTGGTTGTACCCCTGACCAAGCATCGAACTTCTTAGCGAGCGCTGAAATCTGCGATGTTATTGTCGTCACTCCATCTAACTCTAATACTCCAGCTACCGTAGGTTGCGTCATTCTCGTTGTGGGCCACTGATAATTGTTAACTGTCATTGTCTCTATCAATTGATACGCCTCCTCATAATTCTTTGCCATAAAAGCTCCACCTGAAGCTGCATCAATATTAGTCCTGAGATTCCCATGTAATCCATTGTAAAATGTGTTCATCTGTAACCACTTAGGCAATCCGTGATGTGGGCATTTTCTGAGAAACTCTTTGTGTCTCTCCCATGCCTCGTACAATGATTTCCCATATTGCTGATCAAACATAGTAATCTCGTTTCTCATCTTTGCAGTCTTCGCTGGCGAAAAAAATTTAGCTAGAAACTTCTGAGCCAGGTCATCCCATGTAGTTATTGAACCCGATGGTAGAGAGTGTAACCAACTCTTTGCCTTGTCCCGTAGAGTGAATGGGAACAAGCGAAGTCTGACTGCTTCATCCGACACCCCCATTGTATTTGAAAGTGTCGCATATCTCTAGAAAGTTGATCAAATGTTCATTCAGATCATCATTTACAAGTCCCCCAAACTGAATCGAGTTTTGGATCATCTGAATAGTCCTAGGCTTAATCTCGAATGTGTTCGCAGCTATAGCAGGCCTGATGATACTCGACTACAGCTCAGTCACCTTGTGTATAGCAAAGTCCCTCGATGCTTTCTGGTCTTCGACAGCCATTGCTTCTTCTTTTTCAAAATTTTCAAAGTCTTCCCTTGTCTCCTTGATCCACTTACTTAACCTTTGGAAGCGTCTTTCAATGTCGTCCTCAAAAGGAAGCAAGTTTGGATTTTTAGATCGAGTTTGCATAAACCAACTTCAAAAACCTGAAATAAGACGAACAAAACAAAAATAAAAATGTTTAAGTAAAACTGGACTAATTAAACTGATATCGCAAAATATTAAAATCTATACTAAAGTCCCCGGCAACGGCGCCAAAAACGTGTTGGGTAAAATCTAATTACGCATAACACGCAAGTATATGTGGTCAACAAGTAATATAATAATAAGTAGAGTATCGTTCCCACAGAGACTTTAATAAGAAATTAACTCTCACAATTACCAATTTCCTATTAACCCTAATTTTATTAAACTAACCAATTTCAAGTTTGTAACTAAAAGTATTAAAAATATTAAAATCACCAAACAATCAACAACCCTAAAAACTGAATTTTCAAACAAATATTGGACAATTAGACTTACAACTTCACTCTAAGCATTACTCTGATTATTACACCTTTATTCCAGTTTAATTCACTATCCCAATTTATTAATCAAGAACACGTAAATAGAACTAGCCACCTCTCGATGTACTAATACCATATTAACTCAAATCCATAAATTAGATAGAATCAAGTTAAATACCTTAATCAACTAACTCACTATATCTCTATGTGAATTACAATTAAAGAAGGTTTAAGTTCAAGTTATTTATCTGATTACATGCGATGTCAAGCATATCTCTACCCTAACATTCATCAAGATTTTGTTCAATCACAAAATTCAAGAACACATGTTATATTACCTAAGTCTAGACTCGTATTTCCTCTCTCGAATCCATACAAGTCCACAAAGAATTGTTGATCAGGAAATTCATAAATTCAAGCTTAAATTAATATAGATAAATTAAACTGAAAATCAAAGATTACATAACCATTGTTCCACTTAAAGATCCGTCATAAGCCTAAAAAGTACTTAGTTCATCATCAATGAAATAATAACTGAATAAATTAAAGATATCATCCTTCCAATTACAAATATAAAACTAAAGTAGAAGAATAATTCAGAACACCCTTCACTTTAGCCTATAAATGATATGAAAATCCTTCAAAATCTTCACTCCAATGCTTGCTCCAAAAATATGTCCTTAATCTCTATTAATTGCCTTGCGTCACATTGATCTTGTTGTTTGATGTTCAATATATATCCAATACCTGCATTCTGGTCGCAATCCCACGCCATCTAGAGTCCCAAAGCATTACAAGTACTAAAGCTCACGTCCTAACAGTGTTTGAAACAACTTAGGACTGTTCTGATTCGGGACCCCCGCCCCAGCGGGGGTATTACTTTGCAAAGGGCCCGCCCCGATAGGCTTGTCTCTTTTAAACTGACTTGAAGACCCCACGCCCCGGCGGGGGTTTTGTATGGGAAATAGCCCGCCCCGACGGGGGTGGCTGCTAACTTCTGTTCTGTTTTGCTCATTTGCATGCCACAATGCACCTTAACTCCACCCTTTTTTGATCAATTGCAACACCACCAAACCTACACACAAAATAACACTAAACAAATAAAAATAAACATAAAAACAAGGAATTAACATCGATTAAGGTTGAATTAAGAACTGATTCGCGGGTATAAAACCCACTTATCATATTATTAGTAGTCATAAGCGTTTAAATAAGTTTTAAATCAAAGAAAACCGTAAAGCATTTATTTGGTTATTGATGGACAAGTTGAAAACCATCATAGGGTTGGTGCATCTTGTTTGGTTAGGATGTAGATGATGAATCAATGGAGTTGTTCCATTCAATTTGGTGTAGAAAACTCGAGTAACGAAGTTATGGCGAAATTTACGAAATTAGACATTAAATGTTAAATACGTAGAAATCTAGGATTAGTAATCGAAAGTTGTCATTTAACTTGAAAACCTTGGTTTTAAATGGCATAACTTAGGATAAGGTATTCAAGAGTCGTGGACTCAAGAATCATCGGATTCCAACTTAGAACGAAGAAACTAGCTATGAACGCTCACGAACGTTAAACGAACGCGTAATAGGATGTTAAAAAGTGAATTCATCGTTAACAGATTTAAAAGTTACTTTTATCCTAATGAAATCAAAGTACATGAGTTATGTGAGATAACGGTTTTTGAACGAGCCAATTCTGACTTATAATGACCAAGTTAAGAGTCCGGGAAGAATTGAACTAAGAAAAAGACATAGAAATTCAGGGCTCAGGGTCGGCGCCGCAGCTCCACCCTAAGCTATAAACCTCGCACCGCAGCACCGGGTCGAAAGAGTAGACACTGCAGAGTCGCGTCGCAGCACCGAGACCGAGGATTAGCTACTGTGAATATATCAGAATTCATTGTTAACGAATATAGAAGTGTGCTATGTGAATATATCATGTAGATACTGTAAAGACTGAGAACTGTTGAATATTTATTTGAAGATGCTTGAATGTAACGACCGAGAAATTCGGATCCTTTGTAAAATACTTAAAAGAATTAAATAATGAATAAAATAATATTATTTGTTAATATTATGTGTTAATAAGATGTATGTCGTTCTATAACCTAGAAACGTCAGAACATCGTAGTATTTTAATTACGTGAGAGAATTAAAGTGTTTGAATTTTCAAGACGAAAATAAAAAAATTTCGAGAAATTTTCCAAAAAACACTATTCATCATTTACCACTCGAGAATTATTTTTGAACTTCCGAGAAATATGTAACGTTATAATATCGAAGCAAGATGGATTATATAATAATAATTCAATTATGGAAAACGCAATATTTCGCATGCAGACTTAATTTAAGAACATTAAGTATAAATTTCTAATGAAATGGAATGGTAAATTTTGTATAAAGAGTAAGTCCAATAAGAATAAGATGTAAACCTATGTGGGAGTAATATTAAGCCCAAGTGGTTAATAATATGAAGCCCAAACTAAATTAATACAAGCCCATAAGAATAATCTAATGAGTTAAATCTAAGCCCAAAGGATGATCCAATGGGTAAAGCAAGATCCATACCCATGGGTGAATTGATGGGCAAGGACTTTGTGTGATGAGCAAGAACTTTGTTAAATGACCAAGTAAGGGATAAGAGTTATGGGCAACGAGTAATGAATAGTAAGGAGGTTAACTAAGGAGGTGGGATGTCCTAATGACCTTAATGCCCTAAGCTTAGCCATCCTATAAATACCCCACTTGAATTCATTATTTGGTTGTCAGTTTTCATCCAATACACAATCAACTTATTGGTTAGAGAGAATAAGCACTATTGAGCTTAACCTTCCATTGTTAGATTTCCAAAGCAAGAGAAGTTAGTCTTCAAAGGTAAATGATCTTGTCTCTTCTATCTCTATCATAGTAGGGTGGTAAGAGAAGTGTAACCTAATGAAAATATATGCTAAGAATATATGAGAAGTGGATAAGCAATGGACTTAAGCCGAATAAGCAAGAAATAAGCAAGTTAAACCTAAGTAAGTTAGGAACTTATGATGATCATATATGAACTTGTAACATATTTACATGAAGGAAGTTAATATGCTAATAAAATACAATAATGTTGCTTAAAGGACTTGAATCAAGAATAAGTCATAAGGAAATAAAAATCATGTATTGAAGAATTAGTTAAGTTATGAACTTATAAGAAATAAGTCATAACCTAATTTGAATATAAGTTGTTGTATCATGTAAGTTGAGATGTTTAAATATTGAAATGAATCCTTTTAGAAAGTTGAACAAATCACTAGTAATGAAGTTTTGCCGGAATTCACACGATTGGACGATAATCGTCGAATTCGTGAAATTCTCGAAATTGAAGTCAGATTTTGTTTTTGAACTCGAAAACGTTAGTTTTCGATGGAGACAAGTCGTATTTGGCATTATAGAGTTGCGGACTCAAAAATGACTGGATTCCGACTTAGAACGAAGAAACGAGCGTTGAACGTTCACGAACGTTTATCGTTTTCGTTAAAAATGGACTAATAGGTAAAGTTTTAGCAATTGAAGTCGAATAGATAAAATTCTTGCATGAACACGTAGAGTATGTGATTTGTGAACCGTAGGCTCTTGAACGAGCTAATTCGGACTTATAACGAAGAAGCTACGAGCCCGAAATCTTACAAAGTTGAAAAACTATCAAAAGTATCTGTGGCACAGAGTCCGAACCGCGGCGCGACTCCAATCCAAAAGTCCAGCGCCGCAATGCCAAACTGTCCCTTAGCCCCTGTTAGTTGGCGCCGCAGCGCGGCCATATCAAATAAGACTCGCGCCGCAGCGCCGACTCCAGTTTTTAGGCAATAACATGTAACGCCGCAGCGCAGCACAGAGTGTAATAGCTGGCGCCATAGTGCCAACAATGTTTACATGTAGAGCATGAATAGTAATTGATGAACAATTAATAAAGGATCTTAATGTAACATTGTTAAGACATATTTAAGCCTTAAGTATGATCCCTTAGGGTTAAGATAAGTCAATTGCATATGAAAATAAGAATGACATAATGGAAAGTCGGAACCAATAAATAACAAATCTAATACGTAATTAGATTGAGAAGAAGGGTAAGATTCTTTAGGAAACATGTATGTCTATTCATGACCTAATGTGCTACGTGATGTTATCGTCTATTGTAGAGACCTTAAAGACCTAAAGTGCACGTGTTAGAGCAGACGCTAAAGGCAAGTACTCTAACCCTTGTTCCAGTTTGATCTGGACAAGCTTTGTGATTCATGTATTCTTCGCATGAGTTCATATTTGATGAAGTCAACGCCAATTCTTTCGGCTAGACTTATGACATGTTGGATTTCTTTCAATCTACCAAAGTATTGACAAGGATTTACCAAACTCATATTGTTATGGTTTTCAAAAGGAGACTGAGTATGCTAAATTGTTTTGTCGTCAAACGACAGGCACGTGAGGTTGCCACATCTAAAACGTAAACACGTTTAATGAATGTAGTGTTAATCAACATAGAGTACTATAGGCTGATCACCTAGACGTGCTCGTAAGCTATGCTGCACTTACGAACTTAGTGCCGGAATGTCCTTTTCAAAGTACTAATGAAATGCTCATGGTCGTGGACCGAAATTAATGTTTTACTGAATATTGTTGTTGTGAAACGTTTTAAATGAAAAGAAGTGCTATTTTGAATTATCGATAGTACTTCATAACTATTGTCCAGTTATTGAAGATATACGATTCCTATGTTTCAAACATGCTAGTTTTATTAGAATTATTGTACTTGCTGAGCTAGTTAGGCTCACTCTTGCTTGAACCATATGAATGCAGCTAAGATTGAATGAACCAATGGATCCGGCAAGGATAAAGGGAAGGTGAACCCGTAGATTACTTATGTAATAGTATAGTTTTGTAAGAATAATATTTGTTATTGTGACAAGAACAAATGTATTGGTTGTAAAGAACCTGGGGAATGTTAATATTTTTTTTAATATATATAAGACATATTCGTTCTGTTGAGGCATTTCAATTGAATGTTTGTGTGAACTGTAGCACCGTGTAGCACCATCTGTCAGGTTGGAAGATACTCGGATTTGGGAGCGTCACATTGAAGGCAAGTTTTCTTAACGCTTGTCTAACCTTCGTGTTAGCCAAGTTTTCTGTGATTCATGATATGAGATGCATGAATTATTTTTACGAAATGGTCGATGCCAGATTTAACTCGGCTAAACTAATCTTGAAGAGTTGATTTATTTATTTATAAATCTTCTAATATAGAATTGATAACGCTATCCTACGCCAATTGTTTGGTACGGATTCAAGGTAAGCATGAGTATGAATAAAAAAATATATTTTACATCAATTATTCGATGGGCACGCAAGGTTGCCAAAACTTAAACGTAAATACGTTTAACGGATGAATGTTGATCAATATAGAGTACTATAGGTTGATCACCTAGAAGTGCTCATAAGATATATCGAACTTACGGTCTTAGTGTTGGGTTGTCCTTTTTCATGAATGAAAACTAAAGAAAATGTTCATGGTCTTTGACCTACTCAGAATTCCTAAGTTCCTATAAGTACTTCGGAATTGTTTTATGAGAATGAAAAGTGCTATACAATGTTTCATAGTACTTCATAGCTATTTGTTCAGTTATTGAAGAATAATCATATGATTCTCGTCGTGGTATTTATATTATACATAACTAGACTTACTGAGCTAGTTATGCTCACTTCTTGCTTGAATTATATGATTGCAGCTAAGGCCGAACGAACTGAGGGTTCTAAGAAAGATAAAGGCAAGGCTAAGATGGATATTTAGTTATCCTGTAATAGACTAGTATGTTTGTATGTATTATACTTATGAACAATGAAGAATGTATTCGGTTTCAGAACCTGGGCAAGGATTTATTAATATTATAATAAGAATGTAGTTAATACACTCATTGTGTTGTTGTTTCGATGAAATGAATGTATGGTTATAAGTACGGTGTAGCACCATCTGTCGGGTTGGAAGATACCCGGATTTGGGGGCGTCACACTTTATGGATCTAATGAATAGGGTGTTTAAGTCATTCTTAGATAAGTTTGTGGTGGTGTTCATCGACGACAATTTGGTTTATTCCAAAACTAAAGATGAGCATACTAAACACTTGAAGGTGACGTTGGAGACATTAAGAAGAGAGAAGTAGTATGTGAAATTTTCAAAATGCGAATTCTGATTGGAGCGTGTTCAATTTCTTGGGCACGTAATTAACTAGGATTTAAATTTCAGTGGATCCATCTAAAGTCGAGGCTGTGATAAATTGGGATCAGCCGAAGACACCGTCTGAAGTAAGGAGTTTCTTAGGATTGGTTTGTTATTATTAGAGTTTTATTCAAGATTTTTCCAAAATCATCACTCCGTTAACGAATTTGTCAAAGAAAGTAGTGAAGTTTGTTTGGACGGAGAAAAACGAAGAGAGTTTTCAAGAGTTAAAGAAGATGTTAAGTATAGCACATGTGTTGTCATTACCGGATAATACAGGAAATTTCATGGTATACAGTGACGTATCGCATAAGGGACTAGGTTGTGTGCTTATGCAGAAAGGTAAGGTCATTGCGTATGCATCGCAACAATTGAAAGACTATGAGAAAGGGTATCCAACCCATGATTTGGAATAAGCTGCAGTAGCTCGCTCTAAAAATTTGGAAGCACTATCTTTATGGGGAGAAGTGTGAGTTATATACAGACCATAAGAGTCTAAAAAATATTTTTACAAAAAAGATCTTAATATTCGTCAGAGGCGATGGTTGAAGCTGATTAAAGACTAATTGTGAAAACCTTTACCATCCGAGTAAAGTGAATGTGTCGATGCATTGAGCACGAAGGGTCAAGAGAAGTTGTATTTGTTAACTGCTCAGGAGAACCTGATAGCTGAAATGGCAAAATTGGAGTTGAAAGTTAAATATTCGAAGGAATCGGATAAAAAATTGTTCCAGATGGAGACCCGCTCAACATCGGTGGACAAAGTGAAGGAAGCGCAGCTCCAGGATGAGGAGTGTGAGAAAATACGAAAAATGGTGTCTAAAGGCCACGAAGCTAAATTCAAAGTCGATACTAAGATTTGAGGTTAGAATATGGTTCCGTCTGTGCTGAAAGTTAGAGAAGAAATTCTAAACGAGGCTCATAGTTCGAGATACTCAATTCATCCGGACAGTAAGAAAATGTACCAAGATCTTCAACAATATTTCTGGTGGTCGAATATGAAAAGAGAGGTCGTTGAGTGTGTTGCAAAATGGTTAACGTGTCAGAAGGTTAAAGCAGGACATCAGAGACCAAGTGGTTTGTTGCAACCATTGGAAATACCAGAATGGAAATAGGATCATATCACGATGGATTTCGTGGTAAGTCTTTCAACTACTCAAAAAGGATATGATGCGATATGGGTAATTGTGGATCGACTAACGAAGTCAACACACTTCTTGTCAATCAAGATTAGATTTAATTTAGATCAATTGGCAAAGTTATATGTCAAAGAGATTGTTTCAAGGCACAGAGTTCCAGTATCAATTGTGTTAGACCGTTATCCGCGTTTTACATCTAATTTCTGGAAAAGTTTGCAAGAACGCTTGGGAACACAATTAAGAATGAGCACGGCATATCATCCCCAAACCGATGGGCAGAGCGAACGGACGATCTAGACATTGGAAGATATGTTAAGCGTCTGTGTTATGGATTTTAAAGGAAATTGGGATGACCATTTACCTCTAGTTGAGTTCGCCTACAATAACAGTTATCACGCAAGTATTGGCATGCCGCTTTACAAAATGTTGTATGGAAGAAAGTGCAAAACTCCATTATACTGGGATGAAGTCGGTGAAAGACAACTACTAGAACCGGAATTGGTACAACAAACTGTCGAGATCGTCAAAGTGATCACGGCTAGATTGTTAGCTGCTCAGGACATGCAGAAGAAGTATGCGGATGAGCATTGACAAAACCGAGAATTTGATGTCGGAAGTTTTGTTTTTCTGAAAGTATATCCCTGGAAAGGGAAGATAAGATTTGGTAAAAAGGGTAAACTAAATCCGAGGTTTATTGGGCCCTTTGAAGTTCTAAGAAGGATAGGTGAGGTAGCCTATGAGGTAGCTTTACCTCCAGGGTTAGAACACATTCACAATGTTTTCCATGTTTTAGTGTTAAGGCCATACAAATCTGACTACAAACATGTTATACAGTATGAACCGTTACAAGCTAAGAAAGATTTGTCTTACGAAGAAGTTCATGTTCAGATAGTTGACAGGAAAGAGCAGTTTCTCATAAATAAAACTATATCGTCTGTAAAGGTAATCTGGAGGAACCACAACACTGAAGAATCTACGTGGGAACTCGAAGACAAAATGATGAAAAATTATCCTCAATTATTTGTTTAATCTTTGTATAGCAATTCTGGGGACAGAATCTTTTAAGGAGGGAAGAATGTAATGGATGAATAAATTAATTTTATCGTGATTCTGGGGACAGAATCCTTTTAAGGAGGGAAGAGCGTAACGAATGAGAATTTTGTAGTAATTAAAAATATTTATCGAATTAAATAAATATTTTAGTTGGTTTATTTATTGAGTAAAAATAAGTGTTTGATGAAAATTATTGTGGACTAATTTAATTAAATAGGTTAATATTAATTAAATTGATGATTAAATAATTTAGTAATTTATGCGTATTTTATTACACTAGTGTGAGGGTAATATTTTAATTTAATTAATAAATTAAATTAAAATATTATTGAATTGTTAAATAATTGTAATGTTGTGTATTGGTAATGTTCTAATTTAATTAAATTAGAGATTTAATAATTTGTTATATAAAATTATAATTGTATGGCAAAGGTTAATTTGATTTATAAATTAAATTGATTTAACTATTTAAAGGGTGTGACATGAGAACCATATGATAAGAGAATTATAAAAATAATTTAAAAAAAGGTTTAGGGAGTCTAGCCAAACATGGCCTTGTGACTACTGGGATTATTTAACCGATGGGTCTTTTTGTTTTGATAACTGATGCGCGTAAAGTTTTTATCAGTTGAGTTTTATGTGTTTATTCCTAAGTCTAAGTATAGAGAAGAAGAGAAGAACACAAAGAGCTTTGGTGAGAGTTTGAGAGAGAAGAGAAATTTTGTGTAATTGTATAAATTCTAGGAATGTTTATATGACCTTATTAGATGGTTATAGTGAAATGAAAAACATGTTATAAGATATAATAACACGTTGTAATCACGAATGATGATGATTATAAATTATGATTTAGTAAGTTATGAAAACTTGAATTCATTATTTGTAAGAATTAGAATGTTAAGTCTTGTGTATAGCGAAGATTTTGAATTCATAATGTGTTAGAAAGTTCATATTATGAACTAAGATACTAAGTTGAACTAAAGCGAAAGTTAAACCAATAAACATAGTTGTGAATGTAACTAATCATTATTGTGATCCTAATGGTATATGTAGAACATTTGGTGAACGTGAGTTGTAATTGTTTAGCTTATGCACAAGGCAAGTTCCTTATCTTAAACTTGTGTATTATTACGCAAGTTTTTCTTAATTTTACTCTTTTATTGAGCAAATTTCATAACCTTGTCTTATTGTTGTTCAAGCAAGGTTTCTTATGACGTTTAAACGCTTATACTTTGATTAAGCCTTCTAAATTCTTATAAGAGCATGACTTTGATACATGATATTTATCCATTTATAATTCATTGACATCCTGCCATTGTTAAAGTATTCTTTTACAATATTATGTTGTTATTGAACTCGTGAATGTTACTGGATTCTTTTTATTCAACTAATCCTTAGTTGATGAACGTTCTAACATTCAAATTACCCTTGAAGCTAATCCAAACCAAACTTCCTTTGGTACGAACTCTAACGTCAAAGCTGAGATGAACAACCCTTTTATAGGGGATTATACTATGCGAAAGCGCTAAAATATTTGTGCATAATACATTATACAAAGGGTTGATCCCCCGAAGTATGAGATGGTGGTTCATATAGTCTATTAGACTGTTAAAGGTTACGGTAGAGATACTTGCTAACCTAGGACATAGTTCATGGTCTTGTGACCCTCAGATGTACTTTTGATCTTATTTTTTAAAGCTTGATTCAAAAACTAAGTTTCCTATTGAACTTTTAGTTCTTAAACATCGTTGACGAGAAAGATTACATTATTCAGTTGAGATTTATTCATTGACTATTCATATGTTATTATTATTGTTGTCATACTTATGGGCAATTATTTGTTCACCCTTGTATAAAACATTGCAGCTAAGATTGAGAAGTCTGATGCGCCATCGACGAACAAATGCAAGGGCAAGATGAACAAATAGAAGACATTTAGTTTACTTTTATTTGACAAAGTTTATGTATTGAGGTTTAAATATTGTTATGTTTATTTCGCAAATGATGTAATAAAGGTTAGATAACCTGGGATTTATTTTTAGACTATGTAACCCTTTAATGGGAGGATTATTGTTTAAGCTTGCGATATTTATTTATATCATTTTGTTATGGGTAGATAGATGTGATCTTATTGGACAATGAACACCAAATCTGTGGGGTCAGAGTACTCGGATTTGGGGGTGTCACAAGAATAAAGGAAGAGGAACAATGAATAAAAATCCCTAGGGCCATGTTTGTTTGCAAGAAATATAATTTCAGGATTATAATCCATGAGATTATAATCCAAAGACTATTAATCTTAGGATTAAATAGTCCTAGTCGCATTTTTATATTTTATGAGATTATTCATGTGATAACTTAAAATAATACGATGTTATGTTTATTTTTTCCAAGATTAATTAAAGGATTAGATAAAAAATATCGTTTGGACTATTATACCCTTACCAATAATAACATATTTTAAACTATAATTTAAACTTGTTTATACATAAAAAATGTAGAATAATAAGTTGTTTACCAATATGTTTAAATAAGCTTTGACAAACAAAAAGTTAATATTTAAATATGATTAGGACTAATAAGTTGTTTATCAATAAGTTCTTTAAATAATTTGTTGTTTACCAATAAGCTATTTACTAATAAGTTGTTTATCAATAATAAGTTGTTTACCAATAATAAGTTGTTCACCAATAAGCAAATTATCAATAAGTTGTTTAAATAATAAGTTGTTTACAAATAATAAGTTATTTACCAATAATAAGATGTTTACCAACTTATTGTTATATTGTAATTTAATTCAAGTGTCTTATTACATATTATTTTATGTAATTTGTTATTTAAATAAGCTTAGCTTATTATTGGTAAACAACTTATTGATAAGCTATGTGTGACGCCCCCAAATCCGGGTATCTTCCAACCCGACAGATGGTGCTACACTGTGCTACAGTTCACACAAACATTCAATTAAAATGCCTCAAAAGAACGAATATGTCTTATATATATTCAAAATAATATTAACATTCCCCCGGGTTCTTTATAACCGTTACAATTGTTCTTGTCATAATATAAAATATTATCATTACAAAACATATATTACTACATAAGTAAGATTACGGGTTCACCTTAGCCTTCCCTTTATCCTTGTTGGATCCGTCAGTCCGTTTGATCTTAGCTACATTCATATGGTTCAAGAAAGAGTGAGCCTAACTAGCTCAGCAAGTACAACAATTCTAGTAAAATAGCATGATTGAGACATAGGAATCGTATATCTTCAATAACTAAACAATAGTTACGAAGTACTATCGATAATTCAAAATAGCACTTCTTTTCATCCAAAACGTTTTACAATAACCATATTCAGTAAAACATCAATTCTGGTCCAAGACCATGAGCATTTCATAAGTACTTTGAAAAGGACATCCCGGCACTAAGTCCGTAAGTCCAGCATAGCTTACGAGCATGTCTAGGTGATCAGCCTATAGTACTCTATATTGATCAACACTACATTCATTAAACGTGTATACGTTTAAGTTGTGGCAACCTCACGTGCCTGTCGTTTGACGACAAAATAATTTAGCATACTCAGTCTTCTTTTGAAAATCACAACAATATTAGTTTGGTAAATCGTTGTCAATACTTGAAAGATTATAAACATATCATAAGTCTTGCCAAAAGAATTGGCGTTGACTTCATTAGACATTAACTCATGCGTAAGAATACATGAATCACAAAGTTTGTCCAGATTGAACTGGAACAAGGGTTAGAATACTTGCCTTTAGCGTCTGCTTACAGATATAACACGTGCACTTTAAGTCCTTAAGTCTCTACAGTAGATGATAACATCACATAGCATATTAGGTCATGAATAATCATATATGGTTCCTAAGAATCTTACTCTTCTTCTCAATCTAATTACGTATTAGATTTGATATTATTGGTTTCGATTTTCCGTTACGTCATTCTTACTTTCACATGCAATTGACTTTCTTGAAATCTAAGTGATCATACTTAAGGTTTAATCATGACTTGATAATGTTTTATTAAGTTCATTAGTTAAGTGTTAATCATTTACTATTCATGCTTAATATGTAAACATTCTTTACTATCTAAGTTTTAAGGCTGGCGCTGTGACGCCGGCTATTCCTCTTTGTGTCACGCTGCAGCGTCACACATTGGGCTAGAAGACCGGACTCGGTGCTACGGCGCGAGTCTCCTTTGTTACGGTTGCGCTGCGGCACCACTCTCTAGTAGGTTATGGCTTTGCTCGACCAAGCTCGGCGCTGCGGCGCGGGCTATTTGGCCTTGGGCTGGCGCCGCGGCGGCAGCTCTGTGCACCAGAAAACTTTGACAAATTTTTCAACTTGTGAGATTCCCGGACTCGTAACTTCTTCGTTATAAGTCTGAATTGGTGATAAGTGGGTTTTATACCTACTTATTGAATATCAATTCACGAGAACTATGCCTATCTCAAGTACATTTTAGTGTGTTTTTAGTTTCATTTCGTAATATTTTGCATTGCATGTATTGAGAACTCCTTTGGTGCAAAAGTGCAGGAAATGGCATGAGCTCGGCATTGGTAGATGGCATGTGATCAATGAAGGCACCACATGAGGACCGAGTGAACAAAAGAGCTAAGCAGTGGTGAACAAAAGAGCAAAAGTTGCATGTTAAAGCATCAGTAGTAGCATGACACAGAAGCAGTAGCAGAACCTGAGAATTTAAATTGCAGAAGTCGCGCGGCTATATAGGCTTCAAAACGCGCGCCCGCGCAAGCAACCGAACAAAGCCTACTTTACACACGTGCACCCGCGCCATGATTACGAAGGGATCGCGCTCGGCCGCGTGCGACATTGACTGAAGCTGCTGACTTTATTTTAAAATGCGTAACTGAGTGGGGGGATGGAACTAGGGCTTATATATTAGACGTATTGGCTTGATGTAAAGGGATACCAAGGGACAAGAAGCTACTATTAGTTCCTTTCTTCTTTCAATAATAGATTAGAGTAGATTAGTAAAGGTAATTTCTAGAGTTGAATAGATTGAAGACTTGAAGCAATTGAAAAGCATCAGAGATTCCATCTTTGATCAGCAGAACAGATTTGCACTACAATTCTCTACTCTTATTTTCTCTTTGATTCATAATTGTATCTTACGTTGTTTATTTCTATATGTGAATGATAGATTTGATTCAGCTATGATTTAAACTCTATTCTGAGATTGCAATGGATTCTATGGATTAGTTATTTCTGATATATTTCGTTGTTAGCCTTATTGATTGCTATGAGATTGTCTAATTAGATTCATGCTATTTGCTTAGTTGATTGGCCATCAATTACTGTGATAATCCATATGGACTCGAGAGACAAAGTATGGGTTTAGATCTGATCTTATTAGCTTATGATTGTAAGTTCTACATTGTGTTGGGATATATAATTTGTGCTTAGGATAGACATATACCGAAGCGCCATTCGTAGTCAAATGAGAACTTGGGCTTAAACCCTAATTATTTATAAATCACATAGACATATAGTGGTTTAGGTAATGTGGGTGTTCATATGTATTCTATCATATGTGCATTATATGTGATATGGGTATGGTACATTGAGAGATGGCTATACTTTACTTTCGTGTTCTTTACTAACAATCCGGTAAAATTAGTTTGGCTTGACAAGGAGTGTATTGGTTTAAATGAGTCAATAGATGAAATTGTGATCTCAGGTCTTCTTTATCTAATCTCACTATAGGAATATTTAGGTTTATTTAATTTCATAGTTTAAATATAAAATATAATATTATTCGTTTAAATAAGACTGAAATGGTTATGGGTTAATGCTTGGTGAACTTTATTAGTTAATTCTATGTGGGAACGATACTTTACTTACTCTTTATTACTTGTTGACCGTGTATACTTGCACGCATATATTGATTGGTAAAACAAAAACAAGTTTTTAGCGCCGTTGCCTGGGAATTAGATTAATAAATTTTTGCCAACATTAATTTCAACCAAATTGGTCTTAATTTAAACTTTTTTTTTATTTTTAATTAGTTTATTTTATTTCTCTCTTTTCAGGTACCATGGATGACTTTGCTTATCAATGGCCCTATGCAAATATGACTCAACCAAGGGACATAAGCACTGAGGGACTCAATGTATTTTATACATTGTCAGCACAAATTGCAACACTTTCGGAGAGGTTGGATGTTCTTGTATCCCAACGTCCTCGAGAGATAGCAGTTACATGTTAATATTGTACTAGCGAGCATCCAAGTTATCAGTGCAACATCAGTGTTGGACAAGTACAGTATGGGGGTGATTACTCCAACAACTATGCTAATCCCAATTATCATCAAGGTTGGGGGTATCACCCAGATTATGAATGGAGTTATAACTATCAAGACCAATACTGCATCCCAAGTCCAACATATCCATCGGATTTCTCATATCCACCTACAATACAACAAGAAGAAAATTCAAGGTTGAAGGAATTCATGTCAAAAAGCATAGCAGACCATGAAGAGATGATGATCAGGAGTTATCAATCCAAAATCTTAACAAACAGATGGAACAACTCATTAACTCCTCAATGAATGGTCCACAATACATGGATTTCTAAACTGAACAACACAATTTAAGATTGGAGGATTTGTGGTTCAAATTTGTAGCATCAACTGAGGAGAAGATGATTGAGAAAGAAAGCTCAATTCAAAATCTTCAGAATCAGATGGATCAAATGTTCGAAGCCTTGAACAATCGCCCTCCAAACCATTGGTGCTATGACATGGACGATGAAACTGATGGAGAGCCAAAAGTGTACATGCCACTGATTGAACTTAAAGGAGTGGACATTGAGGAGACAACTGAGGGTATGGAATATGAAGAACATGAAACAACTTGTATAATACCCCAAGTGCCTTTTCAGTCAGAGTTAAAAAATTCAGTGAAATTTGCACAACCATGTCCTCTTGGTAGCCACGTTCAAAGTAAAGATCAGGATGATAAGGGGGCCAATTATACACCATGGTGGGCTGAGGAAGAGAAAAGAGAAGAGGAAAAGTTTGTTGTATCTTTCATTCCTCAATGCAAAAATTTATTCACAAATACATCGGACGAAGCACCTAGCTATGCAATAAAACTGGGGGCATCATGTACAGGAAATATGCTAGGTGGTTTCAATCTGAAGACTATCATGATGGGGAACCTACCAAAGCCCATAGAAGTTCTAATGGATGGAGGGTTCTTAGCTTATCGTAGAGGAATTGGATAGCATTGTCAAGAAAATAGTTCAGCTGACGGACTATAAACCGAGCGCTTGATGGGAGGCAACCCATTACTTCTATCTCTACTTTTTATTTATTCAGTTTTAGCTATTTTTGTTGGTTCATTTTCAACCTCAGTTATGATAGTTTGATTAGCTTTGCATGAATATCTTAGTGGCTGAATTTGAATATGAGTATGTCTATTCATAGCATCGAAATTATGGTATTACGTTAGACATTCATGCTTACTCAGTAATTCATGCCTTGACAGTGTTTATTGATGTCTATGTAGGTATCTTGGACTGAATTCATCACTGATTTGAAGTACTGGAAATAAAAGTTGGCAGTGCAGGAAACAGGGTTGCGCGGCCGCGCCATGATTGCAGTACAAAACCGCGCACCCACGCGGCATGCCTGCCAGACCAAACATCTCACTCGTACGCCCGCGCCACATGTATATTGAAGACTCGCGCGCCCGCGCGCAGCACCGGAAGTGGAAATTTTTTTTAAGTTCAACGCTTGAGTGGACACAGTTCGGGTCGGCCATGACATATCCACCACTGGATTCACCACCCGAAGAGGGTGGTGCAGCTGAGCAGTAGGGGAGTTTCTCTAACCCTATATCTTCATTCATTGAGGCAATGAATATTATAAGTTTGGGGGTATTGGGGTAGTAGTGTAGTGCATATAGCATTTGCATGTTTAGTTTAAAGTTTCATGTTTAGTTTAAAAGTTTGCATGTTTATGTGTTAGTTAATAATTGCATGTTATATTGTTCTATTTTTAGTCATCATTGTTTGTGTTAGTTTATGTTTAGTGCATGTCTCACAAATTCTAGCTTTATGGAAATTTTGTCTAGCCTATGATGAATGTGAATTTTGAAGGATTGTTGAATATGTTGGATAACATGAGCTTAGATATAATGTTTTACATAATGTAATTCATGATGCTATTTAGTTACTTTCGGTTTGCACTGCCATGTTCACAATTGCTTGTAGGTATAAGAATTATGTGTTGCATTGCTCGGTAGAAAATGTAGTTGTAAAAAGAGAATTATGTGGAAAATGGACTTAGACTGTACAAAGCATTGATAATCAAACTTTGGGAAAACATGGGTATGCTATGTATAAAAAAAAAAAAGCAATAATGTGGCTAGTCTTATTTCGGGGCCCTGGCTACTTGAGTAAGTACACCCGTAGGGGTGTCTTAATATCTAGCACCCTAAGGTCTTTTATGGTCTGGGAGTCGTTGGTTGAAAGCTCGCTAAGGGGTAACAGTGTAGCCTAATGGAATGAGGCATTGCACAGTCATGTGAAAAAAAAATAGCACTAAACACCGCAGGAAAGAGCGAAAATCGCCCTCGTGAATAGCAATAAAGTAATTAAGCCCATTGTTGAACCTTAGTTTGTTTTGATATGTTGGAACAGTCTTTGTTACATAAGTATACATGAGTCTTAATTTAGACTGTAATTTTCTATTTTGAGTGGTTTAGCATGTGTATTCTTTGCTTAAATCAAGTTTTGGTGAACACAACACACACAGAGCATCTTTATAGCATATATGAATTATCTGAGTGTATGATATTATGCCTATAGTTTGGTTTGAACTTGTATTCTCGAATCTGGATAATTCACTGAGGCATTTTGGACTGAAATTCTATTATAGCTGGAACAATGTGAGACTCGTTTGCATCATGATTTAGTAGCATAACATGTAGTTGCATTTTCAGTGTTTTATATAGTATGCATTGCTTGAGGGCAAGCAATAGTTCAAGTTTGGGGGTATTTGATAAGTGGATTTTATACCTACTTATTGAATATCAATTCACGAGAACTATGCATATCTCAAGTACATTTTAGTGTGTTTTTAGTTGCATTTCATAATATTTTGTATTGCATGTATAGAGAACTCCTTTGGTGCAAAAGTGCAGCAAATGGCATGAGCTCGGCATTGGTTGATGGCATGTGATCAATGAAGGCACCACATGAGGATCGAGTGAACAAAAGAGCTAAGCAGTGGTGAACAAAAGAGCAAAAGTTGCATGTTAAAGCATCAGTAGCAGCATGACACAGAAGCAGAAGCAGCAACAGAACCTGAGAATTTAAACTGCAGAAGTCGCGCGGCTATACAGGCTTCAAAACGCGCACCCACGCAAGCAACCTGACAGAGCCTACTTTACACACACACGCCCGCGCCATGATAACTAAGGGATCGCGCGCGGCCGCGCGCGACGTTGACTGAAGCTGCTGACTTTATTTTAAAATGCGTAACTGAGAGGGGGATGGAACTAGGGCTTATATATTAGACGTATTGGCATGATGTAAGGGGATACCACCCCTTGGGGGAACAAGAAGCTACTATTAGTTCTTTTCTTCTTTCAATAATAGATTAGAGTAGATTAGTGTAGGTAATTTCTAGAGTTGAATAGATTGAAGACTTGAAGCAATTGAAAAGCATTAGAGATTCCATCTTGGATCAGGAGAACAGATTTGCACTACAATTCTCTACTCTTATTTTCTCTTTGATTCATAATTATATCTTATGTTGTTTATTCTATATGTGAATGATAGATTTGATTCAGCTATGATTTAAACTCTATTCTGAGATTGCAATGGATTCTATGGATTAGTTATTTCTGATATATTTCGTTGTTAGCCTTATTGATTGCTATGAGATTGTCTAATTAGATTCATGCTATTTGCTTAGTTGATTGGCCATCAATTACTGTGATAATCCATATGGACTCGAGAGACAAAGTATGGGTTTAGATCTGATCTTATTAGCTTATGATTGTATGTTCTACATTGTGTTGGGATATATGATTTGTGCTTAGAATAGACATATACCGAAGCGCCATTTGTAGTCAAATGAGAACTTGGGCTTAAACCCTAATTATTTATAAATCACATAGGCATATAGTGGTTTAGGTAATGTGGATGTTCATATGTATTCTATCATATGTAGATTATATGTGATATGGGTATGGTACATTGAGAGATGGCTATACTTTACTTTCGTGTTCTTGAATAACAATCCGGTAAAATTAGTTTGGCTTGACAAGGAGTGTGTTGGTTTAAATGAGTCAATAGATGAAATTGTGATCTCAGGTCTTCTTTATCTAATCTCACTATAGGAATATTTAGGTTTATTTAATTTCATAGTTTAAATATAAAATATAATATCATTCGTTTAAATAAGACTGAAATGGTTATGGGTTAATGCTTGGTGAACTTTATTAGTTAATTCTTTGTGGGAACGATACTTTACTTACTCTTTATTACTTGTTGATCGTGTATACTTGTACGCATATATTGATCGGTAAAACGAACAACAAGTTTTTAGCGCCGTTGTCGGGGAATTAGATTAATAAATTTTTGCCAACATTAATTTCAACCAAATTGGTCTTAATTTAAACTTTTTTTTATTTTTAATTAGTTTATTTTATTTCTCTCTTTTCAGGTACCATGGATGACTTTGCTTATCAATGGCCCTATGCAAATATGACTCAACCAAGGGACATAAGCACTGAGGGACTCAATGTATTTTCTATATTGTCAGCACAAATTGCAACACTTTCGGAGAGGTTGGATGTTCTTGCAGCCCAATGTCCTCGAGAGATAGTAGTTACATGTGAATATTGTGCTGGCGAGCATCCAAGTTATCAGTGCAACATCAGTGTTGGACAAGTACAGTATGGGGGTGATTACTCCAACAACTATGCTAATCCCAATTATCATCAAGGTTAGGGGTATCACCCAGATTATGAATGGAGTTATAACTATCAAGACCAATACTGCATCCCAAGTCCAACATATCCATCGGATTTCTCATATCCACCTCCAATACAACAAGAAGAAAATTCAAGGTTGAAGGAATTCATGTCAAAAAGCATAGCAGACCATGAAGAGATGATGATGAGTCAGGAGTTATCAAGCCAAAATCTTAACAGACAGATGGAACAACTCATTAACTCCTCAATGAATGGTCCACAATACATGGATTTCGAAACTGAACAACACAATTCAAGATTGGAGGATTTGTAGTTCAAATTTGTAGCATCAAGTGATGAGAAGATGATTGAGCAAGAAAGGTCAATTCAATAAATAGCAAGCATACTCTACGTGTTGCACTCGTTCAAGAGAGCCTATGGTTCACAAGTCACATACTCTACGTGTTCATGCAAGAATTTTATCTATTCGACTTCGTTTGCTAAAAATTCACCTATTAGTTCATTTTTAACGAAAACGGCAAACGTTCGTGAACGTTCAACGCTCATTTCTTCATTCTAAGTCGGAATCCGGTCATTTTTGAGTCCGCAACTTTATAAAGCCAAATGCGACTTGTCTCCATTGAAAACCAACGTTTTCGAGTTCAAGCACAAAATCTGACTCCCATTCCGAGAATTTCATGAATTCGACGATTATCGTCCAATCGTGTGAATTCCGGCAAAACTTCATTACTAACGATTTGTTCATCATTCCAAATGGATTCATTTCATTAACTAAACATCTCAACCTACATATTACAATAACTTATATTCAAATTAGGTTATGGCTTATTTCTTATAAGTTCATAACTAAATAATTTCTTCAATACAAGATTTCTTTTCCTTATGACTTATTATTGATTTAAGTTCCTTGAGCAATATCTTTACATCTTATGAATCATACTAACTTCTTAAGTTCATCATATGACAAGTCCATATATGTACTCCATAAGTTCATAACTTATTTAGGTTTAAGTTACTTATTCCTTACTTATTCGGCTTAAGTCCATTGATTATCCAATCTTTATATGTTCTTAGTATACATGATCATCACTTCTCTATCAAGCTATCATGGTAGAGATAGAAGAATATAGGATAAGAATCTTACCCTTGATGAACTAGTGCTTCTTCTTCTTGGAAAATCTAATCAATGGAAGTTAGCTTAAAAGTGCTTACTCTCTCTAACCAATAAGTTGTTTGACTTGGATGAAATAACAAACAACTAATGATTTCATATGCTTGTTATTTATAGAAGGCTAAGGTTAGGGCATTCTAGTCATTAGGACATCCCACCTCTTTAACTCACCTCCTTACTATTCCTAACTTAAGCTTTAAGTAAACTTGCTCCCTACATAATTTTCTTGGCCACCACATAAAATTCTTGGTCTCCAATTCACCCATGGGTTGAACCATGGATCTTACTTTACCCATTGAATCATCCTTTGGACTTAGGCTCAATTAATTAGATTATTTCTTGTTGGCTTGCATTAATTTAGTTTGGGCTTCATATTATTAACCACTTGGCTTAACATTAATCCCACATAGGTTTACACCTTTATTCATATTGGAATTGTTCTTCATACAAAATCCACCATTCCATTTTCTTAGACTTTAATACCTAAAATTCTAAAATTAAGTCCACATGCGAAATATTGCGTTTTCCATACTTAGATTATTATTACATAATCCATCTCGCCTCGATATTATAACGTTACGTATTTCTCAGAAGTTCAAAAATAATTCCCGAGATATAAACGATGAATAATGTTTTTTCGAAAGCGTATCTTTCCTTTTCAGGGAGATACCTTTAGAAATACGTACGAGCCTACCTCAAACTCCCTAATTTCTCGATGTAAGTATGCGTACTTCTTCTGTCTGTCTTGAGCTGCTACGAGACGCATTCGTATCAACTTCACTACATCCGCTGTTTGCTGCACCAATTCTGGCCCTAGCATACGGCGTTCTCCCATTTCATCCCAATACAATGGTGTTCTGCATTTCCTTCCATACAAGGCTTCATAAGGCGGCATACCTATGCTTGCATGATAACTGTTGTTATACGCAAACTCTACTAATGGTAGATGATCATCCCAGCTACCCTTGAAATCCATGACATAAGATCTTAACATATCTTCTAACGTCTGAATTGTCCTCTCGCTCTGCCCATCAGTTTGTGGATGATATGCCGTACTTAACTTCAACTGCATCCCCAACAGCTCTTGCGAGCTTCTCTAAAAGTTTGATGTGAATCGTGGGTCACGATCTGACACAATCGAAATTGGTGCTCTATGTCTGGAAATAATTTCCTTAACATAAAGTTTCGCTAATTGATCTAAGTTATACTTGACCCGAATTGGCAAAAAGTGAGCCGACTTTGTCAACCGGTCCACTATCACCCAAATCGCGTCATACTCCTTCTGAGTAATCGGAAGTCCCACCACAAAGTCCATCGTGATATGCTCCCACTTCTACTCCGGAATCTCCAATGACTGTAACAAGCCACTTGGTCGTTGATGTTCGGCCTTAACTTTCTGATAAGTCAAGCACCTACTCACATACTCAGCTATTTCTCTCTTCATGTTCAGCCACCAAAAACTCCGTCAAAGGCCTTGATACATCTTAGTGCTTCCAGGATGAATCGAGTACCTTGAACTGTGAGCCTCTTGTAAAACCTGCTCCTTTACTTCTGTCTCATTTGGAACCCAAATTCTTCCTTCAAATCTTAATAATCCCTCATTATCAAGACTGTATTTTAAATCTTTTTCATTGGTTAACCGCTTCTTCATTTGGTCACAGTTCCCAGTTTTGAGCTGTAACTCCTTGACTCTCTCTACGGTGGTAGATTGCATCTCCGCCGCAAACAGTCTTTGCCCTGTTTCACTCGGCATCTTCACCTCTATCTCCATCCTAGCCATCTTTGTTATTAACTCAGTTTGAGCCGTTAACATAGATAACTTTTCCCGACCCTTCCTACTTAAGGCATCGGCAACTACATTGGCTTTTCCAGGATGATACAGGATTTCACAGTCATAATCCTTTATCAACTCCAACCATCTCCTCTGTCTCATATTCAACTCCTTCTATGTGAAGATATATTTTAGACTCTTGTGGTCTGTGTATATCTCACACTTTTTCCCCGTAAAGATAATGTCGCCATATCTTTAAGGCAAACACTACCGCTGCCAGTTCCAGATCATGAGTAGGGTAAACTTTCTCGTAATCCTTTAATTGCCATGATGCATACGCAATGACCTTGCCATACTGCATGAGCACGCAACCAAGTCCTCTATGCGATGCATCGCTATAAACTAAGAAATTTCCTGTGTCATCGGGTAATGACAAAACAGGCGCTTTACTTAACCTTTTCTTCTGTTCTTGAAAACTGTCCTCACATTTCTCCGTCCACGTATTTCACAGTCTTTCTTGTCAAATTAGTCAACGGAGTAGCTATCTTTGAATAATTCTGAATAAATCTCCGATAGTATCCCCCGCTAACCCTAGGAAACTCCACACCTCAGTCGGCATTTTCGGTTGTTCCCAATTCATCACGGCTTCCACCTTCGCTGGATCTACTGAAATCCATTCGTGGTCAATGACATGACCTAAAAATTTTACCCTCTCTAACCAAAATTCACACTTAGTGAACTTCACATATAACTTCTCCTTCCTTAATGTTTTCAACACTATTCTTATGTGTTCAGCATGATCTTCTGGCGTCTTAGAATAGACTAGAATATCATTGATAAACCCCATGACGAACTTATCCAAATATTGTTTGAACACTTTGTTCATCATATCCATAAATGCAGCTGGTGTATTAGTCAATCCAAATGACATCACCAGAAACTCGTAATGACCATAACGAGTCCTGAATGTTGTCTTTCGTACGTCTTCATTCCTAACCTTCAGCTGATGATACCCCGTCCTTAAATCTATTTTGGAAAAATAGTTTGCCCCTTTCAACTGATCAAAAAGATCATCGATCCTGGGTAATGGGTACTTATTCTTTATTATTAACTTGTTCAACTCTCAGTAGTCGATACACAGTCTTAACGATCCGTCCTTCTTTTTGACAAACAGTACCAGTGCTCCCCATGGCAAAATACTCGGTTGTATGTACTTCCTGTCCAACAATTCCTGCAACTGTACCATCAACTCCTTCATCTCCACTGGCGCCATACGATACGGTGCCCTGGAAACTGGCGTCGCTCCTGGCACAATGTCTATCACGAACTCGATCTCCCTATCCGGCGGAAAACCCGGCAATTCACTTGGAAATACATCCATGAATTCACTCACTATAGGTATTTGTTCGATGGTCGCCCCTACTCTCAGAGTGTCAACAACATGGCACAAATAACCTACACGCCCCTTTCTTAATAGTTTCCTAGTTTGTGTCATGGTAAGACAACACGAACGCCCCGGTGATTTATTACCGTAAAATACTATCTGAGGTTGTCTTAAAGTTCTAATATTTACACATTTCTTTTGACAATCTATAATTGCCCCATGGTTAACCAACCAATCCATTCCGAGAATTACGTCGAATTCTCCTAACTTTATCGGTATCAGATCTATCGATAATTTACAACCCCTTATGTTTACACAACAACTCCTATGAATATCTTCGACAGGAATTACCTCTTCATTTGCTACCTTAATATTTAAAGGTATATGCAACTTTTCGGGAAGTAATCCTAATCGTCTAGCAAAATCACATGCGATAAATGAACAAGTAGCACCCGAGTCAAACAGTACGTATGCATTTAAATCGTTGATCGAAATAATACCTACGACTACATCCCCTGAGGCCATCGCATCTTGGACGGCCATGATAAACGTACGGGCCATCGGTATACCCGGCTGCGTTGAACCCCCAATAGTTAACTTACCACTATTGGTGCCCTTATTCCCACCCGTCCCCTTCTTCGGGTAGTTTTTTGCCATGTGGTCTGTTGACCCACACACAAAGCATCCGTGGTTCTTCTTCAGACTCGGACAGTTAGGCGCAATGTGCCCCTCCTGTCCACAATTGTAACACACGGCCTTACCCTTGAGACAGACTCCTAAATGAGTCTTCCCACAGGTCTTGCAGGCCTCCATCCTCCTCTTCAGGTCCCCTAGTTTCACTTCGGTATTCCCAGAGCTAATCACCTTCCGCTTGTACCCTTCGCCACTCCCGCTGGCTCCCTCGATCTTCACTCCCTTGTCTACTTTCCCCTTATTCTTCTTGTCTTTGTGGTACTGGCTCAACGCCTCGCTACCACCTTCGGCGATTATCGCCTTCTCTAAAATGATTCCAAAGGAAGTACTTTGGAACACCGATATGCGATTATAGAGCCAGAGTTTCAAGCCCTGCTTAAACCATCGCGCCTTCCTAACCTCAGTGTCCACTTGGTGTGGAGCGAACCTCGCCAGTTCATTAAACTTGGCGGCGTATTGGGGAACTGTCATGTCCCCTTGTTTCAGTTTCAGAAACTGCATCCCCATCCTCCCATGCATGCTTGTGGGAAAGTAGTTCTCAAAAAATATCTCTTTGAACCTCGCCCACGTTAAAACCTCTATCCCGGCCTAAGCTTGATTGGCCTCCCACCAAAAGTTGGCCTCTCCCTTCATCATGTAGGTTGCAAAGGCAACCTTCTGGGCCTCATCGACATTTGCTATCACAAATGCCTTCTCGATTTCCTTCACCCACGTTTGGGCTTCGATAGGGTCTGTAGTTCCTTTGAACTCCGGCGGACCCACGCTTTTAAAATCCTTAAACGTAGTAGCTCGTACTACACCAGGATTTATGGGAATGTTAGCCCCAGTTCTATTAAACGCTGCGGTTAAAAGATTTACAAACTCCTGCATGGGGTTAACCGGACCTCCCTCCGGTTGATTTGTGTTAGCGCCTTGATTACGTGGTACTCTTTTTGGCGGCATTTTGATGTTACAATAAACAACACATTTCGTTATTATTCATTTCCTGTTAGTTATTTATTGTTCACAATTTAAATAATAACTCCAACATTCATTACTCAACATGTTCCGAAAAAGACTTATATTGATTTATTGTAGTATTACACTACATCAGTTACATTACACAGCCTAAGCTGATTACAATACTTTCCCGCCATTACTTTCCAAAAATTGGGAATTTATAAAAGACTACCCTTTGTTATACAAAAGAGGGTTTTACGTCACTACTAGATACACAATATTTACATATTTAAACTACTCTAGCCACTACTAGATCACATCTGCCTCAAGGCATTCTCAAAATTAGCCTTGGCAAGACCGGTAATATTATCACGGCTGATAGTATGCCGCGTCTGCCCTGTTTCGACGGGATAACCAGCTACCTGCAACTGGAAGTCCGCATGAGAACTCCTATGGATATAGGACATTCTCCCTATCTTCTGCTTTCTTGGTCTTTAACTCCCCTCTGAGCTCAAAGACCTCCTATTTTAGCTCATGGACCTTGTCCTTGGCCAAAATCCTCTTATCATGCTCCTGCTCCCACATGGACTCTACGTCCGTCTTATCTTCTATTACCGCCTGGAGCTCTGCTTTCAGCTCCTTAATCTCCTGACAGTAGTGGAAGTTTCTATCCAACACTGACATGAAAAGTGACATCATTGACTCCCCCGGAGCCATCTCTACTGCTATAGCTACTGGGTTGAAGAACACCACCTCCACCTATTCTTCTAGCATGCCGTCGAACACGGACATGAGATCTAAACTCTCGGAGTCTCCAGACTCAACCACTACTATCTTGGGATCTGCTGCTATGGGGTTCGATATGATCTCTATCTGATTCACCGACCTTTCACTGACTACCTGTACGTCTCTATTTTCTCCTGACATCTACAACAACACAAAAAGTTTGATTAGTACGCGTCAATAGAATAATAAAAACACATAACATATATAATGTATTTTTATAAGGTTAATTTACATCTTTTATTCTTTAACTTTTCTTAAGGTTATGACTTAAGGTTTAAGTCCTCCCCTTAAGTTTTATAACCGAATGCTTTGATACCAACTTGTGACGCCCCCAAATTCGGGTATCTTCTAACCCTACAGATGGTGCTACACGATGCTACAGTTCACACAAACATTCAATTGAAATGCCTCAAAAGAACGAATATGTCTTATATATATTCAAAATAATATTAACATTCCCTCAGGTTCTTTATAACCGTTACAATTGTTCTTGTCATAATATAAAATATTATCATTACAAAACCTATATTATTACATAAGTAAGATTACGCGTTCGCCTTAGCCTTCCCTTTATCCTTGTCGGATCCGTCAGTCCGTTCGATCTTAGCTGCATTCATATGGTTCAAGCAAGAGTGAGCCTAACTAGCTCAGTAAGTACAACAATTCTAGTAAAATAGCATACTTGAGACATAGGAATCGTATATCTTAAATAACTGAACAATAGTTATGAAGTACTATCGATAATTCAAAATAGCACTTCTTTTAATCCAAAATGTTTTACAATAACCATATTCAGTAAAACATCAATTCTGGTCCAAGACCATGAGCATTACATAAGTACTTTGAAAAGGATATCCCAGCACTAAGTCCGTAAGTCCGGCATAGGTTACGAACACGTCCAGGTGATCAACCTATAGTACTCTATGTTGATCAACACTACATTCATTAAACGTCTATACGTTTAAGTTGTGGCAACCTCACGTGCATGTCGTTTGACGACAAAACAATTTAGCATATTCAGTCTCCTTTTGAAAACCACAACAATATTAGTTTGGTAAATCGTTGTCAATACTTGAAAGATTATAAACATATCATAAGTCTAGCCGAAAGAATTGGCGTTGACTTCATTAAACATTAACTCATGCGTAAGAATACATGTATCATAAAGTTTGTCCAGATGGAACTGGAACAAGGGTTAGAATACTTGCCTTTAGCGTCTGCTTACATATATAACACGTGAACTAAACCTTAAGTCTCTAAAGTAGATGATAACATCACATAGCATATTAGGTTATGAATAATCATACATGGTTCCTAAGAATCTTACCCTTATTCTCAATCTAATTACGTATTAGATTTGATATTATTGGTTCCAGTTTTTTGTTACGTCATTCTTACTTTCACATGCAATTGACTTTCTTGAACTCTAAGTGATCATACTTAAGGTTTAATCATGACTTGATAATGTTTTATTAAGTTCATTAGTTAAGTGTTAATCATTTACTATTCATGCTTAACATGTAAACATTCTTTACTATCTAAGTTTTAAGGCTGGCGCTGCAGCGCCGGCTACTCCTCTCTGTGCCGCGCTGCGACGTCACACATTGGGCTAGAAGACCAGACTCGGCATTGTGGCGCGAGTCCCCTTTGTTACGGCCGCATTGCGGTGCCACTCTCCAGTAGGTTATGGCTTTGCTCGGCCAAGCTCGGTGCTGCGGCGGGGGATATTTGGCCTTGGGCTTGCGCCGCGGCGCCAGCTCTGTGCACCAGAAAACTTTGACAGATTTTTCAACTTGTGAGATTTCCGGACTCATAACTTCTTCGTTATAAGTCCTAATTGGCTCGTTCAAGAGCCTACGGTTCACAAATCACATACTCTACATGTTCATGCAAGATTTTTATCTATTCGACTTCGTTTGCTAAAAATTCACCTATTAGTTTATTTTTAACGAAAACGATAAACGTTCGTGAACGTTCAACGTTCGTTTCTTCGTTCTAAGTCGGAATCCGATTATTTTCGAGTCCACAACTCTATAATGCCAAATACGACTTGTCTCCATCGAAAACCAACGTTTTCGAGTTCAAACACAAAATTCGACTCCCATTCCGAGAATTTCACGAATTCGACGATTATCGTCCAATCGTGTGAATTCCGACAAAACTTCATTACTAACGATTTGTTCATCATTCCAAATGGATCCATTTCATTAACTAAACATCTCAACCTACATATTACAATAACTTATATTCAAATTAGGTTATGGCTTATTTCTTATAAGTTCATAACTTAATAATTTCTTCAATACAAGATTTCTTTTCCTTATGACTTATTATTGATTTAAGTTCCTTGAGCAATATCTTTACATCTTATGAATCATACTAACTTCTTAAGTTCATCATATGACAAGTCCATATATGTACTCCATAAGTTCATAACTTATTTAGGTTTAAGTTACTTAGTCCTTACTTATTCGGCTTAAGTCCATTGATTATCCAATCTTTATATGTTCTTAGTATACAAGATTATCACTTCTCTGTCAAGCTATCATGGTAGAGATAGAAGAATATAGGATAAGAATCTTACCCTTGATGAACTAGCGCTTCTTCTTCTTGGAAAATCTAATCAATGGAAGTTAGCTTAAAAGTGCTTACTCTCTCTAACCAATAAGTTATTTGACTTGGATGAAATAACAAGCAACTAATGATTTCATATGCTTGCTATTTATAGAAGGCTAAGGTTAGGGCATTCTAGTCATTAGGACATCCCACCTCCTTAACTCACCTCCTTACTATTCTTAACTTAAGCTTTAAGTAAACTTGCTCCCTACATAATTTGCTTGGCCACCACATAAAATTCTTGGTCTCCAATTCACCCATGGGTTGAACCATGAATCTTACTTTACCCATTAAATCATCCTTTGGGCTTAGGCTCAATTAATTAGATTATTTCTTGTGGGTTTGCATTAATTTAGTTTGGGCTTCATATTATTAACCACTTGGCTTAACATTAATCCCACATAGGTTTACACCTTTATTCATATTGGAATTGTTCTTCATACAAAATCCACCATTCCATTTCCTTAGACTTTAATACCTAAAATTCTAAAATTAAGTCCACATGCGAAATATTGTGTTTTCCATACTTAGATTATTATTACATAATCCATCTCGCCTCGATATTATAACGTTACGTATTTCTCGGAAGTTCAAAAATAATTCCCGAGAGATAAACGATGAATAGTGTTTTTCGAAAAATTTCTCGGAAAGCTTTTATTTTCGTCTTGAAAATTCAAACACTTTAATTCCCTCACGTAGTTAAAATACTACGATGTTCCGACGTTTCTAGGTTATAGAACGACATACTTCTTATTAACACATAATAATAACAAATAGTATTATTTTATTCATTATTTAATTCTTTCAATTATTTTACAAACGATCCGAATTTCTTGGTCGTTACATTCTTCCCCCCTTATAAAGATTCTCTCCCCAGAATCTCGCCTTACATTACGCAAACAAATGAGGGTTAATCCTTCTTTAACTTTTCTTCGGATTCCCACGTTGCTTACTCGGCATCGTGGTTCTTCCATAACACCTTTACCAACGATATGACCTTGTTTCGTAGAACTTGTTCTTTTATATCGATGATTTGAATCGGCATCTCTTCGTATGTTAAGTCTTTCTCGAGTTGAATAGGCTCAAACTCTATTACGTGCTTATAATCCGGTTTGTAAGGACGTAACACCGATACATAAAACACGTTATGTATTCGTTCTAAGTCTGGAGGTAACGCTACCAAATATGCTACCTCACCTACCCGTTTTAGTACCTCAAAAGGTCCTATAAACCTTGGGCTTAGTTTTCCCTTCTTTCCAAAGCGTATCTTTCCTTTCCAGCGAGATACCTTTAGAAATACATTTAAGCCTACCTCAAACTCCCTATTTTCTCGATGTAAGTATGCGTACTTCTTCTGTCTGTCTTGAGCTGCTACGAGACGCATTCGTATCAACTTCACTACATCCGCTGTTTGCTGCACCAATTCTGGTCCTAGCATTCGGCGTTCTCCCACTTCATCCTAATACAATGGTATTCTGCATTTCCTTCCATACAAGGCTTCATAAGGCGGCATACCTATGCTTGCATGATAACTGTTGTTATACGCAAACTCTACTAATGGTAGATGATCATCCCAGCTACCCTTGAAATCTATGACGCAAGATCTTAACATATCTTCTAACGTCTGAATTGTCCTCTCGCTATGCCCATCAGTTTGTGGATGATATGCCGTACTTAACTTCAACTGCGTCCCCAACTGCTCTTGCAGACTTCTCCAAAAATTCGACGTGAATCATGGGCCACGATCTGACACAATCGAAACTGGTGCTCCATGTCTGGAAATAATTTCCTTAACATAAAGTTTCGCTAATTGATCTAAGTTATACTTGACCCGAATTGGCAAAAAGTGAGCCGACTTTGTCAACCGGTCCACTATCACCCAAATCGCGTTTTACCCCTTCTGAGTAATCGGAAGTCCCACCACAAAGTCCATTGTGATATGATCCCACTTCCACTCCGGAATCTCCAATGACTGTAACAAGCCACTTGGTCGTTGATGTTCGGCCTTAACTTTCTAACAAGTCAAGCACCTACTCACATACTCAGCTATTTCTCTCTTCATGTTCGGCCACCAAAAACTCCGTCGAAGGTCTTGATACATCTTAGTGCTTCCAGGATGAATCGAGTACCTTGAACTGTGAGTCTCTTGTAAAACCTGCTCCTTTACTTCCGTCTCATTTGGAACCCAAATTCTTCCTTCAAATCTTAATAATCCCTCATTATCAAGACTGTATTTTAAATATTTTTCATTGGTTAACTGCTTCTTCATTTGGTCACACTCCCCAATTTTGAGCTGCAACTCCTTGACTCTCTCTACGGTGGTAGATTGCATCTCCGCCGCAAATAGTCTCTGCTCTGTTTCACTCGGCATCTTCACCTCTATCTCCATCCTAGTCATCTCTGTTATTAACTCAGTTTGAGCCGTTAATATAAACAACTTTTCCCGACCCTTCCTACTTAAGGCATCGACAACTACATTGGCTTTTTCAGGATGATACAGGATTTCACAGTCATAATCCTTTATCAACTCCAACCATCTCCTCTGTCTCATATTCAACTCCTTCTATGTGAAGATATATTTTAGACTCTTGTGGTCCGTGTATATCTCACACTTTTCCCCATAAAGAACCATATCTTTAAGGCAAACACTATCGCGGCCAGTTCCAGATCATGAGTAGGATAAACTTTCTCGTAATCCTTCAACTGTCGTGATGCATACGCAATGACCTTGTCATGCTGCATGAGTACGCAACCAAGTCCTCTAGTCATTAGGACATCCCACCTTCTTAACTCACCTCCTTACTATTCCTAACTTAAGCTTTAAGTAAACTTGCTCCCTACATAATTTGCTTGGCCACCACATAAAATTCTTAGTCTCCAATTCACCCATGGGTTGAACCATGGATCTTACTTTACCCATTGAATCATCCTTTGGGCTTAGGCTCAATTAATTAGATTATTTCTTGTGGGCTTGCATTAATTTAGTTTGGGCTTCATATTATTAACCACTTGGCTTAACATTAATCCCACATAGGTTTACACCTTTATTCATATTGGAATTGTTCTTCATACAAAATCCACCATTCCATTTCCTTAGACTTTAATTCCTAAAATTCTAAAATTAAGTCCACATGCGAAATATTGCGTTTTCCATACTTAGATTATTATTACATAATCCATCTCGCCTCGATATTATAACGTTACGTATTTCTCGAAAGTTCAAAAATAATTCCCGAGAGATAAACAATGAAAAGTATTTTTCGAAAAATTTCTCGGAAAGCTTTTATTTTCGTCTTGAAATTTCAAACACTTTAATTCCCTCACGTAGTTAAAATACTACGATGTTCTAACGTTTCTAGATTATAGAACGACATACTTCTTATTAACACATAAAAATAACAAAATATTATTATTTTATTCATTATTTAATTCTTTTGAGTATTTTACAAAGGATCCGAATTTTTTGGTCGTTACACTATGTACCAATAAGTTCTTATCAACAAGTTGTTTACTAATAATAAATTGATTACTAATAAACTGTTTAAATAATAAGTTGTTTACTAATAATTAGTTGTTTATCAATAAGCTGTTTAAATAATAAGATGAATAAATAATAAGTTGTTCATCAATAATAATTTGTTTAAATAATAAGATGTTTATTAATAAACTGTTTACTAATAATAAATTGTTTAGTAATAATCTTTTTTAAATAATAAACTGTTTAAATAATAAGTAGTTTATCAATAATAAGTTGTTTACCAATAAATTATTTACCAATAATAACTTTATTGAATATAATAGGATATTATGGTCATTTTAGAAAGAGATTGAGGATGATTTTGTTTAAAAAAATTTAGTCTCAATGGTAGAAATTATAATACCTGATTTAACATGATATTAAATAATCCTCTATATTAAGTCATTTTATAATTTTTGGACTAATAATCTCAACCCCAAATTTGAAAACAAACAAGATACTTGAATTAAATTACATTATAACAATTCTATCCTTTATGACTATAACAAATTACATAAAATAGAGGTCTATATCAACATTTTTAAGGCTAAAACATAATATGTAATTACAATCACTCCGACTGTATTAAACCGGAAGCACGAATCTCTAATTATTTATAACTGAGGACTGTAAACTCTAATTATTTATAACTGAGGACTGTAAACACACTTATCTTGACAAACAAAAAAGAGAAAAGAAAAAGAAGGGTGCATATGCCTCTTTCACCTATACTTCATTTTGCTTTCTTACAAATACATATATCAATCATCTAACTGTTTGAAGGATCCGGTTACCATAACTTTATAATAAGTTGGTCATTTAACCAATACAGTGATGACACGTAGAGAGATCATATTCTGCCTACATGTCAATATTGTATTGGTCAATTAACCAAAATTAACTTTATGCTAACCACTCCTCTATTTGAATGTCTCTTGCAAAATGTTATAAATGGGAATAAACACTTTCTCCATAGCAATACAAATAAGAAGCTGAAAGAATTAGCAGCAGGTTATTCGATGGTTACAACACAATCATACACCAAAATGATACTTTCCTTCCTTGAAATTCAGAAAATCACAGGATGAAATGAAACCCCTCCAGAGGATATTCCCCGTGTAATAATTATGATCCATGTTAATGATAGTAAAGTGACCCAAAGCATATAAACTGGGATGCTCATTCTTAGTTAAGGCCAGAGTAGGAATAAATAGCCAAGACCAATTTTCTAAGATTATGATCTCTCCCGTATTTTTGCTCTGGCAAAGAACACCCCTGCCAACAGACCTACAAATGGCAATTCAAGCTTTATGGTTAGCAAGGACTCTTTTCCCTTTCTTTTTTTTTGTTGTGTTTGTTTTTGGGGGTGGGGAGTAAAGGGGACTTGTGGTTAGCAAGGGTTTTACATAGAGATAATTTGGATGTGGATGTCACAGCTAGTAGTTAAGTTGGCTCTGGTGACAACGACTCAAAATGACGTAATTTTGAGCGCATAATTAATGACAGCTTTATCATTTTACCAATCTTATAAATGGTTACTCAAATCTGCGTCATTGTGGGTATTGCCACAGGCAACTAAATGTGGCGACTAACAACTACACATTTTCATATAGAAAATGGGTTAACTTGATTGTGGATTTGTGGTTGCCACAACTAGTTGACTGTGCTAACGGCTCAAATCTATAAACAAGGTAGTTTTGACTGTCATAATGATAGCTTTGTTTCTTTGGGTAGATAAGGTCAGTTAATGAGAAGAACTGACCGAATAATGCTCACAGAATTCTCCAGACTAGTTGGGACTTTGAAAACAAGGATACCAGCGACCGAGAGAGGTATCTTATTCAGTGACCCCACAAGGCTGCACAATACAAAGGATATTTAGATTACAACAAAAAGCAAATAACTAACATGAGGAAGTGCATATAAATAAATAGGAACCTACAAGAAAATATGATATGAAGATTCTGAAAAAATTAAATCCGTGTTCATTGAATAATTAAAAGAAGATCCAACAACCCCCATTTGTTAACACAACATGTTTACATCCATGACATGTCCTTAAATAAGGTCAGTTTACATGGTGACGCGACCCTAACTCAAATCAGTTTGCAATGTCTAAAAACATGGGACGTCATATATTTAGTTGCATAATATCATCTTAACTAAAAGACTAGTACTACAATAAAAACTATTATTATTACAATAATAGCAAACAACAACTATTGAAACATTACGGGTCAAATTCCGAGTCCGAATCGAATCAAATTCAACCAAATAAGGTCTTAAACCACTGACCCAATAGTATCTTCTCGGGTCATCTTAGCCTACAACAGGTTCACCTAAAATGTCATGACTGAAGGTACTATTGTTAGCAATTTAATTCCTTATACACTGACAATTTTTCCATATCTTTTGATGTGGGACTGGGGTATTACAAACTCCCCCACTTAAATTTCTGACATCCCCATCAGAACCGATCACACACGGTCCACAGATCTTTGTCTCTGGCTTCGTGTCCCCACCTCCGGACCTCCCTCTCGGATGACCCGACCCGAACTTTCAAGAGTCGGTTTTGATACCATATGAAACAACCTGGGTCAAATCCCGAGTTCGAATCGAATCAAATCCATTGAAATAAGGCCTTAAACCACTGACCCAATAATATCTTCTTGGATCATCTTAGCTCACCACAAGCTCACCCAAAATGTCATGACTGAAGGTAGTATTGCTAATAATTTAATTCCTTATAAACAGACAAAAATTTTTCACATTTTTCGATGTGGGACTTGAGTGTTACAATTATACTAACAATAATAGCAACAATTATTGTAACACCCCAGTCCCACATCGAAAGATATGGGAAATATTTGTCTGTATATAAGAAATTAAGTTACTAACAATAGTACATTCATTAATGACCTTTTGGGTGAGTATGTGGTGGGCTAAGATGGCCCAAGAAGATATTATTGGACCAGTGATTTAAAGTCTTATTTCGATAAATTTGATTCGATTCGGACTTGGGATTTGGCCCGAGATTTGTTCCGGACTCGGGTTTGACTCGGGTTGTTTCATATGTTATCAGAGTCGACTCTGAAAAGCTCAGGTCGGATCATCCGATCGGGTTGCCAAAAATGGGACACGAAGGCTGGTGGTATTATCCCACAATGGAGAGAGGGAGCTTCGGAGGTGGGGAAACGAAGCTAGTACCTTCAGTCATGACCTTTTGGGCGAATCTATGGTGGGCTAAGATGACCCAAAAAGATACTATTGGGCCAGTGATTTAAGGTCTTATTTCAATTGATTTGATTCGGACTCGGGATTTGACCCGAGATTTATTCCGGACTCGGGATTTGACTTCAATTATACTAATAATAATGATATTATACATTGGAAGGGCGAACCCTCATTAATTTATTTTGTTATCTTAAGAAAAGGAAGAATTTCAGTTATAACTCCTCATTTTGCCTTTTTCAACGTCAACCTTATTCACCACATTCTCACTCTCTTCAATGTTTCATTTACTTTTTTTGGAGGTAAATTTTATGGCTTACATAATAATAAAAAAGTAATAATAATAATAATAAAAATAAAACTAGCTAGTTATCTCACTTGTTTAGATTCAAATATTAGGCACCTATACCCAAAGAATCAATTAAAATATTCCTTCAAAAGTTCAGTGAGATGGATGAAAATGGAAAGGTGGAAATTTCTTTCTAGCATTTTTGGTGAAAAACTTGTGCACAAAGGTCGGATATGCTCTCCTCAATAGTATAGTTGTCACGGCATCATGGCGAGATACGGCGATAGTTGACCGTTAGGACGCCTAAGCGATAAAGGCGCCCGCCATAGCGTCCGTATGGCGGCAAGTCATTAACAATGTGCAATTTATACATTATTATTTTACTTCAAAAGTATATTGAACAATAAAATTTTATATACATTAACACCCAAATCATAATAACTAACTTTATGAAAATACTTCACAATCAAAATTCAAAAATAAAACACTTGACATTAAAAACTAGTAGAACAAGTCAATAAACACCACATAGAAAATAAACAATAATGACTTGCCCGTCACTTATTACAAGTATAATAAGTAATAAAATTACACGACAAAACAAATCAATTCATTACAAGTATAATAAGTAATAAAATTACACGACAAAACAAATCAATGGGTTACGATGAGTCATGGGTAAAAAATGATTTGATCACTTAACTTGAGCCAGCTACCAAGGCGTGCATTTTGACAGCTTGGCATCCAAGGCGTCGCCTTGCCCTTCTCTAGCGCCATGACAACTATGCCCAAAAGAAGTAAGACTTGCAAAGAAATACAAAAGTCTATTGGCTAACTAAATATGGGTTTGAGAAAAGCAACAATGAAAGTATAATACTACTATTTTGATAAATTCAGCCATCCTACCTGTATGTAGTAGCCCCAGTTTGATGAAGAAACCACATAGAAGTGAAGCTGATTGCTAAACCCAACAATCCACTTAATGTCATCACCAACCAGAAGGTGGGTTGCCTCAAAAGTAGTCTGACAATCATCAAAGAATAAAGTGAGTTTCAGTCAAACAAAGTTTGTTTTATATTTTGGAGGAAAGCTAAGCATAAAAAGTAACAACCTCGACCATAAAAACCACAAGGCTCTAGAAGGGAAAATGGTAAGATGGAAATACTATGGAGTAAGCCACTGTAAAGCTGATAATATCCGAGATAAACAAAGACTCTGGAAGTCATATAACAGAAATGTACACCAAAGATGAATATGATGTAGTAATAGCAATGGAGATTTGGCAAATACAAACCTAGATAAGGTATATACGAGACTATTCAGACAAGCGAAATATTTTCACAACAAAAAGAAGCAAACAGATTTCTTATTTCCATTTGGTAAAAAACAAATAAACAAACAGAAGTTATGGATTTTCTAAAAACAGAATATCCAGCAACAGTAATAAGTACCCAGACCAAGCTTCATCATGTTGGGTTTACGAGCAAAGCTAGAGAGGAGAAAATGACGCAAGGAGTTTTGTAAATCTTTTCCTTCCACATGGAAACTGATAACAGCAGTCCTGAGTACACTATGATATTGTAATTCTACACCAAAATTTTGATAGAGTTTTAGTTGATCAAATAAGTGGAAACAAATGATAATGGCTATTTTTATTTTTATTTTTATTAGCACAAGGTATAAATGAGGAATTATGCTTTCACCCATGAAACATACTAGCCATAAACTCAGATTTCTCTATGATTGTTAAATTTACATAATAATTGGATATTTAAAAATCCTTCAAATATTAAATCAAACAAAAATGTGAGCTTGTAAGAAAAATACTGATAACTATTTTCAAATAAAATATCTACACCTAAAAATGGATGGAAATACTTCTACTGCTATGTGCATCATGATTCATTTTCTAACCAATCTTATTGATTGATGAAAACAAAACTCACGCTCTAGAGAGATTGTCCACCTCGTTGAACACAAAAATAAGCAGAAGCCCAAGAGGCAATGAGAGGGTGTTATTTAGCAAAACCATTGTAAACTCATTCAAGTTTCCAGATTTTGTGACTTGCTTTGCTGTATCCATGACCCTACGCAATGTTAACTGCACCACAACAATATGATAAGAACAAAATTAAAATCCATAAGCTGTAAATTTAAAAAATAAATAAATAAACTGAACAAAATAAAGCATACTTGAAACAGCTAATAAACAGATAACAATCAGGGAACCCATAACCACATGAAATATCATATATATATATATATATATATATATATATATATATATATATATATATATATATGGTGGGTAAGGGTGTAAACGAATCGAGTCGAACCGAGTACTGAGCTGCTCAGATTTGGTTCACAAAATTTATCGAGTATAAAATAAGGTTTGATTGAGGCTTATTTAGCTACCGAGTCGAGCACGATTCCGAATCGAGCCCGAGCAGTTTAAATTTTTTGAACGAATATGATTCGAGTATCAATAGAAAATTATAATTTAAAGAGGTTCGAGTAATTTATCGAACTTTAAAATTTGCTCATATTTGACTCATTTATATTTCGAATCGAGCTCGAATCGAACTTTTAGTCGAGCGAGTACGAATCGAGCCCGAACTGTTTGCTCATTTTACAGCTTTATTGGTGGGTGTTGGGGTGGGGAGCTTTATGATAGTTCAGGACTAATGTTACACTGGTGGGTGTTGGCGGCGACGGGGGGGTGGGGGGGTTGGGGGAATTTAAGATGGTTCAGGACCAATGTTACCTGGACCATTTCGACGCGGTATGTAGAACGAAATCGGGAACGGAAACGTTATTTTTCGTGGTACGGAGCATGGTAGGTGTAGGTCTTTTCGAATCACTTGGCCATTAAGAAATACATTTATCCGAAAAGTGATACACTTGAGATAACTTTCTAAAAAGATATAGTTAAAATTGGTTGAGCGGTTTCTAAGCAATGTCACAACAAGCACAACTTTAATGAGATTACACAATGTTATCACTTACTTGATAGTTGATACGCATAAGGCGCTCGGTTGGCAACATTAGGTGTGGCATTCCCTAGAATCTTGTCTTACATACTAAGGTTTCTAATAAAGTGTTTTACTTTGTAAATATCCTAATTATGTTAGAGGATAATTCTAGATAGTGGATCCTAGTCTTCCATTATGTTTGATCTTAGCAATTGGTTGTATGGCCGAATGGTAAGAGGATGGGCTGAACGTTCGTGTTTGCCATTAAAATCAATCCGCATTCTCCCTATACAGGTAAGGCTTATGTTTTGTACTTGGGAGTTTTTAAATTTTTTACTGGGCCTTTATACTTTGCCTTTTGTATACACCCTGTGTACATGGGCGCCTCGCTGTTTGCCACCTTATTCCTAGCAAACTTTTTACTTATCAATGTATATGTTTAAGGGGGAAATTCAAGAAATAATTGATAAATTCAGTGATAAGAAACTTGCTTTGAATAGAAGAGAACTAAAATTTTAAAAAACAAACTCTCCTATAACGAAGGAAAGATAAAATTCACTGCAAATCATAATTCAATCAGACAGCTTTTTGAAACACTTGATATAAAATACACTGCCTCCCTATTTTTATTTTGAATAAATATATGTTTTTTAATAAGCACATTCATGACAGTTACTACTAGATTGTAGAGTGCAGCCGTTGTTTAGTCATCAACAGAAATAATAACAGACATTAATTTTTTTTAACATGATAATCTTCCTCACTCAAGACATTTATTCATAGGAAAGAGAAATAGAAGAAGCGGAAGGAAGGGAAGGTAAGTAGGATAAAAAATGCCAGTAAGGAAAATCGAAGAGATTACGTATTAGATAGGGCACAGCCTTCTCAGGTCTTGAGTAATGCTGACGATAAGTCGACTACAATACTGTAAAACTAAGTAATACTAAGAGAAAAAGGAAAGAAATTCATCCTAAAACGCTACAAGCACAACAAAATACTTGCAGAATATGATGCTGTCAGGCCATATATAGCCAACAGCATGAAAAGCTAGATCAGTAAAACCACCAGAGATCGCTGAAAATATCTGCATAAAACAAAGGAAATAAAACTTAAGCCACCCTTAATTTAACCTTGGTACATACACACAAAGAACATGTGAAAGTGAGAAAGGCCTTGATGACTCAAGGTTCATATTAGGGAAAGGATAGTGAAGGGAATAGGGGGTAGCTCTCAGCCCGAAATAATAATAATAATAATAATAATAATAACAACAACATAGATTTCAACCTCATGATCCACTTGTCTCAAGGTAAAATGCATTAGGCTGGAAAATAAATTATGATGGAAAACATTCTAGATCATATGGACAACATATCAAGTTCCAAATAAAAGTCTGTATCAACCTCTATACACAGAAGCACAAGCATAATTTATTTTATATAAACTTCATTAATTAATTTCGGCTGCTCACAAACAACATCACCAAAATAAGAAAAGGAAAAATTCAGATGTATGGGACATTTATCAAACAAGTATAAGCAAGCACTAAATTCCATTTTATGAACAAAGATTTTGAAATTAATATATAGAGTGGACATCAGAGTGTACAACCAAAAGATACACAAAAGTTTATAAAACATTCCAAAGTTGTAACACCAAAAATGAGTTTGATCTAAAAATATAGAATAAGCCAAAAGAGAGTAATGTTTGTCCCTACAACTCCTCCAAAGGTGCAAGATAGAAGTTGCAGGAGTCGAACAAAGACTAATGTCTGTCCCTACCTCTCTCTCTCTCTCTCTCTCTAACACACACTGGGGTACCCCTTCCTTGTTATTGATTTGATCATGACTATTAGAGATGACTGTTAGAGATAAAATATATGTATTGAATATTGTTGTGATGTTATTATAAAGAGTACTAAAGCACTAGTTGAGTAGCGGTCAAGTATATGTGGGTTCCAAGCTTGGTGCCCAAGTTCTAATAATAATATACTATAATAGACTCGTGATTCTAGAATAATCTTCTAACACTCGCCCTCAAGTTGGAAGTCTTATGTCACGACTTACAACTTGTTACATAACATAAACTTAAAAAATAAAATACTCAAACCAACCATAACACGGAATTATTTTATCTTCAACACTCCCACTCAAATTAAGGCCCTCTTCACTTTGCACGGAAATTTCTTTTCCATTTTTTTTACATCCAAAGTTAGATTTTTCACACTCAATACATAACTTCACACATCCACTTTTCGAGGATATCATGTGTCAGCAATAACGAATAACACTCGGTCTCTTGCAACAAATGTGAATGAACTTTCAAAAACAACTACGAAGGACTTCTTGCCTTCTTCAACAACGGAGGACTCTCTAGCCTCCCAAAAAAATCAAAGGACACACACCTTTCCAATCAACCATTTACATATTTTAACTTGAGAAATTAATTGCTCGGGACATATCCCCCAGAAAAAAAATAACATGCAATAAGAAACCTGTATCTTGGAAAAGAAACCTCAAATCTGGGCAACGGAGTACTAGAGCACCAACTTTAATAACGTATGACAAAACTAAAACTACAGTTCCAACAAAAGAACTAAAACTGAATATGAGTATTGGTCGGACATGAGTAATAAGGATATAGTGCAATGTATCCTTTGTAGGAAGCAATGTCATTCGAGAATCAAAAGGTTGAAACAATATTTAGCTGGAAATTTTGGAGACGTAGAGCAGTGCCCCAAAACAACAGAAATTATGAGGGAGATGCAAGCGGCTTTGAATAGTAGAAAGAGGAACAAGCCACTTGAGCTAGATGATGATATAGTAGAAGTGCAAAAAGAACAATCATCTGCTCGTCCAACCATGGCTTCCAATACTTCTTCTAACACTATCCCAAGTTCTAGGATGACTTTTAAAAGGAAGAAAGTTGTATTTCAATTCCAAAAGCCACAATGAAAAGCTCCAACAAAGACGGTTGAAGCACTTCTAAAGAAGACTCCCGAAGAAGTTGTAGAGGAGAGGCATAGCAAGCGTTTGAGCCAAACAAGTATTGAAAATCGTTTGAGGACACCGGAGGAAAAGGAGAGAGTCCATATGCACATTGCTGACTTTTTCTACGAATGTGGCATACCATTCAATACTTCAAATTCAAGGAGATTTGAAGCAATGATCGAGTTCATAGGGCAATATGAGCCGGGTTTAAAGCCTCCAACGTATCATGAGTTGAGGGTTCCTTTACTTGAGAAGGCAAAGACAAAAATCGATGACTTAAAGAAGAAACATGAAGTTGCTTGGAAGGAATATGGCTGCACACGATGATTGGACAGATAAAAGGTGAAGACACTTGTTGAATTTCCTTGTTAATAGTCCGGAGGGGACTTATTTCATGGGTTCTATTGACGCCTCCGGTCAGTCGCAAGATGCCACAATGTTGGCAAATCTACTTGATAGCAAGATTGAGGAAATTGGCCCTGAATATGTTGTTCAAGTGGTCACGGACAATGTCTCTAATTACAAGGCAGCGGGGCATATACTAATGAAGAGGAGGCCTACACTGTTTTGGACACCTTGTGCCGCTCACTACCTTGACCGTATCTTAGAGGACATAGGCAAGTTGAAACAATTCTAACCCACAATCACAAATATAAGAAGAACCACAACATTCATTTATAGGCATGGTCGTCTTCTTAATGTGATGAGGGACAACAAATGGTTGAGATATTGTGAGACCCGCAGTTACTAGATTTGCTACAGCTTTCCTCACCTTACAGAGTTTGTACAAGCATAAAGATGCATTGAGACATTTGTTCATAAGCGATGATTGGTCAAAATCAAAGTTGTCAGCTCCTGAAGCTGGGAAGAAAGTATGTGATACTGTTATTTCAACAACATTTTGGCATCATGTTGATGATTACATTAGGGCGTGACAGTCACTTCTTATAATCTTGAGGATTGTTGATAGTGATGAGAAGCCTGCTATGCAGAAGTTATTGCTGCGATGGAATGCGCGAAGAAAAAAAACAAAGATGCATTTGATAATAAACAAATATTGTATAAGAAGGTATTGAAATTGTTGAGCGGTGGTAAAGTCAAATGGAGCAAAAATTATATGAGGTTGCGTTGTTTCTCAATCCGGGTAAGTACTTTGATATCAAAGAGGAACGTCGGTTGTTTGCTAGTACTTTACGAGATGACTTCAATGACATTCTTACAAAGATGGTGCCCGAGCTAGATTTGTTAGACAAGATAAGCAATCTAGCCGACAACTATGATGCCTCTCGAGATTCTTTTGCAAGAGAAATTGTGATTAGGCAACGGAAAATAAAGAATCCTCGTAAATATATTAATATATATATATATATATATATATAAAGATATAAAAGCTAAATTATTATTATAATTTATATACATTCTTCCTTTCCTCCCTTTAAAAATATTTATATTTCTTTTAATGTTTGCTAGTTGATTGGTGGAATGCTTTTGGAGGGCGGGCTATTGAGTTATCCTTGTTTGCAAAAAGAATTCTAGGCCTCTGTTGTTTTTCTTCCGGTTGTGAGCTCAATTGGAGTACATTTGAGTCTAGACATTATTTTGGCTTGTTATGTGGTGTTTTATTAATTATTAGACGACATATTTGTGATGGTTGGTTGCAACTTTATTTTTTATGTGGTGTTTGTTGAATTCTTCATTTCTTTTACTAATTTTTAATATTAAGTTTTTTTATTTTTGGATTGTTATTGCTAAGTATATACATAATTATGCATTTAATGTTATTCCATAGTGTTATGTTTTGAGTTTTAATGTATATGAAATTTTATTACCAATATACTTGTTAAGTAAAATAAATAATATATAAATTGCACATTGTAAACGACTTGTCGCCATACGAACGCTATGGTGGTCGCCTCGTCATCAAGGCGACCGCCGAGGCGACCGCCATAGCGTCCAGGCAGTCAGCTACCGCCATGACTCGTCATGGCGCCGTGACAACTATGCCACTTAGTCATCCGCAAGGTGATAAGTTTACAATACACAATTTATACATATATAATTATATGAATTATATGAATATTTTGTACATCAAAAAATACATTAAACATAGAAAAATAACTCACAATTATATTCATATTTTACAATCAACAATATTAAATACAATTTTTTAGTGTGATAGATTTCAAAATATTACATTTAAATACACCAAAATATATGCATATATATAAAGATATAAGGTTTAAATATAATAATACTATGGGGCATATTATTTCACAATCATAACCCATATGGGATATAGCTGTAAACCAATTACGAGCTATAATAAAGAAGTTAACTTTTGAACGAACCAATTCCGAGCTATAATGAACAAGTTACGAGCTTGGGAAACAAATGTAATAATCCAAACTTTTGTATATACTATGTATATACTTGTTGTACTATAAAAGCATATAGTAAATGTAACTTCTTAAAATTTTACATAAAAATACTAAAAAAGACCATCTTTTAAGGCTTAACAAATTCATTTCAAGTATTGTAAAGCTTCAAAGCCTATATCAAAATGATGCAATAGTAAATGTTTGATTCTGCCTAGGTGGGGACTAGGCACATAGCAAAATCTAGACGATAGATGATCCGCTTAGACGGAAATTTTTAAAACACTTTTAGGCAGTCCGACAAAATTGTAACACTTTATTTTTTGGTAACTTTTGTGAAGTTAAATGACTAAGTTACCTATTGTCATGCCACTTTTATCAGTTGAATATATAGTGGATCCCTCCACTAACTAAAACTTTTGTGATTTATATTCTTGGAGTATTTTCAACCATAAATTTCACAAGGGTCAATTAAGAAATCAAATAAGAATTTAAAAATTTTTTAAAATTTGTGCAAAAAGGTATATTGGAATATTTACGGGACAGAGGAAGTAGTTTCTAACATGCATAATACACTCATCTTGAGATGTTTACACGAGAGGAAAAGCAGACAATGTTGTATGACAACTTCCCAATACTTGTCAATTGCCAAAGTGTTCGCATACACGTGCACAAATCTATTTAAAAGGTAATTTGTATCTGGTTTGATTTTGTTGCCAATTATCTGGTTTGATAACTTTGGTTTAGGCTACAAGTTTTTTGAAAAAATTGGTTTGCTTACTTTTTGATTCTTGTTGGTTTGTTTGCATTTCTGACAACTAAACTTTATTGGACTAAACTACTGTGGCTTTTCTGATAGCTTTGTGTTGTGTTCTTTTTCCAGAAATGGGAGTAGCTGTTATGTGAATGCTTTTCCTTTAGCTTCAGATGCAGGTAATTCTGTAGTCTTTTTGGTTTTGGAGTGAACTGTGTTATGAAATTGATATCTGAAATACCATTGTACATCTAGACAATTATTTTGACGAAATTTCTGTTTTTCTTTTTATTGGTTAATATTACATTGTTCAAACTTCAAAGTGCAAGTGTTGTCTTGGATTTTCGTTGTGTTGTTTTATTCTCAAGCTAAAGGAAAGTTGTTTTTCACTTTGAAATGGTTTGCTTTTTTGCTATAATTGTTATAGTTCTTGTAGTTTCTGTTTAGCTGCAGATTCATACACTGCAAACCTTGTTTTCCAGGTGATGAAACTACAGGAATTCCTATTGACAGGCAAGTAAAACTCCATTATGTATTCCTTAGCGAGTCACGTTCAATGAACTTATTCTCCAATATGCTTACATACTTGCTTTAGTGTCTCCACACAAATGATCATGAGATCAATCATCATCATTCAATGAGCAAGCAACGTATGTACCAATCTATCCGGATTCACTAATCCCCTTTTTAGCAATCTATTGATTGTGAACATTTTAGTTTTTAAGCTATCTAAGAATTTTGATCTCATTAGCATGATCTCATCATGATTCTAAAAGCATTGCTTAAAACTATGTGTTTATCACATATTATTAAAACAATACTATGTAGATAAATTAAATGCCTTTAGTAAATAAATAATTTTATTAATAAATAAATAAGATTGATTACAAAGTATATTGTTTATCATCATACATGATTGGCTTGTGTGCATACTACTTTCAAAAATAGCCTCCATAAATCTGATTCATCATTTTTAGGGTCTTTTGTCAAAAATATTATATTTTTACCCTTAATAACATCACTTAACTTATTTTATCCATTTATTCATAACTCAATCATTCACATGAAAAATACAAAAACAATTCCAAAAATTCTACTATTCTGGAAAACATCCATTAATATTACCCTTATGAACATATAATTTTTGTAGAATTTTTCAATTTCGTTTATTATGTTTAAAATGGCCAAAACAGTCGGATCTTGCAACAATTTTCATGAACTGCGTTTTTGTCTAAAAATTCCAAAATTTTCAGGGGATGTTTAGGTTATGTATATGTACTTCCTGTAAACATTTCACAATTTTTAGAGTTACACACTAAGAGTTATTCATGTTAACTTTTAAAATTACACTTTCTCGTAAAATCCATAACTTTCATTCTACTTATCCAAAAATCACTATCTTTTAATAGAAACCAGTTAACTCATGATATTATCATTTCAAATTTTTCTAGAATTTTTAGAGCAAAACAATCAGACGAAATTGCCCCTGCTATAAACTGCCCAAAAACAGTCCCTTTTTCTCTGTCAAAATTCTGGACTGTTTTGCTTCAAACGGCTCCTATGGCTTGAGAAATCAATATTTTTGAGTGTTACCACTTGTGTTTACTAGTTAACTTACACATCTAACACCCCTCTTTAACAGATCACAAAAAGGATGTATAGATTTCAAATGGTAAGTTTTCAAAGTATACTAAAGTTAGGGTTTTCTAACTTTTAAAAATATAGTTTTCATTTCTTTGTTTTTGATTAACATTCTAACACTCAAAATGGTTAGATTCATACATGAAAGTGAAACATGTAGATCTAAAGTTTTTGAGTTTTGAAACATTAGATCATTATTTTGATCAAAATAAACTACAAAAACTATTTAGAGTTTTTGATTTATATACCTTTGATTGATGCTATCTTTCTTCTTCCCAAGATGGTATTGGATCTTGGTGTAGCATCTTTCTCTCTTCTTCCTTCTACTTAGAACCCATTGTTTTTCCTCTCTCTCTCCCCTTTATTTTCTTTCTTTCTCTCTTTTTGGAAGAAATGAAGAAAATGAAATAAACTTTTTAATTGAAATGTAAGGAAGGATATTTATAGGAATTCAGAGACCAAGGGCAAAACGGTCTTTAACTATTACTGGGGAAGGGCAAGATAGTCTTTAAGTCATCTCAAGAAAATTTCGTAGAAATTTCCTCATAGGACATATTGGTCATAATAAATTTTTTTAAGGACAAAATCGTCATCTAACTATAATTAGGAAATTTTCTAGAAATTTCCTTCAAGGATGCCATGGTCATTAACAAATTTCTCTTGGGGCAAAATTGTCACTTCCCCATTACAAGGAAACTACTTAGCAATTTCCTTCCTAGGCCACAAAAATCATTAACAATTTTTTTTTGGGCAAAATAGTCATTTCCCCACTTCTAGAAAAATTCCTAAAAATTTCCTAACCATCATCACCAATTATCACACCCTAGTGGGGCCCACCATCCTTGACTCCTCCCAATTTAATATTTTTGGGTTTATTAAATTATCATTTAAGGCATATTCTTAGCATATTCTCAGAATATTCTTTATTCCTTAGCATATTACTTAAGATATTTTATTAAGTTTCAAATCTTAGGTTTTCAACCCTAAGGTTTTCCTAACTCGCACAATTCTCCCTTAACTTTCATAATTCACTTTCATACTTTATTAAGTAAAAAAATGTCCATTTTGTCTTTTTGTACAATTGATTATGTTTTAATTCTCGAACTATGTCGGTAACCCGATTTCTTTTTATTTCTCTTTATATAACAAATAAATATATACACATATTTTTAATATATGTATCTATTAAATCACATACATATTCTTCATAAGTCACAAAGTATCATGGATAAATAATTAATGTGATCTACTATTCTTATATGATTAATTTAATTAATCATTTCTCTTGCTAAAACATATATAGCACATCCTTAATTATAGTTACCCATGTATTAATATTCATAATCTCTATTAATAATTCTGATTAGGGTTTGGATTATTACATTTGTTTTCCAAGCTCGTAACTCGTTCATTATAGCTCGGAATTGGTTCGTTCAAAAGCTAACTTCTTTATTATTCTTCCTATGTATATACTTGGGGTTAAATGTTTTTTCAGTCACTGTACTATATGTCAACTTACAGATGGATAACAGAACTTTTTTTTTTTACAGTCAACTCACTGTACTCGACTTTTCTAACAAAAAGTTAAAAAACCGTTAAGTCGGGTTAACTTTAACGGAAAATGACACATCAGCTGCTGAGTTGTCCAAAAAAACCTATGTGGCAGTTAGTATGCGACGTGGCAGTGATGATGTGGATTTGGAGGAAATTTTTTATGAAAAAATGAAAAAAAATATTTTAAAGTATAATATAAATTTAAAAAATTAGCCAAAAAAAAAGAAAAATAAATAAAAAATATATTTAATTAATTTTATAATTAATATCAAATAATTTTTTATTTATAATTGAGCCATTTATAAAATAAAAAATCCAAAAATATGCTAATTAAAATTAAGGGGAATGTGAAATATATTTAGGGGGAAATGAAAGAAAATTATAATAAAACCAAAAAATTTAGCAAAAAATACATGGTCGAAATTAAAAAATAAAGAGTTATTTAGTTATTTTTGTAATTAATAGAAAATGTTTTTTTATATAATTAATAACAAATATAATTGAGGAAATTATAAAAATTATAAAATTAAAAATATTTTAAAAATATAAAAATATTTAGGGCTTGTAAGAGAGAGAGAGCAGTTTAGTTTTTTTTTTAATAAAAATGATTATTTCTTAAAGGGTTAAGTTCATATGACCACCTGAGGTTTGAGCGGTTTCCCACTTAACCACCTGTAGTCAATAAAGCTACATTTAAACTCCCGACTTTTTGAGTTAAAGTGAAAAAGTGCTTTCTGTCTTAACTCCGTTATTTTATTTGGCTAAAGACTTAATTACCCTCACCATGATAAACAGGAAATTTGCAAGGAAGAAAGAACCATATTAAAAAGAACAGGCACAAACATCACCATAAAATTCGGCAAGGAGACCAAAAACAATTATATAAATAAATCCTAAAAACAATTATATAAATAAATCTTTAAGGACAAACACAATCACCATCGCCATAAGCTTACTGGATTCTTTAGCATAAAGTTGCACTGCCGAACTTCCATCACCATCGCCGGTACTGTTATGTCCATAAGCTTCCATCACCATTGCCGGTACTGCCGAAATTCATCTGAACTTAACCCTTCCCAGATTTTTCACTTTAATTATGCAGTATGCACAGCAAAATACAGTAACAAGTATCCAGAGGTTCTCCCCCAAATAACAAAAGTTCGCTAATGCAGAGAGAGAGAGAGAGAGAGAGAGAGAGAGTCCGGTCGTCTCCAGCTTTAATGGCGTGAGACCGTACCAGTATATATCTACAGTATATGTAAACGTATGTAATCCTTCATATTTGCATGCTTCACCAACTTATTCTAAAGAAATTCAAACCCAAATGAGATGATTTTGAAATGAAATGCAATTCAATTTCATCATCCAAAAAGTACCTTATCATTCTGGGATAATTTATTGAACACTACCACCATTAAAGTACCTTATAATATGAGTAGGAATCGATTGATAGAGAACATGCTTCACAAATTTCAAAAACCAATGGGCCAATTCATGAAATTGCTCAATGGGCATCTTGTACTCACTCCCAAATCCCACAAATATCACAAACTTGTGCCTTTGTTCATCCAACCACTTGAAATTATTAGACCAGATTGAGTTAATAGCTTCCAGAGCTTTGTTATCTGTCAATACTGGTGGGAGTACACCAATAGGTAATACCGGCTTCTGGTAAAGTTGTTGAACTAGATCTATATACTTCCCCTTAAACTCTTTACAGCTTCGAATCGCTACAAAATCACATCCTTCCACAATCCTGCCCAACCGTTGGCCAGTTGATACGCCAGACGCGTCAGGAAAATGTGTTTTTTTTAACCTGCTATGCTCATAATCAGATATATGGGTGACAAGAGATGGGAAAGTGAACCACTCTTGTGGGCTTCTACGATTTTCCCTTGATTTAAGCACATTTGGACCCATATTCAGCTACACTACGAACCCATTTGGGTTTGCAGTGAAAAGAAAGTCAAATGGCCAAACCCTTTTCAATTCTACCTCTGATTCATCGGACCCATATGGTAATTTGGTTTTTAAGGATCAGTATCTTGAGATTTCGACCAAATTGCCCAAAGATGCTTCATTGTACAGCCTTAATGCAGATCTAATGCAGATTTTCGTGCACAGCTTCTTTGGGTGAATTTGAAATTGGGGAAGAACCTTAGAAAATTGGGAATCCTACTACGGTTTGGGGATAGATTGAGAAGAAAAAGAAGGGACTAATCCAAGACCCATTTCGTTGTTGAACAAATTCATGAAGAAAAAGCCTCCGAATCACAGACCCAATTCGATTTTGAGCAAACCCATGAAACAACAATCACAAATACACATACCCATGAAGCTAATGAAAAAATTAGTGAAGAAGATGAAGATGAAGATGAAGAGGGGATTGATAACGGATTGATAGCGCTCAGTTAGAAATTGAAGCTCAGATCCACCGATCCACCGCTCAGAATCTCAAATACACAGATCCATGGTATGAGGAGTGAGAAATGAGAGAGAGGATTGTGGTTTGAGGAAGAAGGGTATTTCGGACTTTTATCAGTTTTTTTTTTATGTTACAGTCTCTTTTCACGCGCTTTTGGGGTCTGACATGCACGCACGGTTAAGTTGGAAGGAAAAAGTGACGTTTTCACTTTAACTCAAAAAGTCGGGGGTTTAAATGTAGCTTTACTGACTACAGGTGGTTAGGTGGGAAACCGCTCAAACCCCAGGTGGTCATCTGAACTTAACCTTTTCATAAATTTGATTAAATTTAATTTAATTTGATTTTGTATAATTTTAAAATAAAATAAAAAACTGATTGGATGAAGAATACTTGAGTATATACTTGAGCCAATTGAAAACTGATTTTAGGAAATAAGTTTTTAGATTGGATGAAGAATGAATATCTGAAGTTAGCTTGAATTCAAATAAGTTATAAAATCTTTTAGATAATTTTGAACTACATATTTGGATTCTGAGTCAGTGATTTGGGGTATTTTTGTGTTATTTTCGTTTTAGATTTGACTTTATTATTCTATTTATTCTCACACTCAAGTTAAAGGGAAGGTCGCCATTGATGTTGTCTGCAATCCTTTGGGGAAATCGAGTGGTGTTTTGATTCAGCAGTTCATGATTATTTCTTAATTTTGAATTCTTAAATTTATAAAATTTAATTTTGTATAATTTAAAAAAAAAAAAAAACCAAACTGCTCTCTCTCTCTCTTACAATTATATTTGTTATTAATTATATATTTTTAATTTAATTTTAAAATATTTTTAATTTTATAATTTTTATAATTTTCTCAATTATATTTGTTATTAATTATATAAAAAAACATTTTCTATTAATTACAAAAATAACTAAATAACTCTTTATTTTTTAATTTCGACCATGTATTTTTTTGCTAAATTTTCTGGTTTTATTATAATTTTCTTTCATTTCCCCCTAAATATATTTCACATTCCCCTTAATTTTAATTAGCATATTTTTGGATTTTTTATTTTATAAATGTCTTAATTATAAATAAAAATTTATTTGATATTAATTACAAAAATAATTAAATATATTTTTTATTTATTTTCTTGTTTATTTGGCTAATTTTTTAAATATATATTATACTTTAAAATATTTTTTTCTATTTTTTCATAAAAAAATTCCTCCAAATCCACATCATCATTGTCACGTCGCATACTAACTGCCACATAGGCTTTTTTTGGACAACTCAGCAGCTGATGTGTCATTTTCCGTTAAAGTCAACCTGACTTAACGATTTTTCTAATTTTTTGTTAGAAAAGTATAGTACAGTGAGTTGACTGTAAGAAAAAAAAAATTCAGTTATCCATCTGTAAGTTGACATATAATACAGTGACTGAAAAATCATTTAACCCTATATACTTGTATACATATGTTTCCCAAGCTCGTAACTCGTTCATTATAGCTCTATAGGCTTGGCCACCATAAGGTTCGGCACCCTATAGGGTTCGGCACCCTATAGGGTTCGACACCTAAGGTTGTAAACGAATATTTTCGGATGCGGATACAGGTGTATTCGTATCCAAATATAATTTTAATATCCATATTCTTATCCGTATCGGACATATATACAATATGAAATATTCGTATTTGTATCCAATAATATTTGAAAACGAATATTATCTGTTTTGTACAATATAAAACAAATGAAAATATCAAATATCCGTATTTATATTCGCATCCGTTCAAAATAAAAATTTTAAAGTTTCAGTTTTTTAATTTTGGCACAGTGTAAAACTAATAACCAAAAACATATTCACTTAATCAACTAATAACTAGAAATGATAACCAACCAAATAAACTAATAAAACTAGATATAATATCCATACACATCTTTTTTATATCGTTTATCATACAATAGACATAAAAGATGTATAATGAATTTTTGTTACTAGTTTCATATATTGTATACTAATATTAAATGAGAGTTTATATATGTATATGTATGTATGTATGTATATTTACATATATTCAGCCATATATATAAATATACATATATATATATATATATTACGCATACTGATATTAACGAATATGCATATATCTGTATCCGTATCCGCTTTGGACAAATACAAATACAGATAATATTTGCTTTGATACGAATACAAATAATATTCGTTTTGACTTGATGGGTTCGGTTCAGTGTAAGTTACGATTGTCAGTGGGGTGTCCTTGGTGATAGGATGGGGAGGAGTTTGATTGATATCTTCGGTCGGTGTGGGTTTGATAAGGGACACTGCCGGCAAAGGTTGGGTTAGAAGTAAAGACGACAAATAATATGAGTAAAAGAGGAAAGGTTTCAGGACTTACGTTTGTGCTCCTACAACCAAGCTTGGTTGCTCAGAAGGGTGAAGTCTCATTCCTTCGTCGGAAGCTTTTCAATCAACTTCACGATTTCAATGAATGTTCTCTGAAATCTCTCCAATATTGGTGTTTAGACGTTTGTACTCAGCCCAGCTTGGGAGTTGTTGGAGTTCGTGGCCTTTGGCAAGGAACCATAGGTGGTATCATCCTTTGTTGCTGGAAGGGGTGTTCATTATTGAACGCTTCTCGATTTGTTTGGGTTAGTTGGCTTTGGGGGCTTGCTTTCCGATTACCCGAAATTCGGGTTCTCGGGATCTAGACATAGTGAAGACAGAAAGGAAGAAATCGATGGTGGGGAGAACACCGAGTTCGTGACAAAAGGCTATGAAGGCAATGATGTGGATATAGCAGTTCAGTACCAGCTGCGAGAAGCCGATGCCGATGAACCCTAACAGGGTAACGATGAAGGGATGAAGGGGAAATCAAACACCTTTTTCCAGATGAATAAGGGGAATGGCAGTCCATCCGTCGGGACGGTGGTACATACGGCAAATCTCTTTTGGAACTTTGAGGTTATAGGTGTCTGGGATACGGTATTGTTCCCATATCACAGAAGGTCATTTTTGGTGATGGTAGATTTGGTGTTGGCGTGGGAGAATTTACTCTCATCTGAGTACTCCCTTATCATTTTTTGAAATTCTAACTCAGCCATGGATAGAGATGGTGATTGGTGGGTAGAGCTGGAGGTGGTGGTAACTGTAGTGGCTTCTGTTACAGTGGCAGTGCTGGTGGCAAAGGTGTGAAGGAAGAGGAATGGAAGGAATGAGGGTGGCAGTGGTGGGCTCGATGGGACCACCGGATAACGGAGTGGAGGGAGTATTTGAAGATGCCATTAATGGTGCTGGAGAAGGATAAGACAACAGGATCCAACCAAAAGAAGAGAGTTTGCTTGGGAGAGGAGGATATTGTAGAAAGAATTTTTTGAAACGGATATTATTCGACACTAAATCAAGCCCTCCTTCTAGCGCCAATGTTAACGCCAAGATTCGTTCACGTGCCTCAATCACCAAAAGCACGTCCAATCCTTCACAGAAACGAAGTTACATGCGAAGTTTGGCGGCATGTGCCGCCAGGGGATAGCTTCGGTGTGAGAATAAATACAGGCTGAATAAGGTTTAACAATGGAGGCTTAATGCTCTAGTGCTTTAAATAAATTGTGTATACCTGATAATTATGGTGTAGCCTTGTATTTATAGTGATCACACCTCCTTTGCATGTCATTCTCCGTATGGAAATAGGATTTGTCATTAGGTAGATATCTTAATGGGATTGAACTAAATCTCCTTAAAGAAAAGAAGTCGGATTATATCCTGACACTTTCCTTGGGAGCTGGAAATCAAATGTAATTAAGAATTATAGATTCCTTAAAATACTTCTACTGCCAACCAGATTCCTACGCAAGGTAGACTTCCTCCACGTGGACTTTAGCACACCAAATCATTCAGGCCCAAATAATCACGCCCCAACATTGCTCCGTCTTTTGTTTATAAGGAACTTAAAATAAGAGAGTACATCAATTTAGTTATGGAAGACGCTAGCTGAATATCGTTTAGTCCGATTGATGTAAATCCGACCTGAAGAACGTTATCCGTTCGGGGGAAACTTAGCCTTCCCGAAGGATGTTTGTCCTTTCGGGAGGACCGAAGGACGTTTGTCCTTTCGGGAGGACCGAAGGACGTTTGTCCTTTCGGGAGAACAAAGTCTTCCAGAAGGACGTGTATTCTTTCGGGAGGATAAAGCCTTCCCGAAGGACATTTATCCTTTCGGGAGAACAAAGTTTTTCCAAAGGACGATTATCCTTTCGGGAGGAACAAAGTCTTCCCGAAGGATGTTTGTCCGACCTTATACCGCTATAATAGTCGTCCCGACCCTGTGGGAGGCATTGATCCTTTCGGGAGGAACTTAGCATTTCCTAAGAACGTTTATCCATTCGGGAGAACAAAGCCTTCCCGAAGGATGTTTGGGGTTGTGCTCGACGGTTACCATGCCGAAGTTGTGAGACTAGCCTGTGTTTGTCAAAGCCAAAGTCTCAAATCTGCTATAACATTTTGGTGGTGACCATGCCAAATGCAAAGGTGATTTAGTTAATGGATTTGCCGAAGGGGATACCGAAGTCCCAATTTTGGCTGAGGATACTGGTGTAAGGCAGAGAGTTGCTGAAACCATTAATTTCGGTGAAGCCCCGACCGACTTTCTTGAAGCCCTGATCAACTATTATTTTGCAGCTCGAAACTTGCAGGTGCAAATTAATTGTAGGCGCCGAAGCCGAAGCCGAAGCAATGAATAAATATTGAAGTTGGGGGAAAATCATGTTACTGTACACTTCATACATGTGCAAGGCTTGCGCAGGTAGTAGGCCTTGTAAGCAGCTGGACCCTCTTTGAACAGAATTGACAAGTCGTTCGAAATAAGAAAGACTCGTAACTTGTATGGAAAAAACTTCATCTTGATCTTCAGATTTGCATCTTCATATCAGCTAAACCATCTACTCTTGATATTCCGTTGCCATCATTGACATCTTTAACCATGTCATCACTGTTTTTGGCAATTTCAGAATCTTCTTTTTTGCCGAATGCCATCCGAAGAGCCTCCAATTTTATCGAAACGTTGTCGCTTCGTTCAGCAGTGAATAGTAACCGGAAGATTTTAATCCGGCCAGTGTAGAGAGTAGCATAGGCCTCGACATCGGGCTGCTCACTGCTGATTATTGGTCTGTGACGCTGTGTTTCGTCTCTGCCATTGGCGTAGATCTTGTCGATCATTTGTCCCGAACCTCCGTCCTCAGCTTCCGTGACTGCTTTCTCCTTCTTTTGCTCTTTCTCCCGTGCAGCCTTAATTTCTTTATGGTGCAAATTAAGTTCCCTTAACACAGAGTTCCTTCATTGTATGGGGTGTCCATAATGCTCGGATTGTGGTAAAAATTGGTCCCTAACCTCCAAAACAGTACACTTCACCACTGGTTGCACTTGTAGGTACAATAAATTGAAATGGGATGGGCTGAATTGGTCCGCCTTCAGTTCTGCTGCTGCTGTCATTTTTGGCCTTTGTTGTAAATCACATCCCCATCTTGATTTGTTTCTCTGACGACTAGTATTCTGAAACCGAGCATTAACCCACTAACTGAATAGATTGCAATTTTTTTTTTGAAAAATAATTGTAATGTACTGAACAACTCTTGTAAATAGAACTTGGTGAATGAAATCATGCCTTCTTTTTTTTATAGATATTCTCCAGATAAATGAATTGTATAAACATCGTCTGCTGATAATACCTCTCAGTCATCCTTCATGTCAATTGAATTTTAACTCTGAATCCCAAAATCATTAAGCGCCTGAGGTCTGAAAATAATAGACAGAAACTCCCCAATCTCACACCCACAATTGAAGAACTCTTCATTTACATAAAACCTGAGACAATGGTATCCACTGCCCCCCAACTACCGAATTCATTCTTGAACCCGATGCCTCATGTGATCAATCAATTACCCAACATAGCCGACCCCCCGATCATCATCCCGACCCGTCTTCTTTATCTGATCTGGGGATGGCGCCTCCTGACCCGCTACATATTGCGCCTGTAGCTGCCCTTAGAACTCCTTCTGAAAGCCTTAATTTTTCTTTTCTTGTATGTACTTCCGATATCTCTCTATGAATTTGCCTCTTTAGATTGGTATAGGACTTGGTGTCATTTCGATTGACAATATAACCAAGTTTAATATTGCCAATGGGTTTGGGTTGCTTCAATTAGCATCGAGAAGTATATAGAGAATGTAATAGTGTTGCTGCTGTCTATTGATATAATGGGCCCACACGAATTACTATCCCTTACGTGGTGGCCCCTTTAGAATATTAGCAACAATGCATCTTTTACTCATCTGGATCAATAATCAAAGTGATTAATGCTTTGATTTAATATGTATAACACGAATACTACCACTACCTTTTATAATATAAACGATGTAACATATAAAGTAGTATCAATACTTGGTTACAATCATGCTTGAATTGCTATTGGCGGAGTAATAATCACATGTTTATGCTGCATATACACACACGTATATCTTTAATTTAATAAAGAATGCAACTTATCTTTTATATAGGTTTCTTCTCTATCTAGATAAATTCTGTTCATGGCAATAAACAGAAACGACCCCCCAAGAGTTTCACAAAATAATCAAATTATTCACAAAAAATAATAACACCAACGCATTCAACAAATGGGCAATCATGCTATTTATGGGTATCGTTTAGAAAGAAGGGGAAATCTCAACAAGCACGCGGATTAACCGAATCCACGAGAGGACTGCTGAAGTTATTAGAGGGATAAAGAAGTGTCTAGTTATTGGCTTTGCCGAAGTGTCCCCGAAGTCTGTTGCCCGAAGATAAGGAGGAGTTTTTCCCCCTATTCTCTTTTTCAATTAATGATTTCCCATGACCCAAGACCATAATGGATGGCAAAGGTTACTGGAGCCTCTCTTTGAAAATTTACCAAGCCCAAATTAAAACATACACGTAAACTAACCCACTTGGAATGACATGAATATGATAATATTGAATAAGATATCAATGCACAAAATATCATCAATTATATAGTAATATGTCTGGTACGTATCTGAGTTTTAGTCATCAGATCGCGCACCGTAGGAGTTATAGTCACCAGATCGCGCACAGTAGTGATACCGCTTCAACTTTGAGGAAACTAGATCCTGACGACTCAACTTCAAAAATATTTCTCCCCATGCTATTATCAACCTTGACAAATTAAATTCGGTGATTTTAATTCGACACTAAATCAAGACATCCTTCTAATGTCAATGTTAACGCCAAGATTCGTCCACGCGCCTCAATCAACAAAAGTGCGTCCAATCCTGGACAGAAACTAAGTTACATGCGAAGCTTGACAGCTTGTGCCGTCGGGGGATAGCTCCAGTGTGAGAATAAGTACATGTTGAATAAGGTTTAACAATAGAGGTTTAATGCTTTAGTGTTGTAAATAAATTATGTGTATCTGATAAATATGGTGTAGCCTTCAATTTATAGTGATCACACCTCCTTTGCATGTCCTTCCCCGTACGGAAATAGGATTCCTCATTAGGTAGATACCTTAATGGGAATGAACTCAATCTCCTTAAAGAAAGGAAATCGGATTATATGATCATGACACTTTTCTTAGGAGCTGGAAATCAAATGTAATTGGAATTATGAATTCCTTAAAATACTAATTTCAAACAAAATTCCTACGTATGGTAGACTTCCTCCACGTGGACTTTGGCCCACCAAATCATCCGGGCCCAAATAATCACGCCCCAACAATATATAATCAACCAAATAAACTAATAAAACTAGATACAATATCCATACGTATCTTTTTTATATCGTATATCATACAATAGACATAAAAGATGTATAATCAATTGTTGTTACTACTTTCATATATTGTATACTAATATTAAATGAGAGTATGTATATGTATGTATGTATATATACATATATTCAGCCATATATTTATATATATATATATATATATATATATATATTACGCATACGGATATTAATGAATACGAATACGCATATATCTGTATCCGTATCCGCTTTGGACAAATACGAATACAGATAATATTCGCTTTGACATGAATATGGATCCGCTTTGACGCAAATACAAATACGAATTTTCGAAGCGAATATCAAATATTTTGGACTACATTTACAACCCTATCGACACCCCTAGGGTTCGCCGAGGCCTCCCTTGGGGTCCTTCGCCAATGAAACCTCTAAGTTGCGGTGTTTTGGAGAGGTACGAAAGTGGAAGCGTGATTTGATCAAAGGAGCAAATCATTGATATAAAGACCGAAGAGGACTCCGTATGTTCCTTGGCAGAAAGCTTACGGAGGCAGCTTCTATTGGAAAATGATTGATAGATTTGGATTAGTAGCTAGAAAGACGGAAGGACCTAGGCGTCACTTAAGGCAACAACGGCATTTCCAGTAGTTAACTTGAAGTCAAATACCAGCCACATGGCCTAATCATCTGCCAGGCGCATGATTAATTACCAGAGAATGCCTCTCCTATAAATAGCCCTCTCCTTCCAAGAGAGGAGCCTTTTGATTCTTCACTCTCGAAGACACACAAGAAGACTATCTCTAGAGTTCTGTCATAGGTTGCCTTGGTGATCACCTACCCGTTTTTCTCCCTCTTCGAACTTTCGACTGCGACCTGTACTCCATAGATTTCACTCCTCCGCCAATTCGAAACCATAATTGAGCATTTCCTTGCCTACACCCACAAAAACCATTTTCCAGAGTAGGATTTGACCCCTTGCAGCTGCAAATTTACTTGTTTATACTGTTTAATAAAACCTCAAATGTTGACAACTAAATATTCATCACCATTTGTTAACACCAATAAATGTAAAAATACTGAAACTTCAACTTAATTCAATCAGCTCGCTAAAAAACAAAGCAAAATCTCCACTAATATTAAACAGAACTCAACTTCATTTTGTGAAACTATTTTAACAAAAATAATGGTTAAATTAGAAGAGACTAGAAGATAGAGAATGAGGGTACCTGAAGCTGAAGCAAATAGTATTGATAATCAATTGCCGACTAATTTAAGGAATGAATTTTCATGTAATACTTTCCAGTGTCCCAAAAAGGAAGTCAACAAGGATCGAGGGGTCCGGTACAAAATGTACCGGACGTTAGTACTGTATTAATTTTGGGCCATTAGATATTTTAAAATTGATCTGATGGTTAAGATTAAACCCTCATTATCTCACTCCAATTGTTTATCCAACCAAACTCACCCCATCAAACCCACAGCCACAAAACCAGTAAACTCCATCGGAATTTCTCTCTTCTTTTCATATACTTCCCATGGCTGCTGCTGTGCTTGAAGCCCTAACAATCCCTCGGGCTTCCAGTTTTCTGGCGGCAACCTCCTTTCCTCCAATCGCCAGTTCTTCCGTTTTTGCGCTGTCCGGTGGCCGGAGTTCAGTTAAGTTGCCGGAATCTAGAGGACTTAGGATCCAGTCGACTCGATTTAGTGGATCGGTGAGTTTGAGTGCTTCTAGACTCGTCCGTCGTGTTGGACGGATCGTTTGCGAAGCTCCGGAGACCACGGTTGTAGGTTAGAATGTTCACTTTATTCTCGCTATTCGATACACATCAATACGTGATTGGACTTTGAATTAATTTTGATGTATACACTTGTATATTCCTTATTTTGTGTTGTTCTGATTGAAGTTAGGTTGATATTGTCTATTTATGTTTCTGTTTCTTATTATTTTAATATGTAATATTAGCATCTGAACCTCTGATCTATGGTTAAGTTTGTTGGTAAGTAATATTTGCTATATATATATTCTTAACAATCTGGGTCACATTTTTATTTGGTAAAAATCATACAATGTTCCGCATAAGACAGGAGATTATGCCACAAGAAATGTGTTAGACAGTTATTTTTAGATTGTTTTATTCTCGGCATATATCATAAAAGTTTGTAAATCACATTTTATTTTGGATAAAGTAGTTACATTCTCAACTCTATTATACATGTAATTTTTGATTGAATTAATTAATTTTGCCGGTTAATATGAGTCCAAAAAATTTCTTTATACTGCCCAGTGCCAACATGTCTAGCTGAAATTCGGCGCCAACCAAAAATAAAAAATAAAATCCACCTCCTCCTTATCTAAAGAAAGAGCCACAGAACAGAAAAAACAGAAAACTCCTCACTTCCCCATCTCTCATGGCTTACTGTTCTTCTTCCTTCTCAAACACCAATTTCGCCCACATTTCATCACTCCCTCACACCCCAAGAAGAAAGCCTCTTCTGGTAGTGTCCATTAAAGCCGTAAAATCGACCGAACCGGAGAATGAAAAGGTTGCCCAAAAAAAAACCCAAGAGCCCTCAAAAACTCAAGAGCCCTCCAAGCCACAAGCATCAACCACTGCTACTAAGCTTCCCAAAAAACCCGTTTATTCGAGTGCGAATTTAGTAAAATTTTCTTTTTAATTTTACTAACAAGAAAATTCTAAATTTTAGTAATTTTATTTATTTAATAACCTTTTTTTGGTGCAGTAAAGAAAGGTCAGATTGTTAGGGTGGACAAGGAGAAGTATCTTAATAGTATCAATGTAAGTACCTAGCTCACTTCCTTGAAGTTGAATTTCTTTTTTCTATATTCTTTAACATAAGGTGAAGACACAAATTTAATTTTGGCATATATAGGATAATTGGGATTGGGTTTTTCATAAATTACGGTTAAAATTTGCAATTTTTGAGGTTTGAGACAAAGGTATATATAAATATGATGAAGGGAATGGAATGAGGAATTCCACAACTCCCTAACGAATGAAAATCATCAATTTGAGAGGAATGGGTTCATTCCAATGAAACAATCAAATACATTTTTTTTCATTCCATAGGAATGAGAAATACTGTTTCCCTTTGATTTATGCAACCCAAAAGTAACATAATGGTCAAATATCAAACGTTATAGTTTAGGTCGTATGCTGTGTTTGGATTGAAGGAAGTTGTTAACGCCAAGATCTGTCCACGCGCTCCAATCACCAAAACGCGTCAAATGCTGCACAGAAACGAAACACACGCGAAGCTTGGGATTGGGTCGCCGGGGGATAGCTCCGGTGTGAAAATAAGTAGAGACTGAATAAGGTTTAACAATGGAGGCTTAGTGCTCTAGTGCTTGAAAGTAATAATGAATTATGTGTGTACCTTAGAATCAAGGTAAAACCTTGTATTTATAGTGATCTCACCACCTCCATAGAGTCTTTCCCCATATTGAATTAGGGTTCCTCATTAGGTATAATTCTTTAATGGGATTGAATAAGATCTCCTAAAAAGAAGGGATTTGGATCAAATCCCAACACCTCCTGAATTTAGAAACTAAATATAATTGGGGATCCTTGATTCCTTAAAATACTCCAACCACCAAATTATATTTCCACATGGGTTAAAATAACCCCACATGGACCCTAACCCATCATATAATCTTGGGCCCAAATATTCATAGCCCAACATTGCCCCCCAGTCTTTCACTTAAATAAGACATTTAATGGAAGAGTACTTCAAAGCATAGCCCAATGATTTAATAACAAATGATGCCAAGCCCATCAACCTCAAAAACCCGCACTGCCCACGATGTTCCAACTCATCATCTTCCACCCTTATTCATCATCATGAGGCCCCATTTAATGAGTCGCTCCTCAACATATGGGAAAAACTGAAAAGACAATACAATAAAACCTCCTTCCCCCAATTCAAACAGTTTCACCTGTCAATTTCAAAAATCTCAAAGCCCTCTCCCACTCCTTTTGCAAATCCCAGTTCCTGTCGATCATTTCCCAAAGCTCTAACAATGGCCTCTTCTCAAACACCAGTCAACACCTCGTCCATCAACGACGAACCCATCACCGCCACTCCTCTTTAGACCATTCCTGCCCCACCCATATCAGCCACATCTTCTTCCACAACTCACTCAACCTGTGACGCTCCCAGATTCGAGTCTCAAACACCCGTGCTTGGTCATCACGATCCAATACAAACATCCACCTCTAAACAACATACAATAACTAAATGCGAAATATAATAAACATATGTTGTTCATTCAAAAGGTGTTACTAGTCCTAAGGTCTGAACCTTAATACAACTTACAAACATACCCTAGTACAGTAATCAGGGTTCAAATAACACTAATAGTTAATGTAACTAGCATGAAACAAAAGTGCTGCTACTAGAAGTCTATTACTTCACCTTCTCATTGCCCTTGCCTTTGCATGAGGTCTCGGGCTTAACTGCAATAATGTTCATGATATAGCAAGGATGAACAACTAGTTTGCTCAACAAGTTTAAGTACAACAAGAATAATATATATCATGAATGAAATGAATATCTGGAAAGATTTAATATCTGAATAACAGAAGCAAGAGACAACAAGTGCTTTTAGAATATCAAGTAGTCAAGTAGACTATGAACAACTTCCAAGGGAATCAATAGCTAATTGACCCCTTGGTTACTTGCTCAGAATACGTACTCGAGGGGATCAACCTCTCGTAGACTATGTATATGCATAACATTTAACTCTGTGGTGTGTATCTTATATTAGTTACGTGGGGTACTCCCCTATAATAAGGGGTGTTCACTTTAGTCTAAGAATCCGTACCATCAAATGGCCTGGATAGCTTTTATAAATGATTTTCATGCACTTGTCTGACCAAACAAGGGTTCAGACTCAAACTTCCACAAGTCATGGATTATAGAACTTTTAAATAAGGTACATGTCAAAGACTGTACGAATTCAAATGCACTCGGTGCGAATATCAATAACAATGATGTGGAATAATTTTACATAATTAAACCACTTAGCACATGTTTGAGAATTAAAACTCGAGCTGAAATAAAGTGCTTGCGAAAAGTAAAGTCTCGGTATATAGGGAACTTGCCTTGTCTGTAGTCTACTGCTATGAAAATAAATATATTCTGGTTAGCAGTCTATCTACCTTCCTTCGAAAGACCTATAATTGACCTTCCGATTAGCAAAATCATATACCATTGCTCTTTATTAAATTACCTAATATTTAGTCACACAATTAAATATTAGTTATTATATTAATTCCTTAGTAACATTATTATCCCTTGATAATATTACTATTATGTAAACATTATCATATACTCGTCCAATATTATTACTTTTAATAACGTTTTACTTACTCCTTAGTATTATTAATCAACTAATAATATTTTATTCGCTTACTAATATTATTAACATTTTAATAATATTTTATTCATGTATTAATATAATTAATAATTTAATAATATCTTATTCCTTTACTAATGTTATTATATTTTAATAATATTTAATTTTGAATATTATTAATTATTTAATAATATTTTAATCATTTAATAGTACTTTAATCTAATATTATTAATTATATTAATAATATTTTAATCTAATATTATTAGTCATTTAATAATATTTTATTCATTTATAAAAGTTTTAATCTAATATTATTAGTCATCTAATAATATTTTAAATAAATTTTAATTTCAATATTCTTACTTATTTAAAAATATCAGATTCTAATATTATTAATATCATAATAACATTTTAATAATTTATTACGTCAACAAACAATTTATTCTAATTGTTCACTCTTTATTAAACCACTTATTTAATACCTATAAAAGGTCATAAATAATACTTAAATAATAAATTACCAAAATACCCTCAAATAGTCAGAATATTGTTTATTAGGAGTATTTAAGCAATAAAATCACATTTTCCTTATTTATGACATCATTTAACTATTTATTTCTTTTTATTCATAACTTCATCATTTTTAGGATAAATACCAAACTGATTCCAAAAATTCTTCTTTTCTGGGTTTGGACAGTGTATGACCCAATAATGATTCCCAAATTTTCTTGAAATTTTAAAACTTGTTTTACTATTTTTAAAGTGCCTAAAACATCCAGATCTTGTTACATTTTTAATAAATTGAGTTTAACTCAGACAATTCTGAAATTTATAGGGGATTCTCTCATAACATATACTAACTCACTGTAAAAATTTCAGGTGTTTCTCAATTATACACAATGAATTATTTGGGTTTTCGTTTTAAAGAGTCCTTTACGGTAAAGATCATTCCTCCCATTCTATACATCGAAACGTGCCCGATCTTTTTCCTACATATAGATAACTCATCAAGGTACCTCCTTGATTTTTTTTCCAAAATTTATAAAGGTTCAGAAATGGACGAAATTGCCCTTGGAAAAACGGGGTCAGCGGGCTTAGCTAGGTTTTAGCTCTATATGGACTGTTTTGGGAAAGTCAGCCCATATGACTTCAAAACTTGCTAGATTTGCTATCACTTGGGTTTACTAGAGGGTTTACTAGATAACTCATGTATCTAGCACCCCCCTTTAACGGATCATAAATCGGAGTTGTAAAACTTGATTTACACAAGATTTAAGGGAAGAAAAAGCTAGGGTTTCACCCCTTTAGTTACATCGTTTCACTTTTCTCCATTTAAATCACCATTCTAACACTCAAGATGCTTAGATCCATACATGAGACATGCAGATCTAAGGAATCTTTGGTCTTAGAACATAACCCCTCATAATTTTGAAATAAAAATAGAAGGAGAAGGAAAACTAGAAAGGATCCTTACCTAGTCTTGATAGCAACCTTTCTTGTTCTTCCAAGGTAAGTGATGAACTTGGGATGCATGAACTAAGCTAAGCTCTCCTTTTTTTTCCTCTCTAAATTTTGGCCCTCCCTCTCTCTTTGCTCTCTTTGGTTTTGCTAGGCTTGGGAGAAAATGAAAGGATGAGAGAAAATGAAGTACTTTGAAATGAGAGTAAACTAAAGAATACTTGCAATATGGAATAGATTTAATTACTCATTCCTCCTAATATCCCCCATACTTTTATTACTCCTTGGTTAAAAGGCTTCACCTTATCTCTTAGGATTACAATTAACCTTAATCTAGATTTCCAACCAATGAGAAGGTGACAACATTGTACTATTGTAAGAAAGAGATAAGATTTGCAATAAAAGGAAAGTTGATTAGCAAGTTTCATGGCCATAAAAGGAACCTCAAAAACCACCCATATACTCCTCCTTTTCCCCCATTTTTGATTTATTTTTCATGACCAATTTTTGATTAATCAATGGTCTAAAATGTCCCTAATCAAATGGGCTAAGTATTGGTCTTGCATTTTAATTTCTTTGGGCTTCTTATTTAATTGTTTGGGCTATGCAAGTAAACTAGTCCAATACTTTTAATTTCTCTCACCCTAATAGTTTATTTAGGGTTTCTATCCCATCTCTTTTGGAATTTAATTACATACACATGACCCTTTAACTTATGACCTAATTAGGTTTGAAATAAATAAGCAATTGAGATGAATAAAATTAACCTCTTAGGTTAATACACATTTTAAATACTAACATTTCTTTAATACCATAACCCTTAAGTTATTTAATTACCTCACCTAATGTATAATTAGGTTATGTGGCTTCCCTTTTTAATTCAATTCATATAATCAATAAGTATATATATCAACACATACAATATACATATATATATATATACTCCTTCCCACATATGTCATCACATATTTACTAACTATATGACACAAAATTTACAATATCAATAATATACTTACAAAGTGATTTAAAATTCTTGGTTATTACATAACCCCCACTGTTAGCGCCGTGATCACCGACTCCACCATCACGACCACTACCCAAACTTCCTCTCAAAATCCAGCCCCAACAGAAACTAATTTCCAAAAAATGATGCGTGAATATCCCAATGAAACAAAATTCTCACATGCCAACACCCCCTCCCAGATCACTGACTCAGACCTCGACGTGATCCAAGAACACTACCAAATTCCTGTAACCCATCAACTCAAAGCCCCCTTTGCCGCCGATCAGATGTACCTTCGACCCGACGGATGGACCGTCATGCCCCATACTCTTCTGGAGAATAGGTATTACCCCTACACCCATTCATCATTACCCTCTTAGGGTTCATTAACATCGGCTTCGCCCAACTGGTGCCAAACTCCTATATTAATATCATAGCGTTTATTGCCTTCTACCACGAGATCGGCATCATCCCTTTTATAAACTTCTTTTTTTCTTTATACAAATTAACGAACTCCCAAGAACTCGGGTTCAAAGTCCTAAGCAAGCAACCACCAAAACCCAACCCTAAGATCGAGAAACGTCCCCTGATGGATACTCCTTCGAGCAACAAAGGCTGGCATAAAAATTGGTTCTTCGTCAAAGGATCAGAAACATAAAAACTCCCAAACTGGGCTTCATACAAACGATCGAATGTCTCCTTCGGCGACACCACTCCAAAGCGAGTACTAGAAATAGCGAACTTGGTTGAAAAATTACCAATGAAGGAATGGAGCTTCGCCATTCTGACCAAACAAGCATTGCTCTACGACCATAAATGTAAGACGCCGACCTCTACTTTCAATTATTTTTCCTACCTATCTTGTCAACTATCCTAACATGTTTTCTGATTGTAGTATCCCTTATCAAACCAACCTCTATCGAAAGGAAAGACCTCGAAGAATTCCTTTCCAGCAAAACCACTGAAGAACCTACCGATCCCCCCAACTTCAGGAGCCACCAAAACCATTTTCGAAGAGCCAACTACCCCCCGACTCAAAAAGAGGGCGGTTAAAAAACCCAAAATAACACAAACCCCCATCCTTACAGAAAGCCTTCTGGACATGCCGACCTCCGAAAGGACAAAGATCCTCCGAGTTAAGAAAAGGCGTGCCAAGATTATTCCTCTCGCCCCCGAAGCACTAAGAGTCCCTTCGTCCGCAGCCCCTTCTTCCCAAATCGAGAATATTCCAATCACAGAAAACATCCCAATCATCACCATAGAGCCGAACTCAAACGAAAATTAGAAAAGGAAAGAACCAGAAAGCTCATCCTCCAAACCCCCCCCCCCTCCAATAAGAAAGCCAATATTCAAAAATCCCTCGAACCTCTTCCCCAACGTACTATATCTCCACCTAGACAACCTTCCCCCATCCGATCCTAAAAAATAACATCTTCATCAACACTCTGGTCAAAAAATCCCGATGAATACCCATTAGAATTATTTAACCACTTCGTCCTTCCAACGTCCGAGGCCAGATTCAAAGACATCTCTACCATCGTTATCGCCGGAATTATGCACCAAGGTCGAGTAAGTTTATTCTCACCCATTTCTTTCTCGCCATCTTCATCTAATTTTACCACTTATGCCACGTTTATTTCAGGCGTTTATTTCAGGCCGATGTCGTCTGGGGTCGTGTCGTTCAACAATAGAGATAGCTTGAAGGTTAAGAAGCCCAACTGAAAAGGGATAACGATTTGCTGAAAGCCGCTCTTGAAAAGGAAAGGAACGAACACCAGGGTACGAAATTTGCCTATGACATCCTCCAAACTGAAAATGCCAAACTGAAGGAAGAGGCCGCTGAAGCTATATCTCCCCAAAAGATCGCCTTTGAGAAAAGCAAAGCGGTAATACGGAATAGCGAGAAGCTGAAGCACAACAATCTCATACTCCTTCGCCAAAACTCGGACTTGAGCAAGAAACTGAAAAATACTTTCAAGTTTGTGTATCCTTGGAAAAAGAATTCGAGGACTACAAGGTGTTGGGTCCGCCTCTGAGCGAAGAGCTTCAAAAACAGATACGACATGAATACAGGAAGTCTCTCGAGCTCTCAATTGAAATAATAAAGATGTATTCCGAAGGCTACGAAGTTGCCTGAAGCAAAGATAAAGCCAAACTCTCTGCTGTTGCACTGAACCCATTACTCCTTGATTCTTCTAAAGATGAGGAAGAAGATGAGACTGAAGACAACCCAGAAGACGATCCTCCACAACAGTAGTTTTTCAACTTGTTTTTTGTATTTTCCAGCATGAAATGTAATTGTCAGTGTACTCATTTATCCCAATGAATACGTCATCCCTTCCCGAAGAGTTTTACATAGAGCTTTTTACATAATAAATGATAAAGAATCCATTCAAAAGATAAACAAGTATGCAAAATAATTAAAGGTATCGTTCGAAAGACTGAACACCTATATAAAATAAACAAGCAGAATCAAAAACTTAAACAAAATATGACTAACTATTCGTCGTTCTCCATTAAAAAGGATGTTCGTTCCCAGGAATTGAACACACACCTGACCTTCATAACAAATGTTCATTCTCAAGAACTGAACATACCACCAAACTTCCAAAAGAAATTATCCATTCCCAGGAACTAGATATATCACCGAAATCCATAAAAAAGTTTGTTCGCTCCCAGGAGTTGAACAGGTTCCATCGGACACCAAAATACATTGTTCGCTGCTAGGAGCTGAACAGGTTCCACCGAACACCAAAATACATTGTTCGCTCCTAGGAGCTGAACAGGTTCTACCAAACACCAAAATATTGTTTGCTCCCAAGATCTGAACAGGTTCCACCAAACACCAAAATATTGTTCGCTCCTAGGAGCTGAACAGATTCTACCGAACACCAAAATACATTGTTTGCTCCCAAGAGCTGAACAGGGAATCAAACATCGAAAACAACACTATTCGTTGACGAACCGAATATTAATTTTTTTAATAATCTTTGAAAAATTTCAGAGTTGAAACTTTTAGCCAAACCCTTCCGAACTAGCCGTCCTGGAACGACTTCGGCGTCTACTTCCACTGTGTCGGGAACTTTTCGGATGGTGTGTCCTAGACCGGTTCCCGGACGTTTGATCACCTGATCTACTTCTATTTTGAGAACGACTCTGAAGCTTACTCTCGGTCCGCCTAGAGTCATTCGAACGACGTGTCCTGGATTGCCTGTCTGGTGATCGCCCCCGCCTTCGGCTCCGGTTATGGCTGGAGGCAATATCCTCACCCTCTACCATGTGAACAATCTATTTGGAAATTTCCTCCTTCTGTAACAGTAAGACTTTCAATGCCTCGCTTGTCTCCTATGCCTTTTTCGCCAGGGTCGATCCCCTGTCATGATCATCACGGGGCCGTGTTCGGGATGGTGTGTCCCCTACACGTTTGTTGTTCTTTGTCTCCTTGCTGGCCGTTGAGAACAACCGCTGCTTCACTTCCTCTCGGTCACCATCTTTTGGCCCCTTCAATTGACTATGTGGCCCAAGCCTGTCCTAAATGCTTTTGGATGGCCCCAACCTATCTTTCACGGACCCTCTAGGATGTGAGGATCCTCCTGCCATGGACTGCCCAAAACCAGAGACTGTTTTGATGTGCACCATAATTCCAACCGGGAATACTATTGTTGTGATTAAAAAGCAACACTAGAAAGCCCTCCTTCTAGCGCCAATGTTAACGCCAAAATCCGTCTATGCACTCCAATCACCAAAGCGTGCCAAATCCCGCACAGAAACGAAACAGATGCAAAGCTTAATGGCTTGGGCCACCGGGAGATAGCTCCGGTGTGAGAATAAGTACAGGCTGAATAAAGTTTAACAATGGAGGCTTAGTGCTCTAGTGCGGGAAAGTAGTAATGAATTATGTGTGTACCTTATAATCAGGGTAAAGCCGTGTATTTATAGTGTTCTCACTACCTCCATAGAGTCCTTCCTCATATTAAATTAGGGTTCCTCATTAGGTATAATTCCTTAATGGGACTAAATAATATCTCCTAAAAAGAAGGGAGTTGGATCAAATCCCAACACCTCCTTTTGAATTTAGAAACCAAATATAATTGGGAATCCTTGATTCTATAAAATACTCTAAGCACCAAATCATATATTCCCACATAGGTTAAAATAACCCCACATGGACCTTAACCCGTCATATAATATTGGGCCCAAATATCCATTACCCAACAGAAGTGAATGGAGAAAAGAAATGAATGATCAAGCATCTCAAGTGCATGGTTTGTTGTTGTTGTTGGTAGTGAGTTGTGTGAAAGGATGACAATTGTTGGAATGGTTAAATGCAAAGTCGACCATTGAACTTTTCTGATATTTAGGTATTGAGCCCCTTTTTTTCGGTCAACGCAAACTGAGTCATTTTCTACTAAAAAATTTGGACTTTGAACCCCCAGGCGCCACATGTGCGTTGACCTGCTGACGTGGCGCCTACGTGGCACACATGGCAGGTCTGACGTGGTATTTAATATTATAATTTGACACGTGTGCGCTGCTGACGTGACTTTTGAATTTTTTCCAAAAATTGCTTCTCCAAATATTTGAACTCGCAACCTCACATTTGGAATTTGGTCATATGACCGCTAGAGCAACATGGGTCAACTATTAATATCTTGCAAAGATTAATATGTATATCAAAATATGAGATTTCCCCCATATATTCTTTTCTTCTCCTTCACTACATACAGTAACTAATAATAATAATAATAATAATAATAACAATCATAATAATAATAGTACTAATAATAATAATAACAATAACAGTAATAATAATAATAACAATAATAATAATAATAAAAATAAAAATAAAATAAAATAATAATAATAATAATAATAACAGTTAGTTATTTGAAGGAGAATAATAATAATAATAATAATATTATTATTATTATTATTATTATTATTATTATTATTAATAATAAGAACTCCTTGTTCTGTTCTTCTACAATAACTGACGACAAGTCCTAGCGTTTCCATATCCTCCTCTCTTTATCAAATTAAAACTATTCAACTTTTTTTTACACGGTATAAATAATTTATTTATTTTTTATTAGAGTTTCTGTTTAACCGAAAGCATCAGCCTCTCCCACTGGTGACTGGCCCACTGCCGAGCCTTGCTTAGCAAGTTTTTTTTTTAAATATACATAATTAATTATTGAATTAACATATACTTGCACAATTTTTTTTAAAAAAAAATTCATCCCTCCTGAGATTAATATCTTGCAAGGATTAATATTTATATCAAAACATGAGATTTCTCCCATATATTTTTTTCTTCTCCTTCACTACATACCATTAATATTATTATTATAATAATAATAATAATAACAATAACAATAACAATAACAATAAAAATAATAATAATTAACTGAGTTTTAAAGACAAAAACTCAGTTAATTGAAAAGAAAAATAATAATATGACAGCAATATAGAAATAATATTAATTGTAAAAACAGTAAAATACAACATTTTTGGGTGATACAAAATAACACTATAAAGATACACAATCAATTTCAATTTCAATTTCAATTTCCTTAAAACAGGATCCATTCCACCCTCTATAGCACGGAGCACCCATCATGCATTAATATGAATTTAATTTAAGAGAATCAATGGAGATTCGTCCATTAATGCATTTAATTTTAGAGAATTGATATTTTTATAAATAAAAAATGATAGTTTTACAAGTTCTTTTTTAATATGAATAATAATCGGACCCCACCACAATCGTGTGAAAGATAATTTATAAAAATATCAAATTTTATTTATAAAAATATCAATTTTCTAATTTAATAGTGCAATCCAATAATGCTTAAAATGCACCCACTTACCATTGGGAAAAACATACTACTTTAAATGCATACCATACCTGCTGTAATCTTTTTATTTATTTATTTATTTTTATTATTATTATTATTATTATTATTATTATTGTTGTTGTTGTTGTTGTTGTTATAATTTTATGGGTTAAGTTCAGATGACCACCTAGGGTTTGGGCAGTTTTCCACTTAACCACCTGCAGTAAGTAAAACTACATTTAAGTACCTGACCTTTTGAGTTGAAGTGAAAAAGTGCTTTCTGTCATAACTCTGTTAGTTAAATTGTATAAAGACTTAATTACCCTCCTACATTCAACAACATAAATAGAAAAACACAATTGCACCTCCTACGTTCAACTTTCCAATAATCAAAACAACAAGAAGGGAAAGAAGATCTGAAAGTATTCAAGCACAATCATATACCTAATTAACGAAATGAGATAAACAATTTAAATTGTTTCTGAACAGCAATTCATGTAATTGCTCTTTGACTCTGTTTTCAGATATAATCAAAGAACCCAATTCAAGGAACTCATATGGGCAGCATGTTGAAAATCAGGACAATTCAGAAATAAATCAAGATGGAGCAAAAAATTACAAGAAAACAAATTCAATAAATTCTGAAGATCATAAACATTCAGGGGCTGCAAGACTCCAGTCAACTGATAAAGATGAAGAGGTTGACACAATGGAAGGCGGCGGGTACACAAGCAAGTTTGATGCAGAAGAAACATGTTCCAAACCCAAAGATGTATCTAGTACAGAAACCATACAAAGCAGTAAAATTCTTGCACATTAATGCCATACGTTCAGGTACTGAACCAATAAAATAATTCTGCCCCAAATTGAGCAATCTCAGTGAGCAAGAATTGGCCCAATTACCTGGCAATCGTCCTCCAAGATTCCCTCTTGGAGCCCAAAAAATCTGAAGATTGGGTAGAAACAAAATCTCACAAGGAATACCTCCCTCAAAGGCATTGAATTCTCCTCTAGAAATGCCCACTGAACTACTTTCATCTTCACTAAAATCAACCAAATTGGTTAAAATTAGAACAGAGAGTTTCCGGCAATTTGCTAGTTCATTATCATTACCATCCTCAACGTAGTACCTTTGAAAGTTACTCCTTCCATTATCATCACTATCCCTCCTATAATTAACCACTTCCCTATCCACATTGGCTTTCCTTGGACACAATAATATCAAATCAACCAATTTTCTCCTAGCCAAGTACAAACCATTTGGGTCAATTAACTCTCCCTTCTTATATGCCAAGTACAAACCATTTGGCTCAATTAACTTCCCATGATTACCTCTAGTTGATATATAAAATATTCCCTGATGTTGAAGCTAAAATTCCTTAAGCTTCTTAGGTAAATCCATAGCCATCCTAAAATGTGCAATCCTCTCCAAACTAATCTTCTTTTCAACCGTTAATGACACCAACTCATGAATTGTAGCAACTGCCCTCTTCTCCATTCGTTTCTGAGCCTCAAGCGACCTCAGGTCATAACCGGCCACATCTTCATATGGCGACCAATACGGAAGTCGCTGCCATTTCCAGACAGCAATTTTATAATACTTGTTAATCTTAAACCCAGGAGGAAAATTAACAATAAATGAAAACCTAATATTTTCAGCATCAATTCCTTTCTCTCTGTATTCTTTCTCCCTAAGTCTCTCTATAGAACAAACAGCTAAATGTGGGTCCTTTTCCACAACTTTAATGTACTTATTCCTCGTTTCATTGGCATCAAACAATCTGAAATACTCAGGGTACTTAAGAATGACCGATAATTCAAAATCATCTGGTAACCCAAACTCCTTCCGGGCAATCCGATGAGGAATGGTTCCTGATAAATTATTTCCTTGAAGCTCCAGAACTTGAAGAAACTGAAAGCTTCAGACTTCTGCCGGAATCTCGCCGTTCGGAGCTCCGTCAGGTTTCCAATTGAACCCGGTAGGTAACCGGAGAGGACTGAATCTACACGTCCGGGGATGTTGACAGCTATTACTCTGCTTTGCCATGATTGGATCTAATCGGAAATTGCCTAGATTCAATTCAATAATCGTCGGATTGCCCAGATCTAATCGTCGGCTCGCTATCACCGCCTATCCCATGAACCGACAAGACTGCACCGGAGGAGTCGAGTTTCGACGATTTGGGAGAGAGGGATTCGGAGAGGGCAACAATTAAAGAAGCTTGAATTGGGGATTATGGTTTGAGGAGTAAGAAATGAGAGAGGCTACCGAACGAGGAAGAAGGGCTATTTTGGACATTTAACAGTTGTTTTTGACTGTTACACCTCTTCCTCACGCGCTTTTTGGCGTCTGACATACACGCACGGTTAAGTTGGACGGAAAAGGTAACTTTTTCACTTCAACTCAAAAGGTCGGGTGTTTAAATGTAGCTTTACTGACTACAGGTGGTTAAGTGGAAAACCGCCCAAACCTCAGGTGGTCATCTGAACTTAACCCTAATTTTATTGTTATTGTTATTATTATTATTTTAATTATTATTATTATTATTATTATTATTATATTAATGGTATGTAGTGAAGGAGAAGAAAAGAATATATGGGGGAAATCTTATGTTTTGTTATAAATATTAATCCTTGCAAGATATTAACAGATAACTTGTGTTGCTCCAGTGGTCAAATGACCAAAGTTCTTAACAATAGGTCGTAGATTCGAATCTGTGGAGAAGCAATTTTTGCAAAAATTCAAAAGACTTGCCACGTCAGCAGCGGACACGTGTCAATTTATAATATTAAATACCATGTCAGATGGTGCCACGTGTGCCACGTCAGCAGACACATGTGGCGCCTGGGGGTTCAAAGTCCAAAATTTTGAATAGAAAATGGCTCAATAGAAAATGGCTCAGTTTGCGTTGACTGGAAGAAAGGGACTCAATACCCAAATATGAGAAAAATTCAGTGGTCGACTTTGCATTTAACCCATTGTTGGAATGAATTTTTGTTACATCAAAATGGTTTATCTACCGGAATAAATAACCAAATACACTTTTTTTCATTTCATTCCAGCTGTGATTCCTCTAATCCAAGCGCAACATTAGGAAAAGTTACAATTTTGTTATAGTAAACTTACAATCGAGGAATAACCATTTGAAACCCTAGTCTTAAACCTCAAAAATTGCAACTTTTGTATAAACAATTCAACCTGAAACCTACTCTTAGTACCAGTTCTTGCTACTAGTCTATAATTTCTGGTTCTGCACCAGTTCTTAATATTATTCCGTGTTCAGATTAAGAACACCATTTTTGATGAAAATTACAAGAAAAAATAGGACTCCTTTTTTCCCGGAAAATGGGAGTATTACTTTGACATAATAAAAAATTGCAACTAATGATTTGTTGTAATGCTAGTACTTGTCTGTTGGGCATCCACCTTATTACAAAGGCTTGGACTACATCTATGAAGACCGTGGTGAGGTAGCTTCTAACGTAATATTCTTTCAGTCCCAAAATGGATGCCATACTTTTCTAAATGTACATCTTAAAATCCGAATTATGACATCCAATTTGGGATGGAAGAAGCAAACCATAATTATTTGTCTTATCTTCATTCTTTTGATTGAAACTTATGTACCCTTTTCTAATTTCTGATATATTAGGTATTGGACTTAAAGATCTTTGAGACAGGAGAATATGCACTTGTAAGTCCTCTTCAACTAAACTGTTAATAGCTATTTTTGTTTGCATAACTAAATTGGCATTATTGTGGGATTTGAATTCCAGGCAATTGTAAATGGGCAGTCCATTTGGTAGTTTATAAAAACAAGTTGCATTTTATGTAGTAGAGAGTTGAATTTCATAATACTTGTACAACAGAGAGTTGCAAATCCAACTCTCGTTATATAAAATGTAACTTGTTTCTATAGAGTTGCCCAAATGGACTACCCCTTTGCAAGTGCCTGAAATCAAGATTCATTATTGTAATTGTGTGATTACTATGGTAGCTGAAGTTGTCAATATTTCCATGCAATATTATGTAGCAACGGCAAGTAAAACTTTGCCAAAACATTTAGCAATGGATTTTTCTGAGGGAGGAAGGGAGAAATTAATGGAATGTAATTTTCTACGTGTTCACTTTGCTCCCAAATAATAAGAAAGGTCATTCAAGAAGGGGTTTGAGGGAAAGAAGAAAAGTCAGGAACCATGAATCAAAAATGGAAATAATATGGAAAATTGTCCTATTTTCTTCTCTTTTTCTGTCATGGTAACAAAGCATCGATTCCCTTCTTTTCCTCCTTCATAGAGTAATTCTATGTGCACAAACTATACGGTATGCACAAACACTACAATTATAGTGAATATGGTAGAAAATAGTACTTATGTAAAAAGTTAACAAATTTATAAATAAGTAGGACCCACACAATACTATTTCTTTCTATTTGTGCACAACTTTCAATGCATAGTTTGTGCACATAGAATTACTCCATGAACACAATGCTTGAGTTTGCATTGTTCTTTTAAGCTCATTGCTATAAAATTTGTAAAATTAACATGAAATATGGATTCTGTATTATGAATAGAACTCATTTTACAGATTGCATGGGTTGGGGTTCCAACTGCTCCAGCTTGGCTTCCAACAGAAATGCTTATCAAGGTATTTGCTGCATTTCAGCTTGTTTTATTCATCACACAACCCTTTTTTGTGCGTATTCGTGTAAAAAACTAATATTCATTCCACTTTGCAGTCAGACAAGCTCGATTATGAAAGAATTTGATTATGCTATGGACAACAAATGAGAGTAAGAATTAGTTTCATCCAATGATGAAATTGATGTTAAAGGACTATTTGTTCTTTTACAAATATAGACTAGTTTTAATGTTTATGGCAAAAACCTACATACTTTTATTCTTGATTGAATTGGCCTCATTTGAAGATTTTACCAATAACAATTCCTTTATCTTCAGTAGTAGAGGGAAATTGCAGATGAATTAGGGAGATGGGAATGTATTTTAAGTGTCTTAGAAACCAAGGATTTCTATGCTATCTTTTGCCAAAAATGTGGAATATATTTTACTGTTTTTCTTATTTATTTCTTCATCTACTTGCCTTGCAATTTGCAAATAATGAAGGGTCTGTGACATAAATTTTATATTACCAACTTCTTGTGCTAAACTTCATTCTATTTCATAAAAGGAGTCTCATTTTGATTTTGCAAAGTCAACATGTAGAAGCCTAAAATTAAATATTGACGTGAGCCCCTTTAAATTATATATAGCCCACAGATCAGGTCCGAACCTGAATAAAATGCGGACCAAATTTATTTTTATTTTTATTTTTTGCTTTTTTTTAAAACAACTAAAAAAAAGTAAAATATTTTATGGAACTTGAATTTTTTCATAATACAGTGTTTTGGGCGTGATTTAGATACATATAACAAAATAAGTCTAAACAAACTGTTTTGTTATATGTATCCAAATCACGCCCAAAACACTGTATTATGGAAAAATTTCTGTTTCATAAAATATTAAACTTTTTTTTAGTTGTTTTAAAAAAAAGTAAAAAAAAAAGTCCGTATTTAAGAAAGTCCAGGAGTCCGGACTGGAACCGGACCCTATATATATATATATATATATATATATATATATATATATATATATATTGTCGACGTCGAAATTTTTATTTATCTTTTTTCTGTTCTTGTCTTTTGGTGTTCTCATGTTAGGTGAGATTTGTTTTAAAAAAACAAGTTGTGAAAAGGTCCGACATGTATATGTCGACGATTGGACTATAAGAGTCGCTAGTTGGTTTTTTAAATGGTTGTTCCAACACAACCGAGAAAATGTTTGCACATTGATCCAGTGATGTGACACTGTAAAAAGGGTCTGTGAAATTGAGATTCATTAGGGTCCGGGGGCTTAATTATGTAGAGGAAAGGTGTTAGGCACCCCCCCGACATCCGTATTACCACAGTGACCGCCACTTTTCAAGAAACTGTTATATGAATGTGTGTGGGTGTGGGTCAATGTGCAATTATATGAAAGTAGTGCGAGGCCTCGTTCGCACCTATATACACAGGGTTTGAATTTGTATAAAAATTTAGTTTTAGCAAGATTTAGCAATGATGCTTTGGAAAAGAGGTTTTTTCAAACTTTTATGCTCAATAGTAATTGAGACATTTAATACTTCTATTTTTATTAAATTTTCGGCTGGATTGCTTTTATTTTTTTTTCGAGATGCGAAGCATCTTCGAGAAAAATAATGTACACAGCAGTGCCGAGCTCCTCATGGGCATGAAAGCCATCTAAGAAAATTCAAACACCGTGAATAATTTAAAAGCTGCTTACAGCTGAAAATGTTCATCACGGAAACCGAATCTAGATTCAATAGACTGAATCTGTGATCACATGATTCCTAGGCTCACATGATGCCGCAGTTTATATGAAAGCAGTAAACGCTCCGGATGTAAAATTCAGGCTCATCGAACAAAGTTCGACATTAGTTCATATATATAAGTATATATATATATATATATATATATATATATATATATATATATATATATATAGAAAAGCAAGTAAACGCTCCGGACGTTTTTTATGCCGGACAACGCATTAGTTCATTAGTTTCAATCCGAGAGTCCGATGGAAGCGTGCCATACCATTCCAGAAAGCACTTTCCGAGAGCTATGCAATGACATAGGATTTGCCCTTTTTTTATGCCGGGAAGATGGGTCCATGACCGAAATGGCATTTTCGGGTTTTCGTCAGGCAGTCCGTTGAGCCATTTTGGGTAGTTTGCGCTCGGAAGTTAAGATATAGTTTTTGTGGGACTTCTTTTGAAGCACTTTGAGTTGAAATGAGTGCATTTGATTTGATTTGAAGTAGAGTTGGCAAAATGACCATTTTGCCCCTCCCAGGGTTATCTCCGATCTTCGCACAGTTGTAGCGGGTTTTTCCCGGGGTTATCTCTGAGAATGTCATTTTGTTGACTATGAATGTCCTCAAGATCATCTCTGAGGTTGGCTTGACCACCCGGGGTTGAATCCAAGCATTGAACTTGATCTCTCGGGGTTATCTTCGAGGTTGGAACTGCCTTTTTCGGGGTTGAAAATTGATTTCCCGAGGTTATCTCTGGGGTTAAAAACTGGATCTCCTGGGCTATCTCCGGGGTTGGAATTGATTGTTGTGGTCCTCCAGGGTTATCTCTGGAATGTGAAAAAGATGTTTTTGTCCTCCTGCACAGTTAGTAACAGGAAAACGAAATTTCGAGTGTCTACAGATTCCCCTCTTTATCATGTTCATGCAATGCAATGGAATGGACATGATAAAGATTACTAGACACTTGAAATATGACAAGGTATTTTCAATGATGCAGATCGCAATGTAATGAATGTTATGATGAATGTTAAAATGTTTTCACGAATCGTAGTTCACAAATAGCACATCGCATTTCGCATTTCGCAAATCGCAATGTAATGAATGTTAAAATGTTTTCGCAAATCGCTTTACCTTTACCGGGGATTACTGATGCCTATGCTGGTGTTGACTACAACGGTTTGGCTTTTTGTCGGTGTCGCTGATGCCTGTTTGATGAAGAGAAATTGAGATGTTTTCTACATCTCTACTGGGGATGACGTTTTGAAATCACCGGACCTTCCCGATGTATACGCTTGGTAGTTTACAATGGTGCTTACCCTGATGGTAGTTTGATAACGGATCCTACCCTGCTGGTAGTTGAATACGTTAACATCACCGAACTGTTTCGGTTCCCACTCGAACGGTGGTATACAAAGCTTTCATCGCTGAACTGTCTTTATGTTGCGCTGAATTGATGCCAATGGTTTAGAATACCGGATCCTCCGATACCTTCGCTGAAGTAATATTCAAAGGTTTACTTCATCAGACTCTGCCTGATGTTACGCTAGATTGATAACAACCACCAGATGTCTACGATGAAATTTTTCTCTAATCTAGGCATTTAATTTGTACGCATATTTAAATCTACTGGAGATGCATGTTAAACCTTGACAGAGATGTACATTGATGTAGCGCCTTTGCACATGTGTAGATCATGCATGATGTGATGCTCTAGATTTCCTTAGGAGTCTAATGTCCTAGGTTGATGCAGATTTTAAATTGTATGGAGTAGAATTTTACCTCACCCTTTTTGAGGTGATTTGGAGTCTCTTTTCGCTGTTGGGTACTTGTGCCCCATTTCCTTGAGCGTTTGATTCGCAACCCAGCTGAACTGATGACCTGAATGCCGCTAACATCCCTGGAGGGTGCATCTTGTTCTTTCGCTGCCCAGATTTGAACTTCGGTGTAGAGGTCTCGACTTGTGAGAATTTGACACCGATTGGCAAATTTGATTATGAGAATTTCATTCGCTAGACTTTTTGTCATTGGGCATCTGCTTTTGAGTTAAGGACTTTCTGGAGAATTTTCCTTTCTTTTGTAGGGGCAAGCTTATGTCTCAATGATTTCTTTCTAGATTTCTCCTTCTTTTGATGAGAGGCTTAATCCCGCCTTAAACTCCTTCGCTTTCCTGGAATCAAAAAATGTCCCAGTTCGAATCGCCAGTGAGGTGATGTGATGGAAGCTCTAATGATGATGTACAATGCTGATGGTGCTGACTGGTGCATTTTCCTCTTTAGGATGGTTGATAAATGCCCCAGTGTTGAATTGTCGCTGTTTTCGAGATTGCCCCAGTCTTGTTGTAAGGTTTCCAATATTGGTTTGTCGCCAATTTTGAAATTTCCCCAGCGTTGCTTGTGGTCTGGGATAGTTGCTTTGACAGTTGGGCTGATAAGATACCAAGATCGCAAGAGACTTTTACCTTTGTACCAGATGGTGAACAAGTATCGGACTTGGGCTTTGATGCCTTCAATCATTGTTCCTGACTTGTTATCGCAATCGGCCTTGATGGTTTTCTTCTGATTTGATGAAGACTTGTGATGGAGGGTGTCGACTCTTTGAAGGTCCTTATAGCTGGTTTTCTTAGTGTATCGTTGTTTCTTCCTTTTTGAGATTTGTGTCAGATTCGATGGAATGACATTGAAGTGTTGTTGGGTCTTCTCAACATGGGTCGCTGACTTGGAAGGTTGTTCTTGGGATTGATGTTTGGGTTTGGATGTTTCTTTTGAGGGTCAGACCGCACCACTGATGGTTGTCTACGTACTCCTGTATGTGAAGGAGATCAGGTCTGCGTAGTTCTTGCTTTATAAGATAAACGGTTTGAGAAGTGTTTGTTTGGGTTTTTTGGGTTTTTTTTGATTTGACTGCACCAAAAATGGCTGCCTACGTACTCCCATTGATGAGGGGAGATCAGGTCTTTTGTAGTTCAGGCTTGATGAGCTGAAACCCGACTGATTTGATTTGTGATTTTTGATTTTTCTTTTTCTTTTTTTTTTCTTTTTTGTTTTTTTCTCTTTTTATTTCTTTCTTTTTTGTTTCTTTTTTATTTTATTTTTATTTTTTTCGTATTTTTTCTTATTTTTTATTCTTTCTTTTTTTCTTTATTTACATGCATGGAAAATAAAAGGCATAGTACGAAGAAAGTGATACCGTCCCAACATCTTCTGGAACTCGCAACTTTATCCCCTGGATCTACATCTTCTTGGCTAGCTGAGATCCAATAGTCCAGTTGTCAGTGGTTATGTTGCCTTCGAGGCTCGCGATAGAGATTACCTCTTGATTCTGAATGTCTTCACTTATGGCCATAACTTGATTGCTTTCTGATTCAGTACATTCCTCAGGGATGCTTAAATTGGACGCATCGCAAAAAGGGATGAACTCCTGATTCTTTGATGAGTTGGTTTCCCCGATATCCTCACAACCTTTTCCTTCATTTGTTCCTTCACCTTTTTCTTGGGCTTGAGAGGATTCAACCATGAAATCTCCCTCGAACTGTTGTCGCATTTCTTGCAAGGAACTTTCCTTTTTAGCTTTTTCTTCCTTGGAAAGGATTAGTATTTCGTCCGCATCATCCAAGGTGATAAAATCAGGAACCTGGTTGTTATCTTTGGACCACAGGATGTTTGATGTTGGCGGAGGAAACTCCTTTGGGGATTCCCTTCTCCTTTGTCATTCCTTGCATTGGGATTAGTCCACCTTGTGTTCTACCAGAGTTGGTGCTCATAGCCTTCACCTCCTCTGAACTGCCTGTCTCGAGTGGACATCTTAAGCTTAATATCACCAATACATTTTCAAGGGAATCGCCTAATGGAGTGATCACCCGATTTTCAGTTCTCTCAAATTTTCTTTTCCTCCTTGGGCATTGGTAGAATGCAGCCGGTTGTTGAAATGGTAGACTGTCTTGCTTTTTCCAAATGGGGGGACGGTAGGTTAGTCTCCTATCTTATCCCTGTACAACAAGAGATACGTCTTCAGTGCCTTTATCGGGTATACCCTTGGAATCGCTCGCATACTTGTCAGTCTGTATATACTTGGCGACTGCTTCCAAGGCAGTGAAGTCTTTAATCTTGCCTTCCTTCAGGCCCATCTCTGCCATTTCGTCGTGTTTGATCATTTTCGAGAATGACTTTCCTATGCCTGCTAGGATCCTTTCATAGTAAGGAGCCTCTTGGATATCAATAAACGTCATTACCATCTCAATTTCTGTCATTGATGGAATGACTTGTGTTGGTAGATGTCTCCACCTTTGGGCATATTCTCGGAAAGATTCAGTACTTTGCTTTTTGACTTTAGTCACTTGGTATCGATCCGGTACCATTTGTAACTGAAAAAAACTGTACTGATTTAGAAAGGCATGGGCCAATTCTTCCCAGTTGTGGATTTTGGCATTGTCAAGTCGGGCATACCATGCTTTAGCCTTTCCAGTGAGACTCCTTTGGAAAAGCTGCATTCGGAGGCTTTCATCTTCAGCATAAGACCCTAGTTCGCCAATATATACTTTTAGGTGTGTATAGGGATCGCCTGTCCCATTGTACTTTTCAAACTCTGGGACTTTGAATTTGTCAGGATATCGAGCCCCTGGGAATATGCAAAGATCTGAATAGGTGACACTTTCATTTCCAGTCCCTTTGATTGATCGGATAGTTTCCTCCATTTGTTGGACTTTCTTTCTTATATCCCCAGTTTCTCGATCATCCCTGAGTTTTGTGATTTCAGGAGTTTTGTTGGTTCTTTTATTGGAATGAGGTTCAGCTATCTGGGTTTCTATCTTTTTGCCAATACCCTGACTTCCCCCTGGTGTGAATGACTCTAGTTGAGTAGGCATTGTCTGGCCCCGAGTGTCTTTACTTTGTTTTTTTAGAAAGACAACCAATTCTGCTATCTGATTCCTTAATCCTTCAAACTCCTCTCGGGAAACAGGAGTAGGATCAAGCTGGGCACTTGTAGCCATGTTTGACGGTGGGCTTAGTGCCTTCTTGGACTTTAAACGGGTAACGGGACTGATTGCTTCCCTACAAAAAGACTTGCGTAGTTTAGTCTTAGGGAATGTGGAAATGCTACATGCTATGTGATGTGTCCGTTTTAGGAGTATTATCCCGCAAAACGGATGTCAGTTGTTTGTATGACAAGATAGCATGCTAAATAAAAGGAAATGCATGTACACATTCATTCATATTTTTCCATTACATTGAGATTGACATTGAAATGAAATTACAAGTAATTGTAATTACAAGTAATTGAAATGAAAAAGTATGAAGAGACTTTCCTTCGCGTTTGGTTTATCCGAGACTGACCTATCTTAGGCTACTCTCGCGGCTTTTTGGCATGAAGGTTCCCAAATCATCGCAATTTACTTGACGGGAAGTTAATCCGGCCTTTTAATTGAAGCGAATTTGGGTGGTGTCTTTCCTGAGCCTCGTTGGAATTAGTCTTCCTACGAGTCCAGTAATCAAACACCGACAGGATAGCCTCCTGGTGGAGGAACCACACAACATACTTTCACATACAACGTGTCTCACCGTATGGAAGTGAATTAACTATAGAAGACGCTGAAGTCAAGTGTTCGAAACCCTTGTCTATGTTCATTTTGGACAAGCTTTATGATTCATGTATCTTACGCATGGATTGATGTACAAAGAAGTTGAAGCTAATTCCTTCGGCTAGACTTAATGTGTTTTGTGGATTTCCTTATAATCTATCAAAATATTATCAAGGTTGTTATCTTAGGCCAACTTTTTGGTATGGATTTCAAAGAAAGACTGAGTATGAATAAACAAATATTTTGTCGTCAATCGATAGACACGTGAGGTTGCCAAAACTTAAACATAGATACGTTTAATGAAGTAGTGTTGTACAACATAGAGTACTATAGACTGATCACCTAGACATGCTCGTAAGAAATATCGGACTTACGAACTTGGTGTTGGGTTGTCCTTTTCAAAGAAAGAATGAAATGCTCAAGGTATTAACCAAAATCAATGTTTAACGTATGTTGTGCATTGTTAAACATTTTTAAAGAAAAGAGAAGTGTTATTTTGAATTATCTATAGTACTTCATAACTATTTATTCAGTTATGGAAGATATATATTCATACGATTCAAACATATTGCTTAAATGAAATTCTCATACTTGCTGAGCTAGTTATGCTCACCTTTGCTTGAACCATATGAATGCAGCTAAGAATAAGCGGACCGAAGGATCCAGTAAGGATAAAGAAAAGGCTAAGGCGGACAAATAGTTGTCTTTGTAATAGTATAGTATGAATTTTGTATTTATTTGATATTATGACGAAGAACATATGTAATGGTTACAAAGAACCTGGGAAGGAAAATATTATTTTGTAATATATAGAAGACATATTTACTCTTTGAGGTATTTCAATTGAATGTATGTGTGAATTGTAGCACCGTGTAACATCATTTGTCGGATTGGAAGATACCCGAATTTGGGGGTGTCACAGGTTTGGGTCCCAAGGGGTAACCCAATTTTGTGAATGGGAGAGGACCTAGTAAAGATTTTGTTTGAGTTCACCAAACGTGTGTTGTTGCTACTAAGCCGTTGTATATATTTATTATTTGGACAAAGAAAAAAAATATTATTATTTTTAGTTTTGTTAATCTTACTCACTCCATCTCATATTAAATGTCTTAATATTTTTTGAATCTTCCCAAATAAATGTCCTATTTATATATTAGTAATTATATTGATCCTATTTTTCCTCTTATACTCATAATCTATGTAATGTACTTATTGAGAATGTGAGAGTTACAAAAAAATGTATGTTGATAATTAAATTACGTATGAAAGAACAATTATTGGGGTCATAGAAAAGTGAAGAAATACTTCAATTAATAAGTAATCAAAAATAGTAATTTAGGTGAAAGAAATATTTATTAATTAGCGTGCCGAAACGAATTAGGACGTTTATTTTGGGACGAATGAAGTATTTATTATAGTTGGGAGACATCTCTTCCTCTAAACTTTTAACTGTTGCAACTGTCATGCCAACGGTCATGTCCAGTCAGATTCCAACAGTCATGTCAAGTCATGAAGGGTCATTAATCATCTATAAATATCTTACAAATTCAGTCATTCATACATCAATTTTTCATTTATATATTTAGAGTCCATTTTAGAGAGTTCAAAGTATTGTCCGGTTTCGTTGAGTTTATTATTTATAGTGTTGATATAGTACATGTGATCATTGTATTATGGAAGACAAGTGCTATAAACTCTAAGCACAAAAGGAGGTGTAATTGTCTTAAAGACATAATACCAACAACTAGTCTTGACATACGCAATTATTTTTCTATAATTTCTGCATTATTTTAATATACCAAAATTGGATTCTAATTTATATCAGATTGGAATATAGATTTTTCAAACAATTGGAGGATCGAGGGGGGGGGGGTCCGGTACAAAATGTACCGGACGTTAGTACTGTATTAATTTTGGGCCATTGGATATTTTAAAACTGATCTGATGGTTAAGATTAAACCCTCATTATCTCACTCCAATTGTTTATCCAACCAAACTCACCCCATCAAACCCACAGCCACAAAACCAGTAAACTCCATCGAATTTTCTCTCTTTTTTTCATATACTTCCTGTCTGGAATAAATATGTGAATGATATTCCTATTTAATATATGATTTGATTATGATACATATGAATGAATATGCAAGTATGCTTGTATCAAGAAAAGCTGTAAAGTCCTTTGATAGATAATAGAAATATATGTACAAGGACTTAGAATGAATTGATCAAATATGTTAGGTTGATCCTACATAAGCAAAACAGCTTTGTAAAGTCCTTAAAAAAGGAAATGATGTACAAGGACTATAAATATAGAAAGATCAAGCTTGTTAGGTTGATCTTATGATGTTATAGATAAGCTAGTCTGATCGTCTAGCACTGCACCAGAAGTCGTTGTCTGCCAGGTGAGTCAAGGATAACTCGGGAGCTATTGAGGTAGAATAGGAGTATGCAAGATAGTAGATCACGGAGTTCGTAGACTGCCAGGGGAAACGAAGAAGGATCGTAGTGTATCGAGAAGAGCTTTCTCGGGATCGTAGTGTGCTGAGGAAGTCATGTTCAGAATCGTAGAGACAGCTTGTCTACGAGCCGACCGGTCATCTGCCAAAGCCAAGTCAGAAACGTTGACTACACTCGGAGTCGTGGAGTCCACCGATGCCGAAGCCAAGTCAAGGATCGTAGATCACACTCTGAGTTCGTAGAATCCATTGAATGAATGCAGAGATCGTAGTCGGGCAAGATCAGATGAAGACAACAAGCACAAGGCAGAAATCGTAAAGTGTCAAGATCTGATCTCGGGATCGTAGTGTCTGCACAGCCGAAGCTGAATCGTAGAGTGCAGAACTACGACTCCAAAAGAAGTGCTCACAATGCTAAGTCTGAATCGTAGAGCAGATACGGTTCTCAACGAATGAGCACTCCCAGAATATCCAAAGATATGAAGCCTCTGGTTGGCACTGCAAAGATGCATTCCACAGTAAGGGAACTAGAGAGCACTCTGCGAATGGCATGCAGGCTAACAGAAGATCTCAGCACAAACCCAATCAACATTAAGATTGAGGTGTAAGGCCATTCGTGATGAAGTCTTCCACAAGGAGATCCAAAGAAGACTTCAGAAGCTGACTGAGGAAAGTCAGGATATGCAGTAGCTATCAAGTGTATAGAAGACAATGATCTTGGAAGCAACCAAGATCGTAGTGTTTGCCAAACAAAGAAGGAACTGATGGAAGTTGAACCAAGACACTGGTCAGTCACTGAAGAGCAAGGCTAAAGTGATTAAGTGCAGTGTCAGATCATTGATGATAAGTGAACGGGAGATCACAAGGAAAAAGTAAGCTGGACGCACCACAAATCTGAAGTGTCTTGATATTCAGAAGAGGACCGGGACAAGGAATTAGGCCATCAGTATCTGAGAACAGTCGAAGCAAACAGAAGTATTGAAGCGCTGCATAATACAAGGAAGAGCTGTTCTACATTGAAGATCCAATTAACACTCTTCCAGATCGTAGTGTTAACTCTACCAATCAACGAGCAACACTAAACAAGACACTACGATCAAGTCCTTGAAGACGTGCATCAGAATCGTAGAGTTTGAATATCTGAAGAATGAAGCATTGGCAACGGTTCAATCTGAAGGATAATATTCGGACAAGTGCTTATTGAGAGCATCGATGCAAAATGACAACCTCTGATCAAGAAGTCAGAAGAAATAAAGTCTTCAACTTGCCCAAGACAGTAAAGTGATAAATCTGACAGGGTAGGTGAAAAAGTAGACTACAACGTCAGAAAAAGTATGACAAGTCACATCAAGCAATCTACATCAAGCAACTCAAGATCTGTGAAGACATTTGAATAGCTTCCAACGGCTACTTTCCAACGGAAGGATTGAGAAGGTGTAAAAATGTAGAAGAGCTTCAAAGATCAAGAGTTGCTGGAGTTGTGCATATTGGAGAAAAGGTGGACTGATCCAACCGAGTGATAGTGAGTCCGAAGGCTCACTCTACGATCCACCAAGAACACTCAGAAGTCAGATCAAGCAAGAAGTAGAGGTGTGAGTTCTACTATGTAGAAGTGAGAGCTCTACTACATGAAGAGTGTTCTGAACTGCCGAGAGAAAGGAGAGCATCATGCCATCTGGATGTCAATCATGGAAAGACTCTATGTACAATAGAGAAGAGCCTACAGTCATCTTAGCAAGTCCATCATGAGAAGGCATCGAGTAGCAAGAAGGGAGATCACAAAAGCTATCTTGGTGACAAGCATGAGAAAGCTTCTAAGTACCTAACAGAAGAGCTTACAGTCATCTTAGAAGCCTCTCATGTGCAGTCATCAGGTACCAAGGAGAATGATCTTCAAGGCAGTTCATCAAGGGGTCATCTGGAGTAGTTGAGCAACCTAAGAAGCTGAGCATCATGCGACACTCAGATGCTCTTCAAGGATGATCAAGCCAAGCTGCTAAGGATAGAAGATGTTCAGAGCATGAAGACATCTTAGCAGCTCAGTACCGACTCCAACAACAACAAACAACTCAACAAAGCCAGGGCCTGAGGGGTCCTTGTCCGGAGGGACTAAATGAAGCAGGGCCAAGAGGGTCCTTGTCCGGAGGGACTAAACAAAGCAGGGCCAAAAGATCCTTGTCCAAAGGGACTAAACGAAGTTCCAAGCCTGCTGGGTTTGAAGAGTTCCTAGGGAACTAGAGGAGTCCCAAGGCTGCTGGCCTTGAAGAGTTCTTAGTGAACTGAAGTCCCAAGGCTGCTGGCCTTGAAGGAATCATAGAGATTCAGGGTGTTGCCCTTCCTTAGTGGAAATCCTGCTAGTTGAAAGCAGAAGAGTGGATTAGGAGCTTGAGTATCTGAACCACTTAAACCCCCTTGTGTCTTTTACATTATGTCATTTACATTATGTCTATAACTGCTATATCTGCTATGTATGTTCTAACTGCTTACAACTAAACTAACCTAACGAACAATGTATGTATGATTATGAATATATCAATGAAGGGAATCTTTTACTTATTCCGATGTGCTTGAAAAGATTCTTATGTTTGTCATATACTTAAATATGAACAATACATCATAAACCGGAAAAGTATTTGAAATAAAAAGGATCTATTCAACCCCCCCTTCTAGATCTATTGTGCCCTCTGGGAACTAACACTTCCCATGGTTGCTGATGTGCTTGAAACCCTAACAATCTCTCGAGCTTCCAGTTTTCTGGCGGCAACCTCCTTTCCTCCAATCGCCAGTTCTTCCGTTTTTGCGCTGTCCGGTGGCCGGAGTTCAGTTAAGTTGCCGGAATCTAGAGGACTTAGGATCCAGTCGACTCGATTTAGTGGATCGGTGAGTTTAAGTGCTTCTAGACTCGTCCGTCATGTTGGACGGATCGTTTGCGAAGCTCCGGAGATCGCGGTTGTAGGTTAGAATCTTCACTTTGTTCTCTCTATTCGTTACACATCAATACGTGATTGGACTTTGAATTAATTTTGATGTATACACTTGTATATTCCTTATTTCGTGTTGTTCTGATTGAAGTTAGGTTGATATTGTCTATTAATGTTTCTATTTCTTATTATTTTAATATGTAATATTAGCATCTGAACCTCTGATTTCTATGATGGTTAAGTTTGTTGGTAAGTAATTTTTGCTATATATATATATATATATATATATATATATATATATATAGAGTCCGGATCCAGTCCGGGATCCCGGACTCTATAAAATCCGGACCTTTATTTTTATTTTATTTTTTGCTTTTTTTTTTTTTGAAACAACTAAAAAAAAAAAAAAAAAAATTTATGAAATTGAAATTTTTTCATAATAAAGTGTTTTGGGCGTGATTTGGGTACGTATAACAAAATATGGTGGTACAGTCTGTGCAGACTGTACCACCACTTTTTGGTATAGGTATTCAAAACACACCCAAAACATTATATTATGAAAAAATTTCAGTTCCATAAAATATTAAATATTTTTTTTTAGTTGTTTTGAAAAAAAAAAGCAAAAAAAAAAAAAAAAAAAGGTCCGGATTTTAAGAAAATCCGGACTCCCGGACCGGATCCGGTGTATATATATATATATATATATATATATATATATATATATATTCTTAACAATCTGGGTCACATTTTTATTTGGTAAAAATCATACAATGTTCCGCATAAGACAGGAGATTATGCGACAAGAAATGTCTTAGACATTTATTTTTAGATTGTTTTATTCTCGGCATTTATCATAAAAGTTTGTAAATCACATTTTATTTTGGATAAAGTAGTTACCTTCTCAACTCTATTATACATGTAATTTTTGATTGAATTAATTAATTTTGCCGGTTATTGATATCGAGATAAGAAAGTAAATATGAGTCCAAAAAATTTCTTTATACTGCCCAGTGCCAACATATCTAGCTGAAATTTGGCGCCAACCAAAATAAAAATAAAAATCCACCTCCTCCTTATCTAAAGAAAGAGCCACAAAACAGAAAAAACAGAAAACTCAAGAGCCCTCAAAAACTCAAGAGCCCTCCAAGCCACAAGCATCAACCACTGCTACTAAGCTTCCCAAAAAACCCGTTTATTCGAGTGCGAATTTAGTAAAATTTTCTTTTTAATTTTACTAATAAGAAAATTCTAAATTTAGTAATTTTATTTATTTAATAACCATTTTTTGGTGCAGTGAAGAAAGGTCAGATTGTTAGGGTGGACAAGGAGAAGTATCTTAATAGTATCAATGTAAGTACCTAGCTTACTTCCTTGTAGTTGAATTTCTTTTTTCTATATTCTTTAACATAAGGTGAAGACACAAATTTAATTTTGGCATATATAGGATAATTGGGATTGGGTTTTCATAAATTATGGTTAAAATTTGCAATTTTTGAGGTTTGAGACAAAGGTATATATAAATATGATGAAGAAGGGAATGGAATGAGGAATTCCACAACTCCCTAACGAATGAAAATCATCAATTTGAGAGGAATGGGTCCATTCCAATGAAACAATCAAATACATTTTTTTTCATTCCATAGGAATGAGCTATTCTGTTTCCCTTTGATTTATGCAACCCAAAAGTAACATAATGGTCAAATATCAAACGTTATAGTTTAGGTCGTATGCTGCGTTTGGATTGAAGGAAGTTGTTAACGCCAAGATCCGTCCACATGCTCCAATCACCAAAGCGCATCAAATCCTGCACAGAAACGAAACACACGCGAAGCTTGACGGATTGGGTTGCCGGGGGATAGCTCCGGTGTGAGAATAAGTATAGACTGAATAAGGTTTAACAATGGAGGCTTAGTGCTCTAGTGCTTGAAAGTAATAATGAATTATGTGTGTACCTTAGAATCAAGGTAAAGCCTTGTATTTATAGTGATCTCACCACCTCCATAGAGTCTTTCCCCATATTGAATTAGGGTTCCTCATTAGGTATAATTCCTTAATGGGATTGAATAAGATCTCCTAAAAAGAAGGGAGTTGGATCAAATCCCAACACCTCCTGAATTTAGAAACTAAATATAATTGGGGATCCTTGATTCCTTAAAATACTCCAACCACCAAATTATTTTTCCACATGGGTTAAAATAACCCCACATGGACCCTAACCCATCATATAATCTTGGGCCCAAATATTCATAGCCCAACATTGCCCCCCAGTCTTTCACTTAAATAAGACATTTAATGGAAGAGTACTTCAAAGCATAGCCCAATGATTTAAGGGTCCTTAACACTAATATACAACAATTAAAAAATAATTACAAAAATAAAACACACACAACATAATTACAAAAATAAAACAACACAATATTACCTTTGCACGTCATTAAGTCCCTACACGTCAGTTACCGAGTTTCATATTTTCAACTGACCGATCCTATATTCACGCTAATGAAGAAAAGACAACTTAAAGATCAGAAAAAACAGAGCAACAACAAATCGATCGGAGAAGACGACATATAACACCTCAGTAACAGATCAACGCCAAATCAATAACAGATCAACGCCAAATCAATCGGAGAAGAGAAAATCTTCTGTCGCGACACAAAAGAAAACGAAGCATCTTGTCGCGACGCAACTCGCAATCAGAGAAGAAGAAACCTGTTGTCGCGACGAATCTGTAAGATCGAAAATAGCATACAAAATCAACAACACCTTCAAGTTAAGTAACCAAAAATATTACTGCAGTGATTGTTGAATACAAAATCAACATCAGCTTCGATACAAATATTGTGGTATGTGAGTTTAAAATTTATAAGCATATAGATACCTATGGTTATTACGAATTACTAAATTGATTACCTTTCTTAAGTTTTTTGAACTTAAAATTGTCACAAAGTTTGAATGCTGAATGTTGTGCTTGCAAAATGTATTTAAAAACATGTTTTATATTATGGTTACTAAGGTTATATAAATTGGTTACTGTCTAATGTTGGCTTGGTTACTGATTATTTTGTATTGGTTACTGTGTAACATTATACTGTCTAATGTTGTCTTGGTTACTGCATAATATTGCTAATTAATGCTGAATTGGTTACTACATAATATTACTAATTAATGCTGACTTGGTTACTAACTATTGCTAAATTGGTTACTATGTAATATTATATTGGTTACTGACTAATGCTGACTTGCTTACTGTGTAACACTATAATGGTTATTGACTAATTCTGATTTGGTTACTGTATAAAATTATAATGCTGACTTGGTTGCTGTGTAAAAATATTATTTAATGACTCATGCTGACTTGGTTACTGACTAATGCAAACTTAATTACTGCATTGATTAATTTGGTTACTGTATTATTGGTTGCTGAAGCATATTAATGTACACTTCTACTTATGTTTTTTGTATTAATGGTTACTTGTTAGTCAAATTGGTTACATTCTTACAAAAGTCTGCCTTTAGTTGATAACGAATAAATTATACTGGTTGTTTTTTACTATAAAATGCAATAAAAATGTGTTTATGTTCTGGTTACTAAATAAACAAATGTTGGTTACTGTCTAATCTAAATTTGGTTACTGTATAATGTTGTTATGATTATTGTATAATATTAATGTGTTTTATACTGGTTTGTTTTATATTGATGATTACTTATTGACTACATTGCTTAACGTCGTACAACTGTTAGTCTTTAGGTGGTAACAAACTGATGCGGTTGAAGAGCAGGCGTGTCAGTTTATGTAAAGATTTGATCCAGTGAGAATTTGGTAATTTTTGTCAAGTTTGGAGTGTCAAATTTTGGCCTTTTTGGAGCCTAATTTCATTGGAAACGGGTCAACGATCAAAAATCACCAGCTTTGCTGGTGAACTGCATGATTTTTTGGTCAAATTCCATCATTTAGGCCTTCAAATTTGCATGTAAAAATTTGGTTTATTTTCTGGTTACTAAGATTATGTAATTTGGTTACTGTCTAATATTGATTTGGTTACTTTACAATGTTTATTCAGTTGTTAGACAATGGAGACTGACAATAACCAATACAATAAATTTAATTGTTTACAGGAATATATAATTGTTTACTGTTAGTAACCATTAACCACATGGTTGATAACATTTTTGATGGTGTACAGTAACCAAAATTGATGTTGATTAATATTTTAATTTTTGACTCCATCATGACTTATCAATATAAAGTAAACATATACAAGCTTTATAACAGTCTTGTTACAAGCTTATAACAGTCTTGATACAAGCTTATAATTATCTGGTTACTAACAAGCTTGTAACTATTTATGATAATTATCTGGTTACTAACAAGTTTGTAGATAAATAGGACACTCACACATGTACATTTAACAATTGATGTTTGTCCTGATACAAGTTTGTAATTATCTGGTTACTAATAACAGTAACCATAATGTAACATAATAAAACAGTAAACATATAATTATATGATAGTAACCAAAACAGGTTTTAATGGTAATCAAAACAGAAACATCATGTAATGAAACCCAGTTTAGGCAATCCATGTATACTAAACAATTACATATTAACCAGAATAAAAAAAATAAAAGTATCTGAAATCCCACATTGAGGACACAATAATAGTAGCCAAACCATAAGGTAACAGTAACCAAAATATAATAAAGAAGTAACCAAATAGTTATATGAAAGTAACCAGAACATGTAAGATGTGTTTGTGGAAATGGAAGTAGAAATAGAATAACATAAACCTTGTAGAATATATTTGAAGGAATTTACAAAAATAATACATCAATGTATACTAAGCAAATACATGGTTTATTATGACTTGGATTTATTATTTACAAAAATAATACATCCACAAACTAATGATGTCTTAAACTTCTTCAACTGTCTTGGGTTCAATTTCTTGGTAATAATATCGGGGACTTCCATGTCACACCAATATATAACTTTTCCAATGAATTTTCTATTGTATTCCTCATAGTAAAGATTCCATAACTGCAAATAAAAAAAATCAGATTTATACAGTCATTAGTAACCAGATATAAATAATATTTATATCATAAACAGTTTACCAAACAAATACATTGTAACCAAAACAACATATAAAAGTAACCAAAATCTCAATTGAGGAAAAAAGAATGGTATCCAAATCATAAGTTAACAGTAACAAAAAATATACTAATGAAGTAACCAAACAATTATATGTTACTAACCAAAACATATATTAATGGTGACCAAAACATAAATATCATATAATGAAACCCAGTTTAGGCAATTCATGAATACTAAACAATTACATATTAACCAGAATAAAAAATAAAAGTATCTGAAATCCCACATTGAGGACACAATAATAGTAGCAAACCATAAGCCAACAGTAACAAAAAATATACTAATGAAGTAACCAAATAGTTATATGAAAGTAACTAGAACATGTTTTAATGGTAACCGAAACAGAAACAACTTGTATATCCAACCAAGTTTAGGCAACCCATGTATACTCTCACATGTACATTTAACCATAACCTTTCCAATGAATTTTCTAGAATAGCATAATAGTAACCAATGAATTATATGATAGTAACCAAACAGTTATATAATAGTAACCAAATCATGTTTTAATGGTAACCAACACATAAACAACATGTATACCAAACCCAGTTTAGTCAACCAATGTATACTAAGCAAATACATTGGAATCAAAACAACATAAAAATAACCAAAATTCCAATTGAGAAAAAAAGAATGGTATCCAGATCATAAGCCAACAGTAACAAAAAATATACTAATGAAGTAACCAAACAGTTATATGTTAGTAACCAAAACATATATTAATGGTAACCAATACATTAACAACATATAGACCAAACACGGTTTAGTCAACCCATATATACTAAGCAAATACATGGTAACCAAAACAACAAAAAATAGTAACCAAAATCCCAACTCAAGGAAACAAAAATAGAATCCAAATCAGAAACTAACAGTAACCAAAAACATACTAAAGAAGTAACCAAATATTTATATGACAGTAACCAAAACATATTTTAATGGTAACCAATACATAAACACATGTACACCAAAACCAGTTTAGTTAGGAGCGACAAAAGTGGAGAAAAATTCCAACTTCACATGAAGATACAACCTTTGCATGTTCCTTTGGGCAGACAATTTAATAGCAAAAGACTGGAGACGTACGTGATAAGATCACGCGCTGTTATTTTGTTCAAATCCAGTACTTCATGAGATTTGGGATCATCTTCCTCATAGTCCTGGACATAGATAAAGAACTTTCTAGCAAGACGCTTTTCAAATAGTCCCATCAATGGAGATTTCAAAGCTTCAACATCAACTGCAGAAACTTTGTAGATCTACCATATAACAAAACAAAAATTGCTCAATTATTGGTGAAAAAGAATAACGGCTTTCTAAGGATCCGTGGCAATAATCATATGTCACCACTCTTTATCGATGCTCTGTGGTGTTGCGGCGGCGGCATAAGAGAAAGACGACGAGTGGTTTTGAGCGGAGAGAGAGAAGTAGTTAGGGCGGAAGAGTCCTGCACAGATAATAGATGGCGGTTATCACGCGTTTTAAAAAACAGACATTTGCCCCATTAATATTAATCCCTTAAATTAAGGACTTTTAATTGTATTAGTATTGTAAATATATACGATGAAATGTCATATTTTTGTAATTATTTTATGAATGTATGATTTTTGTAATTACTTTTAAAAATGTACTATAATATGTAATTGTTCCATGATTTAATAACAAATGATGCCAAGCCCATCAACCTCAAAAACCCGCACAGCCCACGATGTTCCAACTCATCATCTTCCACCCATATTCATCATCATGAGGCCCCATTTAATGAGTCGCTCCTCAACATATGGGAAAAACTGAAAAGACAATACAATAAAACCTCCTTTCCCCAATTCAAACAGTTTCACCTGTCCATTTCAAAAATCTCAGAGCCCTCTCCCACTCCTTTTGCGAATCCCAGTTCCTGTCGATCATTTCCCAAAGCTCTAACAATGGCCTCTTCTCAAACACCAGTCAACACCTCGTCCATCAACGACGAACCCATCACCGCCACTCCTTTTTAGATCATTCCTGCCCCACCCATATCAACCACATCTTCTTCCACAACTCACTCAACCTGTGACGCCCCCAGATTCGAGTCTCAAACACCCGGACCTGGTCATCACGATCCAATACAAACATCCACCTCTAAACAATATACAATAACTAAATGCGGAATATAATAAACATATGTTGTTCATTCAAAAGGTGTTACTAGTTCTAAGGTCTGAACCTTAATACAACTTACAAACATACCCTAGTACAGTCAACTCACTGTACTCGACTTTTCTAACAAAAAGTTAAAAAACCGTTAAGTCAGGTTAACTTTAACGGAAAATGACACATCAGCTGTTGAGTTGTCCAAAAAAAACCTATGTGGCAGTTATTATGCGACGTGGCAGTGATGATGTGGATTTGGAGGAAATTTTTTATGAAAAAATGGAAAAAAAATATTTTAAAGTATAATATAAATTTAAAAAATTAGCCAAAAAAACAAGAAAATAAATAAATAATATATTTAATTATTTTTATAATTAATATCAAATAATTTTTTATTTATAATTGAGCCATTATAAAATAAAAAATCCAAAAAAATGCTAATTAAAATTAAGGGAAATGTGAAATATATTTAGGGGAAATGAAAGAAAATTATAATAAAACCAAAAAATTTAGCAAAAAATACATGGTCGAAATTAAAAAATAAGAGTTATTTAGTTATTTTTGTAATTAATAGAAAATATTTTTTTATATAATTAATAACAAATATAATTGGGGAAATTATAAAAATTATAAAATTAAAAATATAAAATATTTAGGGCTTGTAAGAGAGAGAGAGTAGTTTGGTTTTTTTTATTAATAAAAATGATTATTTCTTAAATTTGATTAAATTAAATTTAATTTGATTTTGTATAATTTTAAAATAAAAAAAAAAACTGATTGGATGAAGAATGCTTGAGTATATGCTTGAGCCAATTAAAAACTGATTTTAGGAAAGAAGTTTTTAGATTGGATGAAGAATGAATATCTGAAGTTAGCTTGAATTCAAATAAGTTATAAAATCTTTTTGATAATTTTGAACTACATATTTGAATTCTGAGTCAGTGATTTGGGGTATTTTTGTGTTATTTTCGTTTTAGATTTGACTTTATTATTCTATTTATTCTCACACTCTAGTTAAAGGGAAGGCCGCCATTGATGTTGTTTGCAATCCTTTGGGGAAATCGGGTGGTGCTTTGATTCAGCAGTTCATGATTACTTCTTAATTTTGATTTCTTAAATTTATAAAATTTAATTTTGTATAATTTTAAAATATAAAAAACCAAACCGCTCTCTCTCTCTTACAATTATATTTGTTATTAATTATATATTTTTACTTTAATTTTAAAATATTTTTAATTTTATAATTTTTATTATTTTCTCAATTATATTTGTTATTAATTATATAAAAAACATTTTCTATTAATTACAAAAATAACTAAATAACTCTTATTTTTTAATTTCGCCCATTTATTTTTTTGCTAAATTTTCTGGTTTTATTATAATTTTCTTTCATTTCCCCCTAAATATATTTCACATTCCCCTTAATTTTAATTAGCATATTTTTGGATTTTTTTATTTTATAAATGTCTTAATTATAAATAAAAATTTATTTGATATTAATTACAAAAATAATTAAATATATTTTTTATTTATTTTCCTATTTTTTGGCTAATTTTTTAAATTTATATTATACTTTAAAATATTTTTTTCTATTTTTTCATAAAAAATTTCCTCCAAATCCACATCATCATTGCCACGTCGCATACTAACTGTCACATAGGCTTTTTTTGGACAACTCAGCAGCTGATGTGTCATTTTCCGTTAAAGTCAACCTGACTTAACTGTTTTTCTAATTTTTTGTTAGAAAAGTATAGTACAGTGAGTTGACTGTAAGAAAAAAAAAGTTTAGTTATCCATATGTAAGTTGACATATAGTACAGTGACTGAAAAATCATTTAACCCTATATACATATGTTTCCCAAGCTCGTAACTAGTTCATTATAGCTCTATAGGTTTGGCCACCATAAGGTTCGACACCCTATAGGGTTCGACACCTAAGGTTGTAAACGAATATTTTCATATGCTGATACAGGTGTATTCGTATCCAAATATAATTTTAATATCCATATTCTTATCCGTATCGGACATATATGCAATATGAAATATTCGTATTTTTATCCAATAATATTAATTTGAAAACGAATATTATCTGTTTTGTACAATATAAAACAAATGAAAATATCAAATATCCGTATTTATATTCGCATCCATTCAAAATAAAAATTTTAAAGTTTCAGTTTTTTAATTTTGGCACAGTGTAAAACTAATAGCCAAAAACATATTCACTTAATCAACTAATAAGTAGAAATGATGTATAACCAACCAAATAAACTAATAAAACTAGATATAATATCCATACGTATCTTTTTTATATCGTTTATCATACAATAGACATAAAAGATGTATAATCAATTTTTGTTACTAGTTTCATATATTGTATACTAATATTAAATGAGAGTTTATATATGTATATGTATGTATGTATGTATGTATGTATACATATATTCAGCCATATATATATATATATATTACGCATACTGATATTAATGAATATGCATATATCTGTATCCGTATTCGTTTTGGACAAATACAAATACAGATAATATTTGCTTTGATACGAATACAAATAATATTCGTTTTGACTTGATGGGTTCGGTTCAGTGTAAGTTACGATTGTCAGTGGGGTGTCCTCGGTGATAGGATGGGGAGGAGTTTGATTGATATCTTCGGTCGGTGTGGGCTTGATAAGGGACACTGCCGGCAAAGGTTGGGTTAGAAGTAAAGACGACAAATAATATAAGAGTAAAAGAGGAAAGGTTTCGAGACTTACGTTTGTGCTCGTACAACCAAGCTTGGTTGTTCAGAAGGGTGAAGTCCCATTCCTTCGTCGGAAGCTTTTCAATCAACTTCACGATTTCAATGAATGTTCTCTGAAATCTCTCCAATATTGGTGTTTGGACGTTTGTACTCAGCCCAGCTTGGGAGTTGTTGGAGTTCGTGGCCTTTGGCGAGGAACCATAGGTGGTATCATCCTTTGTTGCTGGAAGGGGTGTTCATTATTGAATGCTTCTCGATTTGTTTGGGTTAGTTGGCTTTGGGGGCTTGCTTTCCAATTACCTGAAATTCGGGTTCTCGGGATCTAGACATAGTGAAGACAGAAAGGAAGAAATCGATGGTGGGGGGGAACACTGAGTTCGTGACAAAAGGCTATGAAGGTAATGATGTGAATATAGGAGTTCGGTACCAGCTGCAAAAAGCCGATGCCGATGAACCCTAACAGGGTAACGATGAAGGGATGAAGGGGAAATCGAACCCCTTTTTCCAGATGAATAAGGGGAATGGCAGTCCATCCGTCGGGACGGTGGTACATACGGCCGATCTCTTTTGGAACTTTGAGGTTATAGGTGTCTGGGATACGGTATTGTTCCCGTATCATAGAAGGTCATTTTCGGTGATGGTAGATTTGGTGTTGGCGTGGGAGAATTTACTCTCATCTGAGTACTCCCTTATCATTTTTTGAAATTCTAACTCAGCCTTGGATAGAGATGGTGATTGGTGGGTAGAGCTGGAGGTGGTGGTAACTGTAGTGGCTTCTGTTACGGTGGCAGTGCTGGTGGCAAAGGTGTTCGGTGAAGGAAGAGGAATGGAAGGAATGGGGGTGGCAGTGGTGGGCTCGATGGGAGCACCGGATAATGGAGGGGAGGAGGGAGTATTTGAAGATGCCATTAATGGTGCTGGAGAAGGATAAGACAACAAGATCCAACCAAAAGAAGAGAGTTTGCTTGGGAGAGGAGGATATTGTAGAAAGAATTTTTTGAAACGAATATTATTTGACACTAAATCAAGCCCTCCTTCTAGCGCCAATGTTAACGCCAAGATTCGTTCACGTGCCTCAATCACCAAAAGCACGTCCAATCCTTCATAGAAACGAAGTTACATGCGAAGCTTGGCGGCTTGTGCCGCCAGGGGATAGCTTCGGTGTGAAAATAAGTACAGGCTGAATAAGACTTAACAATGGAGGCTTAATTCTCTAGTACTTTAAATAAATTGTGTATACCTGATAATTATGGTGTAGCCTTGTATTTATAGTGATCACACCTCATTTGCATGTCATTCTCCGTATGGAAATAGGATTTGTCATTAGGTAGATACCTTAATGGGATTGAACTCAATAAATTGAAATGGGTGTGTGAGGAGATGGGCTGAATTGGTCCGCCTTCAGTTCTGCTGCTGCTGCCATTTTTGGCCTTTGTTGTAAATCACATCCCCATCTTGATTTGTTTCTCTGACGACTAGTATTCCAAAACCGAGCATTAACCCACTAACTGAATAGATTGCAATTTTTCTTTTGAAAAATAATTGTAATGTACTGAACAACTCTTGTAAATAGAACTTGGTGAATGAAATCATGCCTTCGTTTTTTTATAGATATTCTCCAGATAAATGAATTGTATAAACATCGTCTGCTGATAATACCTCTCAGTCATCCTTCATGTCAATTGTATTTTAACTCTGAATCCCAAAATCATTAAGCGCCTGAGGTCTGAAAATAATAGACTGAAACTCCCCAATCTCACACCCACAATTGAAGAACTCTTCATTTACATAAAACCTGAGACAATGGTATCCACTACCCCCCAACTACCGAATTCATTCTTGAACCCGATGCCTCCTGTGATCAATCAATTACCCAACATGGCCCACCCCCCGATCATCATCCCGACCCGTCTTCTTTATCTGATCTGGGGATGGAGCCTCCTGACCCGCTACATATTGCGCCTGTAGCTGCCCTTAGAACTCCTTCTGAAAGCCTTAATTTTTCTTTTCTTGTATGTACTTCCGATATCTCTCTATGAATTTGCCTCTTTAGATTGGTATATGACTTGGTGTCATTTTGATTGACAATATAACCAAGTTTAATTTTGCCAATGGGTTTGGGTTGCTTCAATTAGCATCGAGAAGTATATAGAGAATGTAATAGTGTTGCTGCTGTCTATTGATATAACCCACACGAATTACTATCCCTTATGAAGTGGCCCCTTTAGAATATTAGCAACAATGCATCTTTTACTCATCTGAATTAATAATCAAAGTGATTAATGCTTTGATTTAATATGTATAATATGTATAACATGAATACTACCACTACCTTTTATAATATAAACGATGTAACGTGTAAAGTAGTATCAATACTTGGTTATAATCATGCTTGAATTGCTATTGGCAGAGTAATAATCACATGCTTATGCAGCATATACACACACGTATATCTTTAATTTAATAAAGAATGCAACTTATCTTTTATATAGGTTTCTTCTCTATCTAGATAAACTCTGTTCATGGCAATAAACAGAAAAGACCCCCCAAGAGTTTCACAAAATAATCAAATTATTCACAAAAAATAATACACCAACGCATTCAGCAAATGGGCGATCATGCTATTTATGGGTATCATTTAGAAAGAAGGGGAAATCTCAACAAGCACACGGATTAACCGAATCCACGAGAGGACTGCTGAAGTTATTAGAGGGATAAAGAAGTGTCTAGTTATTGGCTTTGCCGAACTGTCCCCGAAGTCTGTTGCCCGAAGATAAGGAGGAGTTTTTCCCCCTTTTCTCTTTTTCAATTAATGATTTCCCATGACCCAAGACCATAATGGATGGCAAAGATAACTGGAGCCTCTTTTTGAAAATTTACCAAGCCCAAATTAATGCATACACGTAAACTAACCCACTTGGAATGACATGAATATGATAATATTGAATAAGATATCAATGCACAAAATATCATCAATTATATAGTAATATGTCTAGTACGTATCTGAGTTTTAGTCACCAGATCGCGCACCGTAGTGATACCGCTTCACCTCTTGAGGAAACTAGATCCTGACGGTTCAACTTCAAAAATATTTCTCCCCATGCTAATTAAATATCAATCTTGACAAATTAAATTCGGTGATTTTAATTCGACACTAAATCAAGACCTCCTTCTAATGTCAATGTTAACGCCAAGATTCGTCCACGCGCCTCAATCAACAAAAGTGCGTCCAATCCTGGACAGAAACTAAGTTACATGCGAAGCTTGACAGCTTGTGCCGTCGGGGGATAGCTCCAGTGTGAGAATAAGTACATGTTGAATAAGGTTTAACAATAGAGGTTTAATGCTTTAGTGTTGTAAATAAATTATGTGTACCTGATAAATATGGTGTAGCCTTCAATTTATAGTGATCACACCTCCTTTGCATGTCCTTCCCCGTACGGAAATAGGATTCCTCATTAGGTAGATAACTCTTAATGGGAATGAACTCAATCTCCTTAAAGAAAGGAAATCGGATTATATGATCATGACACTTTTCTTAGGAGCTGGAAATCAAATGTAATTAGGAATTATGGATTCCTTAAAATACTAATTTCAAACAAAATTCCTACGCAGGTTAGACTTCCTCCACGTGGACTTTGGCCCACCAAATCATCCGGGCCCAAATAATCACGCCCCAACAATATATAATCAACCAAATAAACTAATAAAACTAGATACAATATCCATACGTATCTTTTTTATATCGTACAGTAGACATAAAAGATGTATAATCAATTGTTGTTACTACTTTCATATATTGTATACTAATATTAAGTGAGAGTTTATATATGTATATGTATGTATGTATATATACATATATTCAGCCATATATATATATATATATATATATATATATATATATATATATATATATATATATATATTACGCATACGGATATTAATGAATACGAATATGCATATATCTGTATCCGTTTCCGCTTTGGACAAATACGGATACAGATAATATTCGTTTTGACATGAATACGGATCCGCTTTGACGCAAATACAAATACGAATTTTCGAAGCGAATATCAAATATTTTGGACTACATTTACAACCCTATCGACACCCCTAGGGTTCGCCGAGTCCTCCCTTGGGGCCCTTCGCCAATGAAACCTCAAGTTACGGTGTTTTGAAGAGGTACGAAAGTGGAAGCGTGATATGATCAAAGGAGCAAATCATTGATATAAAGACCGAAGAGACCTCCATATGTTCCTTGGCAGAAAGCTTACGGAGGCAGCTTCTATTGGAAAATGATTGATAGATTTGGATTAGTAGCTAGAAAGATGGAAGGATCTAGGCATCACTTAAGGCAACAACGGCATTTCCAGTAGTTAACTTGAAGTCAAATACCAGCCACATGGCCTAATCATGTGCCAGGCGGATGATTAATTACCAGAGAATGCCTCTCCTATAAATAGCCCTCTCCTTCCAAGAGAGGAGCCTTTTGATTCTTCACTCTCGAAGACACACAAGAAGACTATCTCTAGAGTTCTGTCACAGGTTGCCTTGGTGATCACCTACCCGTTCTTCTCCCTCTTCGAACTTTCGACTGCGACCTGTACTCCATAGATTTCACTCCTCTGCCAATTCGAAACCATAATTGAGCATTTCCTTGCCTACACCCACAAAAACCATTTTCCAGAGTAGGATTTGACCCCTTGCAGCTGCAAATTTACTTGTTTATACTGTTTAATAAAACCTCAAATGTTGACAACTAAATATTCATCACCAATTGTTAACACCAATAAATGTAAAAATACTGAAACTTCAACTTAATTCAATCAGCTCGCTAAAAAACAAAGCAAAATCTCCACTAATATTAAACAGAACTTAACTTCATTTTGTGAAACTATTTTAACAAAAATAATGGTTAAATTAGAAGAGACTAGAAGATAGAGAATGAGGGTACCTGAAGCTGAAGCAAATAGTATTGATAATTAATTGCCGACCACTTTAAGGAATGAATTTTCATGTAATACTCTCCAGTGTCCCAAAAAGGAAGTCAACAAAACCCTTTTTGGTGGTGGACAGGGGACGACTGTATGGCCTTGACGCTGGCCGTAAAGTGGAATTACAGCGGTTGGAGGTGGTGCTGATGTGAATTGGCTTCCTCGGTTGGTTCGTTGCATAGGAATGGAAGAGAATTTGGAAAGGGGAAGTTGGAAGACTGGCTACTAATTAATGTTGATCTTATAACAATATAATTAGTATATTGCATTTGTAGCCTTGTGCTACTTGAATTATCGGGGTGGTCATGAAAGTTAACTTAGTCAATTGATCTTCCACACACAGGTGAGGTGAGGGGTGATCTCTTACCTTGCTTGTAACTACTCTATTGATCACATGATTATCGTAATTGGATCCTTTCATTATGAACAAATGAACAAATAATATTGGGGACCATTTTTTTTTTTCAAAATAAGAATCTTTTGTTTGATTAGATCTACTTCCATTTTTGTTTTTACTTGTGTTAAAAAATGAAATAATGTTGCTGTATAAATATATTTTAAATTCACGTGACCATTATAGACACCATGTAATAATCTAAACTTTTATACTAAAATATAATAAGCAGTAAGACGGTCCAAATTTGAGTCGATTCTTAATTAATTAGGAGTCAATTTTATTTGGTACGAGTTATTTTATCGAGTTAACGATAAAAATAAATCAATTTAGATTTAACCATAAGTTCAATTATGTTAAATACTTTTAAATACCATAAGTTCAATTATGTTAAATACGTTAAAATATGACCGAGTCATTTTTGTTCGCACGAGCTACTCTCCAATTTAAGATTGAATAGTCATTTCCTCCCAGAACTCTATCACGTCCTCTTTGTTTCCTTCTCCAAAATATTATACAACTCCTAAACCATATCCTAATTAGCTTATGAACGGCCACAAGTTTCACACAGTCATAACAATTAGTTTATGATCACCAACTACCCCATACCCAATAGATTCCCCCAATAAAGTTTTAAAGTTATTAACTAATATTTAAACTTATTGAAATATTCAATATAAGATTATGAATTTTACTCAAAATCTTCCATAACATGTGGTATATTAAGATATGTTGGTTCAATTAATCATAATTCAGCTAAGAGAAAAGCTAAATAAGGACTCATGATAATTTTAAATACCTAATGATGATAACATATGTATTTGATATCTAAACAATTGATAACTCAAGAAATTACCCATAATAAATGGAAATAAGGAAAAATATAGGTGCTAAACACATGGTATAAAAGTATTTATAAAATGATGTCTTAAGATGTTGGTGATTATAACTTTGGGCTCATCTATATATGTTAAAGTATTAACCATTTAGATTTATTAGCATTATTTTGTATTCATTTTTTAATATTCATATTTTTGTAAGCATAATACTTTTATGGAATAATTCTATTATTTATTTTTTTAGTTATCAAAGCACTATTATCTTGAGTTAAACTTTGTTAATAAATTCAATAGAACTATTGGGGCATGAATATTTGGGCACAACAGTGGGTCATAATCCACGTGGAGGTATTTACTTTACGTGATCTCGTTTGGCAGTTGAGTATTTTAAGGAATCTAATATTACTATTGTATTTAAATTTCAACTCCAAAGGAAAGTGTCAGAATATGATTCGACTTCCTTTTTGGGTCAATCCCATTAAGGTACCTACCAAATGAGTAATTCTGTACGGGAAAGGATTTGGAAAAGGTGATGTGATCACTGTGACACCCCCAAATCCGGGTTACCTGACCCCTGAGTTTGGTGTTCACGATCCACAATATAATACCATTTAACTACCCATTCATATATAAATAGGAATACATAAGTCCTATACATAAGTCCCAGGTCCACTAACCTTAACATTACAGAAATACCCCTTAGATATACAAAAAGGGTTTACAATACAATACAACATAATAATAATATTGTTCATTATACTACTCCAGCATCTTGCCTTTGCCTTTGGTCTTCTTCGATCCGCTGGCCTCTTCGATTCTAACTGAAATGTTTTATATATAGCAAGGGTGAGCAACAAGTTTGCCCCGCAAGTTAAGACATACAATAAATGCATACGAATCAATAAGAACAGACTATCTATTTTGATAGAATGAAACCAAAGTTCGGGAAACTTTGAAATAGCTGAACAAATCGTTAATCAATAACAAGTCTTCTCGTATTCTAAGCAACACAATAATTTGATAATGAAAGAGTACAACGCTTTCAAAGTTTCTGCGATATTCTAATGAATAATCAAGAATCAATTCTACGCAATTACAAAGTGTAATGTTTTTCAGATTTATGCTGAGCGATCCATTGGATCTAGAACTTCTACCTTCTCGGGTATCTATCAAAGATTTACTTTGATACATACGCAGGAGTATCAAATAATCATAAAGATTAAATCATACCACTTTGTAAGTATTTAGAGCCGGCCAACTCCTTATACCCTATATTATGCATAATACTTAGGTCGCGCGCAATGGTCGAATATACGACTTAAAAAAAATATTCCCTTTATATAAAAGGTTGTTCTTCTCAGTCTCAGAATCAAGATTTGATTTAACAACGAAATTTAATGATTTCAAGTTCTATTTACTTATTGATCTAGCCAAAATAATTGGCATTGATCTATCAATAACAATTGAATTCTCTTCTCAAATCTATCAAGTTCTAAAAAATATTTGTCTAGTCAGAATAATTAGGTAAGATATTTCTCAACATAATTTGACAATAAAAATGAATTATCTGTACTGTCAATTCTATTTTCTACGAATATGAATATCCAACAACAATTATTCTACAAATGTATATTCTCCGAATCAGTAATTAAATTTGAATTATTAATCATGCACTAACTGCGAATAATCAACAATAAATTCCCTGGACATGGTATAATTAGCAATAATTTACCATTATAATAATTGAATGAATATAACTCAAGGTTGAGTTAGGAAACTTGCCTTTCTCCGCTGATTACTGCTACACAATATAATTAACTGCGTTCGTAAAACCTATAATCAACAATGTCGGTCTCACAATTAGCACAATCATTTATAACACGTAATGCTGTATTCTACAGTCAAACTTCTCCTAGGCACATTACCACATAGCCACATCAGTGTTTATAACCTATATAAACACCTATCAAGTCTAACTATTTCGGTCTGGTTGGACTTCGGTCTATTCTCGGTGTTCTGGTCACCCTATCCGATAATTAACACATTGATTGTCAATTAAACTTGGTCTCTAAGCTTCAATATTATTTAAGATAAATCAAATATCGTTTATAATATTTTTTGAAAGCTTTTAATAATTTATATATAATTATTAAAATTTATAAAAAAATTTCAAACACTTAAATTATTTTTAAATGATTTAATTATCAAATAATCTTATTATCATTAATATTTAATAATATAAAACTGTTAATGATAAACTAGTCAAAATATTAAAGTTATTGTTAATAACTTAAAATATTTTTTAATCATTAATATTTTACTTAAATGATTTTTAAACTAATTAAAATTATTTTTAAATCATCACCATTAATATCTAAATATTAATGAAATTAATATCCAAATATTAAAAGTCATTAATTATAACTTAAAATATTTTTAAATCATTTTTCTTATTTTTAAATGATTTTTAAATTGATAAAATTATTTTTAATTCATTTATTTAATATAATAATTAAATAAATTTAACATCATTAATATTAATTTATTAATGAGAATTCTCCAAAAATATTGAAATTTATATTTTATAACTCCAAATATTTTCTAACACTTTATTCTTATTTAAAATGATTTTTAAATCAATAAAATCATTTTTATCTTATTTATTTAATTTAATAATTAAATAAACCTAATATCATTAATATTAAATTATTAATAAAAATTCTCCTAAATATTAAAAGTCACATTTTATAACTCAAAATATTTTTAAATACATTATTCTTATTTAAAATGATTTTTCATAATATTAAATCATTTTTTTCTAATTTATTTAACACAATAATTAAATAAATTAAATATCATTAATATCCAAATAATTATAAATATTAATGAAAAATATTCCAAATAGTCAGAAAGTATTTTTCATAATTTAAAATAATTTTTAAAACTATTTTTGGTAATTTTTAGAATTTATTTCTATTTTTAAATAATTTTCAGAAATTCAGAAATTCAAAAATTAAATAAACCGTCGCTAATGGCCTTCAGCGACACTAACCGTTGCTGTTGGTGTTCTTGGTGCTCAAGAACACTGACAGTCAGTGTTTAAGGCTCAAGGTTTGACCAGCTCTGATTCACAGTTTGATCATGTTCTGGGCTACCTGGTGCATCGATCGTGTAGTCTACATGTAGTACTACAACATTCAAGCATTCTCTCGATCATACAACAACAATCCTACAAGATCCAGAGTTTCAAAGTAGATGTCAGACATCATCTGGGTTTTCTGGGTTACCCAGAAACCCAGACAGTCTCGAGGTACTACTTTCAAGCTCACTAATCTTAGTGTTCTGGTCATTATATTGGTGGTTTCTTGGTTCATAGATCTAGTACATATGTCAAGGAACGTATATTCATTAGCAGAAAATTTCAACAATAGCAGAATCAAAAGTTATGACTCGGTCAATCTCTGACAAAAACTCGGTTCATACGTTTTCTGGAAATTCCAGAATTGCAAAAACAGTGCGAGTGGCCTACTTTGACCACTTGCTATGATCTATCTGTTGCTTGTTTAAGAGTTCTAAGGCCATGTATCTAGAGTACAAACAACAGTCTACAAATAAGTTACAACAACAACATCAAAACCTGACATATCAAGAAGCATAGAAATGTTGTCAGACACTGAAAATGAATTTCTGGGTTACCCAGAATGCAGCTGGTCAACATCGGTCAACTCTCTTTGACCATAAATATCGTGCAATCTGGACATGTAATAACTGCGATTCCACTTCCAGATTACAGCCATCATGACATACTACCGATCCAAAACATCAAACAAGAAAAATCAAAAACAGACACGGATTTGTGGCTCCTGACATTAGCTTGTCAGACCACAAATCGTGTTCTTGACAGTTTTAGGAAAACTCGATTTTAAAGCATTTTGATGTTATGGATCTATGTTATATCAACATAGATCATCATTAAACATCATCTAGCAAAGATCTAAACACATAAAACACAAAAGTTTTCTTAGCAACTTGGATTAAAAATAAAAATTAGGTTTATACCTTATATTATCCGATCCTTGATCTTGCCTCACCAATCTGATCTAGGTGTTTGAAATGCTTGGTTAGTGACTGAAACACTTAAAAAATTTCGTGGCTATGGAGAGAGAGAAGTTTGGCTAAGTGTAAAAACATAAATGACTTATGTTTTTGGTTTTCTCTTTCTTTAATCCACCACTTTTGATTCTTGTGGTTAAAATGGTGTGATGTGGCTTCACAAGGCTAGTAATAAGTGTTTGGTAAAAATGCAAGAGGCGTGACAACAATTTTAACCACATCACTTTTTACTAGATTATTTTTAAAGTAAAGGGTATTTTTGTCATTTTCCTTCTAAACTTAATGGCTACATAGACAATTGGCTCAAATGTCCAAACCCTTAGGGTTTATCCCTAAGGTTCTAACCCTAAGGTTTTAATATTTCTCAAGTATAATTAGGGTTTCCTAATTACATTAACACATACTAATTACTTTAGGCTTGCTAATTAGGATTAGAGTTTTCTAATTAAATTAGGGTTTCCTAATCAATTTAACATTTACTAAACACATTAAACTCATTAATTAGGATTATGGTTTCCTAATTAGGGTTTTAGGATTCCCGAATATGAAATTAGGGTTTTTCGACTTTTAATTAGGGTTTCTAACTGTACCTTAGGTTTCCTAAATCTGAGGTTAGGGTTTCTAATTTCTTATTGGGGTTTATAAAATTTTAAACCCTATCCGATCAATCCTTGATCAATAAATCTCTTCGGAACAAACACATACTTATTAATATAATTATATTAATTATATTTTCTATCGAATTCCTTTCCAAAAATTAGGGTTAAGGTTTCTAAAGTTGTTAAGCACAACTCTACTCTAAATTTATTAGTCAACACATAAATTGACTAATTCACGAGACTCGTATCACCGATACATGTCACTAAATTGATAATCAATATTAATATTGAAAAAAAAATTATTCGTAAAATTTTGAATATTCGAAATACCGGGTTATCACATTCACCCCTCCTTAAAAGGATTCCGTCCTCGAAATCACCGCTTTCTTATTCTCTACAATCTTTTAAAGTTGTATCATCAATTTATTTTTATCAACACATTATTCATTTGTGTTTCAAATTCTAACATATGACTTGAATTTATAAAAGAAAACAATTCATAGTAATTATCTAACTCAATTTACTCGCGTAATTAAATTTCTAAACGAAATCATTACCCGCTGCCACCTCCTGAGTAGCCACTGCATCCTGCGCCATCATGTTGAATGTGCGGGCCGTTGGTCTTCCTGGCTGTGCAGGTCCTCGAGTTGCCAAGGTTCCGCTACTGGGTCCCTTGTTGACACTTTCCTTCTCAACATTCCTCTTTGGACAGTTCCGTACCATATGGTCAGTTGATCCACAGGCATAACAACCTTGTATCTTCTTTGGACTGGGACAATTGGGCGACATGTGCCCCTCTTGCCCGTAGTTATAGCAAACTCCCTTCTTCTTTAGGCAAACTCCAGCATGGTTCTTCCCACAATTCGAACATGGCTCCCTTCCTTTCCTATTATCTTCTGTTTTATTACTCGACTGGGTATTCTCACTCCATTTCCTCTTATTCGGATTACTACCACCACTGCTTCCACCATCATTTGTCTTCTTCTTCTTATCCTGATGAAATCGAGACGCAACTTTGCTCCCTCCTTCCGCAATTAACGCTTTCTCCATCAACGCCGCGAACGTATTGATCTGCAATACTGCTACCTTGTTGAATATCCCCGGCTTCAGCCCATTCTCAAATCTTCTCACTTTTCTTGCTTCTGTGTCCACCTGATGAGGTGCAAATCTAGCCAACTCGTTGAATTTGGCAGCGTATTCTGTTACCGACATGTTCTCCTGCTTCAATTCTAGAAATTTAACTTCCATCCTAGATTGTATACTCGACGAGAAGTAGTTCTCAAAGAACAACTCCTTGAATCTTGTCCACAACACCACCGCTGTACCAGCTCTGGCCTGATTTATCTCCCACCAGTAATTAGCTTCTCCCTTCATTAAGTATGTCACAAAAGCCGTCTTCTGCTCTTCTGCCACTCGCGTAATGACGAATGCTTTCTCCATCTCCTTCACCCAAGTTTGGGCTTCAATCGGATCTGTGGTCCCTTTAAATTTAGGCGGTCCTACAGCTTTAAAGTCTTTGAAGTTAGCCAATCGGTCGGCTAGCTGATTCCTCACTCTTCTTCTTGCAGCTGGAGCTCTATTCTCCATAGCTTGGGCTAACATATCCGCAAAGTTTTGTATCGGGTCAGCTTGACCTCCTTCGTTATTTACCGATTGCTCTTCCCGTTGGTTTCGATTCTGTCTTCTAGGCGGCATGATCTGATTTAAATAAAAATATTATATTAATTCTCACATAATCGTATATTTATTCAAATAGCACATAGTACATTTAATACTTCAAATATTACTATCCCTTTTTAAATCATATCAGGATTATTAATACAACTTTACACAAAAAGTTGCAATTCTCCATTCACACATAGTTATTACCAGTTCGTCAAACTTACCACACTTATGAGTTCAGGAACTTGCCACAATTATATGAGTGTATGAACTTATCCTAGTCAGACCTTTGGCATCCATTCGCTGAGGGGTTCAAAATATTTCATATAATTATGAGTCATTAACTTACCTTAAGTATGAGTTTTAAGAACACACAATTTAATCCTAATCTTATATTCATATAGAAAATAAAGATTTCATTCATACAAACATATATATTTACATATGCTTAAACATCATTCTCGATATTACAACACTTAATATCATAATCTTCTACCAAAAGATACTAACGCTCAAACTTAAGCTATCTACCGACCACTCCCTTCACTAGTCTTCTTCTTGTTGGGACACTTGTTGAATCCGTGACCCGTTCTCCCACATGAGAAACACTTTCTCATATTCGGCTTAGGACAATGAAAAGAAATATGTCCTTCCTGCTTGCAGTTGAAGCACACGTTCTTCCACATCATGCACTCTCCCACATGAGTCTTTCCACACTTGCTACAGGCTTGCTTCTTCTTCGGGTTTGACTTTTTCGAATTAGGGCTGTCGTTGTCCCTCCCTCTTTTTCTTGCCTTTCGGCTGCTTGATTGTCCCTTCAGACGATCCACCACCTTCAGTCTTCATCCTTTCCACCCGCGCCTTGAGCTTGTTCCTTTCTTCAGTCATTTCGCGTAACGCTCGCTCCGTCTTCCACAGTTCCTCCAAGAGAAATGCCTTACTCCGGAGTTCTTGAACTTCTGTAGCTAGTTGGTCTTGTTCTTCAACTTTAGTCTTATTCTTTAACTCTACCTTAGCTGGCTCAGACTCTACCTCTTCATCTCCACTCAGATACATCTCGGGATAATAGTCATGATCGCTCCCCAGATTAACCATAGGTTCATCTTCTCCCACCTTCTCAACTGATTCTCTTTGCGCTGGCACCTCGGCTACTAGCATTGGTGCAACAGCCGCTAGCATCTCTGCATTCATTTGATCTTCTCCAAACTTCCTACAATCAGTTTAAATAACTTGATTAGTACTTCATCAGTACAAAATTATCACACTATGTGTCCACATATCTCATTATTGATGCACTTCGGCAATCCCTCACTTAGAACTCTAAATGAGTTTTCTCTATTTCGCGTATGGTTATAATCCTAGGGTTTTCTCCCACCCCACTTAAAGTTTATAACCTATAGCTCTGCTACCAACTTGTGACACCTTGGTCACTATAGCTTTGATACCAACCTGTGACACCCCCAAATTCGGGTTACTTGACCCCCGAGTTTGGTGTTCACGATCCACAATATAATACCATTTAACTACCCATTCATATATAAATAGGAATACATAAGTCATTAACATATGTTGTTAATACATAAGTCCCAGGTCCACTAACCTTAACATTACAGAAATACCCCTTAGATATACAAAAAGGGTTTACAATACAATACAACATAATAATAATATTGTTCATTATACTACTCCAACATCTTGCCTTTGCCTTTGGTCTTCTTCGATCCGCTGGCCTCTTCGATTCTAACTGAAATATTTTATATATAGCAAGGGTGAGCAAAAAGTTTGCCCCGCAAGTTAAGACATACAATAAATGTATACGAATCAATAAGAACAGACTATCTATTTTGATAGAATGAAACCAAAGTTCGGGAAACTTTGAAATAGCTGAACAAATCGTTAATTAATAACAAGTCTTCTCGTATTCTAGGCAACACAATAATTTGATAATGAAATAGTACAACACTTTCAAAGTTTCTGCGATATTCTAATGAATAATCAATAATCAATTCTACGCAATTACAAAGTGGAATGTTTTCCAGATTTATGCTGAGCGATCCATTGGATCTAGAACTTCTACCTTCTCGGGTATCTATCAAAGATTTACTTTGATACATACGCAGGAGTATCAGATAATCATATAGATTAAATCATACCCTTCTGCAAGTATTTAGAGCTGATCAACTCCTTGTACCCTATATTATGCATAATACTTAGGTCGCGCGCAATGGTCGAATATACGACTTAAAAAAAATATTCCCTTTATATAAAAGGTTGTTCTTCTCAGTCTCAGAATCAAGATTTGATTTAACAACGAAATTTAATGATTTCAAGTTCTATTTTCTTATTGATCTAGCCAAAATAATTGGCATTGATCTATCAATAACAATTGAATTCTCTTCTCGAATCTATCAAGTTCTAACAAATATTCGTCTAGCCAGAATAATTAGCTAAGACATTTCTCAACATAATTTGACAATAAACAGAAATTATCTGTACTGTCAATTCTACCTTCTACGAATATGAATATCCAACAATAGTTATTCTACAAATGTATGTTCTCCGAATCAGTAATTCAATTTGAATTATTAATCATGCACTAACTGCGGATAATCAACAATAAATTCCCTAGACATGGTATAATTAGCAATAATTAACCATTATAATTATTGAATGAATATTGTGACGCCCCCAAAATAGGTATACATCACCCATTATGAGTCGCCAAAAATTTGGTACAGAAACAACTACTACTTCATTAATACAATTGTTGTGTAAAATACAACAACCCAATACTGTGAGTTTAAATACAAATATTGTCTTCTAGACAATATTCATACTCAAATAAGTCCTCATTACAATTATTGAAATACTATTTTACAAAATAGTGAGGACTGCTAACACAACTGACTGGAAACATCACTCCACACCCCGACTAGTTCCCGCTATATTCTCGCCTCCTGAGAAAAATGGAACAAAAAAGAAAAGGGTGAGCTCAACTAGCCCAGTAAAGAATATTATGACTAAGATAATATACAACAAATTATCGTTAGTCTTCAACAGGGAAAAATCTGATAAAATATAATAGACAACAAGTTTTAGATCAACAACTGCAGCGGAAACAGGAAACCATTAGAAGAGTCAAGTAGAGAAAGAATTCTACTATCTTCTAAGATTTAAAAGTCCATCAACAATATTTTGTCCATGTAACATCAATCAATATACATCTTGAATAAATATTCATCTTTGCACTACAGGCCAAAGATATTCATTTGTAACACCAGTCGGTCATGTTCATCTCAACACCTGTTCATCATTGCACTACGGGCCAAAGATATTCATCAGTTAATCATTCATCTTTGCACTACAGGCCAAAGATATTCAGTAATATCATCATTTAGGACTGAGGATGATGAAAAATTATCTTAAAGAAAACGAATCTAATGAGACAGAAGGACAAATATTAGGGATTCGTATTATAGTTTATCCAAGTACAATAATACTCCATAATAACCAATTGTGAAGGAGAATTCAAAAATAAAGATCAAAACATGGATACAATCAAAGATAGTAACCATAATAGACATCTTGGATAAAAAGAAAAATTTTTATTTTTCGGTGAATAGTGCCGTATTCGTGAATAGTGTTGTATACGTGAATAGTGCCGTATACGTGAATAGTAACTCCGACACAAAAAGTTTCAAATTTGATAAAAAGTTTATATCAATATTTCAGCATAATGATATTGAAGAAAATAATATCATTTAAGAAGAAAATAATATCCCTTACCTCAAAATAACCGTACTTCTGACTGAATATCAGATATGAGGCTGAATGAAACTTGTGCTGAATAGCAACTCTCAAAGTATCTAAATACTCACAAAATACACTCAATAATCTAGATAGAGAAAGAGAGAAAACTTATGAATTCTGGTGTGATTTTCAATTCTAACTTAGCCCTCTATTTATAGGAAAATGTTAGCACGCTGAAGCAGATTTAACCTGCAATCTGATGACTTTACCTGCTACAATTCTCACCCACCACATTTGAATAAAAATCTCAACATATTTTTTCATCAACCAAGAGTGGGGCCCACCAATTTTAGAATTTTTCACCAAAATGATTAACTCCAAAAATTCAACAATTTCTAGACCAGTCATCTCGTAAAATTCATAACAAATCATACGTTCATTTTTAACGGTTCAAAATTTGTGAACATATACTCAACTTATATATATATAACATATCCAAAAATCACAACGATCCAACGGTCGAATTAAAAATTATAACCCCCGCAAAATATCTCAAAAACCCTAATTTGATTTTTAATACCTCCGTTCCGACAAAAATACAGATAAAACACCTCAACATTAACTCCTTCATTTTTAACCACAAAAATATATCCCTCATTTATATCCACATAAAATAAATATTTCCTTATCATATGAATCAATAATTAATTATTCATAAATAATATTACAGAATCACATTTATGACAATCAGGCCGTTCTCAGGAAAGAGGGGGCTTTCTAATAAGGATTTCTCCTTACTGGCGCGCAATTAGATGACCAAACCTCTCCTTAGACAGAACTTTCTAGACATTGCCAATAATGTTATCTAATAATATTATTCAAATAATATAAATTATTGATCTGATAATGGGAAATTAAATATTGTGGAGTGACAATTATTGAAATAACAATAATATAAAATATCAATGCAGCGATTATTGAATCAATAAAATAAAATATTGAACAGTAACTATTGTAACAATTATTGAGTAGTGTCTTCCTTCGTAAGAATCAATAATTGGTGCAATACTGTGTGCTACTGTATTTTAACCACCGGGTATTCCAACAGTATTAACGGTAACAACTACGCCGTTAATTATAAACAACTTATACTTGTCGTTTTCTTCATCCAATCGCTTTCCGTTATGGGGCCCACACAAGGCTGCGCCGTCGTACGAATATTCCCCGACAGCAAGAATATTCCACGACCAAACGAATATTCCCCGACAAAATAAATATTTTATAACCACTTGCTTATTTTGTAAAATTTACACATTTCACCCATAACCAAAGTATTATATCAAATTAACACCTTATTATTCACAATAATATTTAGAGAAAATTTGATTTTATTCATTAATAAGTTGGGGTCTTATAAATATAACTCAAGGTTGAGTTAGGAAACTTGCCTTCTCCGCTGATTACTGCTACACAATATAATTAACTGCATTCGTAAGACCTATAATCAACAATGTCGGTCTCACAATTAGCACAATCATTTATGACACGTAATGATGTATTCTACAGTCAAACTTCCCCTAGACACATTACCACATAGCCACATCAGTGTTTATAACCTATATAAACACTTATCAAGTCTAACAATTTCGGTCTGGTTGGACTTCGGTCCATTCTCGGTATTTTGGTCACCATATCCGACAATTACACATTAATTGTCAATTAAACTTGGTCTCTAAGCTTCAATATTATTTTAGATAAATCAAATATCGTTTATAATATTTTTCGGGAGCTTTTAATAATTTATAAACAATTATTATAATTTATAATACTTTTTCAAACACTTAAATCATTTTTAAATGATTTAATTATCAAATAATCTTATTATCATTAATATTTAATAATATAAAAATATTAATGATATACTAGTCAAAATATTAAAGTTATTGTTAATAACTTAAAATATTTTTTAATCATTAATATTCTACTTAAATGATTTTTAAACTAATTAAAATCATTTTTAAATTATCACCATTAATATCTAAATATTAATGAAATTATTATCCAAATATTAAAAGTCATTAATTATAACTTAAAATATTTTTAAATTATTTTTCTTATTTTTAAATGATTTTTAAATTAATAAAATCATTTTTAATTCATTTATTTAATATAATAATTAAATAAATCTAACATCATTAATATTAATTTATTAATGAAAATTCTCCAAAAATATTGAAATTTATATTTTATAACTCCAAATATTTTCTAACACTTTATTCTTATTTAAAATAATTTTTAAATCAATAAAATTATTTTTATCTTATTTATTTAATTTAATAATTAAATAAATCTAATATCATTAATATTAAATTATTAATAAAAATTCTCTAAAAATATTAAAAGTCACATTTTATAACTCAAAATATTTTTAAATACATTATTCTTATTTAAAATGATTTTTCATATTATTAAATCATTTTTTTCTAATTTATTTAACACAATAATTAAATAAATTAAATATCATTAATATCCAAATAATTATAAATATTAATGAAAAATATTCCAAATAGTCAAAAAGTATTTTTCATAATTTAAAATAATTTTTAAACCATTTTTGGTAATTTTTAGAATTTATTTCTATTTTTAAATAATTTTTGAAAATTCAAAAATTTAAAAATTAAATAAACCGTTGCTAATGGCCTTTAGCGACACTAAGCATCGCTGTTGGTGTTCTTGGTGCTCAAGAACACTGACAGTCAGTGTTTAAGGCTCAAGGTTTGACCAGCTCTGATTCACAGTCTGATCATGTTCTAGGCTACCTGGTGCATCGATCATGTAGTCTACATGTAGTACTATAACATTCAAGCATTCTCTCGATCATACAACAACAATCCTGCAAGATCCAGAGCTTCAAAGTAGATGTCAGACATCATCTGGGTTTTCTGGGTTACCCAGAAACCCAGACAGTCTCGAGGTACTACTTTCAAGCTCACTAATCTTGGTGTTCTGGTCATTATATTGGTGGTTTCTTGGTTCATAGATCTAGTACATATGTCAAGGAACGTATATTCATTAGCAAAAAATTTCAACAATAACATAATCAAAAGTTATAACTCGGTCAATCTCTGACAAAAATCCAGTTCATACGTTTTCTGGAAATTCCAGAATTGCAAAAACAGTGCGAGTGGCCTACTTTGACCACTTGCTATGATCTATCTGTTGCTTGTTTAAGAGTTCTAAGGCCATGTATCTAGAGTACAAACAACAGTCTACAAATAAGTTACAACAACAACATCAAAACCTGACATATCAAGAAGCATAGAAATGTTGTTAAACACTAAAAATGAATTTCTGGGTTACCCAGAATGCAGCTGGTCAATGTCGGTCAACTCTCTTTGACCATAAATATCGTGCAATCTAGACATGTAATAACTGCGATTCCACTTCCAGATTACAGCCCTCATGACATACTACCGATCCAAAACATCAAACAAGAAAAATCAAAAACAGACACGGATTTGTGGCTCCTGGCATTAGCTTGTCAGACCACAAATCGTGTTTTTGACATTTTTAGGAAAACTCAATTTTAAAGCATTTTGATGCTATGGATCTATCTTATATCAACATAGATCATCATTAAACATCATCTAGCAAAGATCTAAACACATAAACACAAAAGTTTTCTTAGCAACTTGGATTAAAAATAAAAATTAGGTTTATACCTTATATTATCCAATCCTTGATGTAAGGCCCCCAAATTCAGGTACTTAAAACCCGAACTCGGTGCTTTACGATACCATTTCTATGAGCGGAATAATACTAATAATAATAACAATAATATAAAAGTCAAACTTAATTTACATAATTATCAGAGTCTGAATCCCAAGTACGTAACCTAAACATTCATTACAACCCATGATAGATAATATATATCATACTCGTCTTAATAAAGTTAACTATTTCATATCATAGCATTTCTCTCATTCAGCAACCTTTCCCTTGTTCTTAGCAGAGCTCTCTGGTCGTTCACACTTAGCTAAAAATATTTAAATTAAGCAAGGATGAGCATTTGAGTGCCCAGCAAGTAATAACAATTATATATATAAGCTGAAAGAATTTAAATGTTTTCTTTATACTACCCTTCTACAACGATTTCAATAGTTGTGAAGTAATCTGTACTAATAATAGCATAACAACCTTCTTTCAAATTTTTGAAACTACGTAATGACTATATATAGGGTTAAGGTGACATACTATGAACATTATTTTCAATTTTCGAATAGGTTAAACAGAACTTCTTCTGTAAATCGTCATAACTTACGGGCACGGGGGTGATCAGCCCGTTGTACCCTGCATTGATCAATACTACATGCAAGAACGAGGGTATCGTTCACTCTGTCCGCCTTGGGCGCATAAAAGTTTTCCCGTGTAGGGATGTTCATACTTGTCTAGGTTCCAAATCAAAGGTTTTATCTTGTTCAACAATAATCTATAATTCAACATATATATATATATATATATATATATATATATATATATATATATATATATATATACGGGTAATTGGTAAAGGTGTATCAACATGTGATTAAATACAATAATTATCCAAGTGGGGACACTTGTATAACCATTTATAGAAATTAACGAACAGAATATAAATCTGAATTATCATATACTAACATGTTGATAATCAATGAGCGTATATAATATAAAGTTAATAATCTGTACATTAATAATATAATTTCATAAATATTCTTACTCATGTCCATTGCATAAAGAAAATACAAAGGTAAGATACTTGCTTGATGCGCTGCTTATAATTTGCAACTTAGTTTTATCGCTTATCTCACGACCTATCATTAATAAGATCGTTCGTTCGATTAGAATAACATACTATAACACATAACACTGCTTATTGCAGTCAGCGCATAACCTAATCACATTGGCACATAGGTTTAACAACCATTGAATCACAATAATCACTTATCTAATCACATTATCTAAGTCCAGATCAATTTCTGAAACATGTCGGTCTACCGACATCTTTATCGGGTAATAAACGAGTTTAAGACTCCAATCTGTAACTCAATATCTGTAAGTATCGGTCATATTATTTTTAAATGACTTATAATAATTTAAAACATTTATTATAATTTATCATGAATTTTCAAACCTCGGAATCATTATTAAATGATTTAACTACTAAACAATTCTATTATCATTAATATCTAATTAATATTAAACTATTAATGAAACCATTACCAAAATATTAAAGTTATTTATAATAACTCAAAATATTTTTAAAGTATTAATATTACCCTTAAATGATTTTTAAAACATTTAAAATTATTTTTAAATAATTACCATTAATATTAAAGTATTAATGTTCTATTTATCAAAATACTAAAAGTCATTATTCATAACTTAAAATATTTTTAATTCATTTATATCCTTTTAAATAATTTTTAAATTAATAAAACCATTTTTAAACTATTTATTTAATATAATTATTAAATAAATTTAATATCTTTAATAATAAGTTAATAATCATTAATTTTAAATTATTAATGAAATTATCCTTTAAATATTAAAAGTTATATTTTATAACTTAAAATATCTTTAAATACCTTATTATTATTTAAATTGATTTTTAATATAATAAAATTATTTTTAATTAATTTATTTCATTCATTTAGTAATTAACTTAATTATCATTAATATTAATTTATTAATGAATTTCATCACAAAATATTAAAAGTCATTAAAAATAACTTAAAATATTTTATTATATCATAATATAATTTTAAATAAATTTTCATGTATTAAAATCATTTTTAACTAATTTATTTAATAATATAATTAAATAAATTAAATACCTTTAATATTTCAAAAATATTAAATATTTATGAAATATATTTAAAATAATTAAAAACTAATTTTCGGAGTTTAAAATAATTTTTAATAATTTATTTTGTATTTTTAATAATTAAAAACTATTTTTTTCTATTTATTAATTAATTTTCAGAAAAATAATATACTATTTGTCGCTAAAGGCCACCTATAGCGACAGAACCGTCGCTATAGGTGTTCTTCGTGTTCTTCATACAAACCTAGAACTTCATTGCCGGCTTACTAGGTACCATATTTGACCAAGGATAATTCTTAGCTCGTAATGTTTCTAGGAATGGTATGAGTCAGATATTGTAGTACAAATGCACGACTACAAGATCCAACAACAAACATGTCCAAACAACACATAACCAGCGAGATCTAGGCCCATGAACAAGCTGTCAGAGGCTGTTCTTCATTTCTAGGTTGCCCAGAAATAAAGAACAGTTCGAGCATGCAATTTCGGGCTTCCACTACATGTTGATCGTGTACTGTTTTTGTGATATATAAACTTCAGTGTGTTGACAACATTTAGTACAAGAGATCTATCACATAACATCAACTAAATCACAACACAATCGCCAGATCTAGTCTGGTCAAACAATGTCAGTCGTCATATTCTTATGTTTTCTGGGTTACCCAGAAAACAGTAAACATGATCGACTTAACTAGTTTGACCGGCCACAATCTTCAACCTGTTTACTATATATGTGATATTAAGGCATGATAATGTAGTCTAACAAACATACTACAACTTAGATGTAAGAACCATAACGAAACATCAAACCACTGTCAGATCCAAGCTCTTGAAGAACTTGTCAGAGCTTTCTGGGCTCATTCTGGGTTACCCAGAAATGGCCCGGTCAATGCCGGTCAACGACCTTTGACCGGTAATAACTTTTATTCCAGACATCAAATGGCCCAGATTCTTTTTGCAGACTAAAGACCATATTACAAGCTACCAAAAATAACTTAAAAACAACAAAAACCATAATCGAGCAAGGATTTATAGGGTCTGACATTCGTTGTCAGACCTCAAGAAATTTTTTTCCCAAATTTTGAAGATTCATCAATTTGAAGACTTAGATGTTATGGATCTGTATAATAACAACCCAGATCATCAAAATAGACTATAACTAAAATATTCTAACACTCAAACATAACATTTAACAACAGAAAATTGGACAGATTTTTCAAGTAGGGTTTATACCTTCTTTGATCGATTTTGATTTCTAGGCCACTGATTTGTTTTGGGTGATGGTGAGGCTTGATTATGTGACTGGTATGCTACAAAATCCCGTGGGTTTTAGAGAGAGAGGCTCAAGTATGAGAGTTTGTGCAAAATAAGTGGGCAAATGTAATTTTTCTCTCTCCAATCAATATATAATACATGTATGCAATGAACTTGACTGAGCTAGAGCTGATTGCTGGCAATTTTGAGCATGTGGAGTTGTTAGGTTAGCTCACCAACTATCACACTTGTCAAGCTTTGTAATTTACATAATAAATAAAATCAAACTAGGGGTATTTTAGTCTTTTTGCATGGAATTTTAATGGCATTATTGTCATCCTTGCAAACCCTTAGGGTTGACTCTTAGGGTTTAACCCTAAGGTTTAGCACAAACCAAATGTAGGATTTAGCAACTAGGGTTTGCACAAAAAAATAAAATTAAATAAAAAATTAAATAACTTTTAGTTTCTAAAATTTTGAAATTTGGGTTTTCTAATTATGATTAATTTTCTAATTACTTTATACAGGAACATTAGGTTTAGATCATATGATTATCATTAACCTTGCGAAAATAGCAATTAGGGTTTTAAATTGGAAATTAGGGTTTCTAGAAATTAACAAATCTAAATGTTAATTAGGGTTGACCTAATTAATCAAATCATTATATAATACATAACATAAAATGTGACGCCCCCAAAATTAGGTATACATCACCCATCTTGGGTCGTCAGATACGAAGTACAGAATACAAATACAACTTACTAATACAACTGTCGTGTAGAAGATGACAAAACATAAACTGTGAGTTTGAATACAAATATTATCTTCTAGAGAGTATTCATACTCAAAAGGAGTCCTCATTACATTTATTAACACACTATTACATAGAATAGTGAGGACTACTAACTAATACTATCATTCGAACCATCACTCCGTTCCCCGACTTGCCCCAGCTACGTTCTCATTTCCTGAAGAGAACAGTGAAAGAAAGGGTGAGCTCAACTAGCCCAGTAAGAAATATTATGACTAAGATAATGCAGAATAAATTATCAATAGCCTTCAACAATGTTAAACTGATAAAATATAATAGACATCAAGTTTAACTGCAGCGGAACAAGCAATCCATTAAAAGAGTCAAGTAGAAAATAAACTCTACTATCTTTTATGATTTAAAAGGTTTTTCAACACTGCTATCGCTGAGACTCAGCTTAATAAAATAATCCACATCATCGAATCACCCCTGCACTACGGCCAAGGATATTCGTGTATTCATTAATGGTCATGATCATGCCAACAACTGTCCATCAATGCACTACGGGCCAATGATGACTTTTACCACATCATTTGTAACATTACGGTCATGATTATACCGAATAATCCCTGGTCATAATCATACCAAGTCCATCTATGCACTACATGCCACAGATGACTTTCAACATTTTATAAACATGAGGATGATGACAATGATATAAGAATTCAATAAAACAAGTTCAAGAATTAATTTATCCAAGAATTAACAACGTCCAAATTGTCAACATGATACTGCTTTGTGGAGTAAAATTCAAGAATACTTAGAAGAATATTTTCATGAAAAGATACTGGATGAACCGCAATTACCAAGGATATTCCACAAATTTCATGGAGTATAGAAGTCAAAACTTAACCAACTGAGTATAATAAAGAATGGAATAACAAAAGAAATCACCATGCATACGATAGACCGCACAGACAGGTTATTCCAACGGAATAATAAATAATGGAACCAGGTCCGGCGTAAACGCACAGACAGGATATTCCGACAGAATAATGGAACTAGGTCCGGCGTAAATGCACAGACAGGATATTCCGACAGAATAATAAATAATGGAACCAGGTCCGGTGTAAAACACACAGACAGGATGTTCCAATAGAATAATAACAAGACGGAATCAGGTCCGGTGTAAAACACACAGACAGGATGTTCCAACAGAATAATAGAAGAATGTCACCAAGTATAGGGTAGACCGCGTATACAGGTTATTCCAACAGAATAATAAGAAATAGAATAACAACAGTTCTCTTCATGAATAAGAAAGAATAACACCCCTTACCGTTTTAAAGAAGAGCTGAAATAAGGAAGTAGTTAAGTAGCATAATACTTTCTTCTCTCTCTCTATAGTTTCTCTCTATAGTTTCTCTCTCTAGAGTTCAGTGAATTCGTAAGAAATAATGAAGGAATGAGCTGCTATTTATAGAAAAATAGAATGCATAGTAACTAATCCATGAACGGTCCAGATTGATTACTTTAATCTGACGGTCCATATTGAAAGAAAAATCTTTTAAATGAAATATAATATATTCTATTTATAGAATAACTTTAATAAAGTATTCTGTTTTATATAAAAAGATGTTTCTGTTTTATTACGTTAATAATACGAATAAAACAAAACGTCATTATCGCTAAATAATTCATATTATTAACTGACAATAATTGAATCAAACTGAGTGACTTCTCACATAAGCATTAATAATCAATACCGTGTGCTACTATACAACCACACGTATTACTGTACTTTTACTACCGAGTAGTTCAACAGTAACAATGGTAAAACTTCCGCCGTTATTTTTAATAAAATATTTTTGTCGTTTTCTCAATCCGACAATAATTCCGTTGTGGGGTCCATCAATGATTGTGCCGTTGTACGAATATTCCCTGTTAAAACGAATATTCCCCGACCAATCGAATATTATATAACAACTTGCGTACTTTGCAAAATTTATAAATATTACCCACAACTATAACATTATATCAAATTAACTCCATAATATTCAAAAATGATATTTATAGAAAATTCATCTTTATTTATAAAAGTTGGGGTCTTACAACCTCCCCTTCTTATGAAATTTCGCCCTCGAAATTAGGGTACGTACCTGGTATGTCGAAGAGGTAAGGATACCTTGATTTCATTTCAGATTCTAACTCCCAAGTCATTTCCTCAACATCTTGGTTTCTCCACAAAACTTTGACTTGAGGTATAACCTTGGAGCGTAGAATATGTTCCTTCTTATCCAAGATTTGAACAGGAACTTCTTCATACGTCAAATCCTCCGCTATTTCGTCCGGTTCTAACTCAATAATGTGGTTCGGGTCTTCCACATATTTGCATAACATGGATATGTGAAAAACGTTATGAACACGAGACATACTTGGCGGTAAAGCGAGTCTATAAGCCACAGTTCCTACTCGATCAAGGATTAAAAATAGACCGATGAATCGAGGATTGAGCTTTCCTCTCTTTCCAAATCTCGTAACTCCTTTCCATGGAGCAACACGTAAGAACACATGATCTCCTACATCAAATTCCACGTCCTTTCGATGAAGATCAACATAACTCTTTTGTCGATCTTGTGAGGTTTTTATACGTTGTCGGATCGTTTGAATCTTTTCTATAGTCATACGTACCAACTCCGGTCCCAACAACGTTGCTTCACCCACCTCATCCCAGCATACTGGAGAACGACATTTTCTTCCATACAATGCTTCGAATGGAGCCATGCCAATACTTGCTTGATAACTGTTGTTGTAGGAAAATTCCACCAATGGTAAGAACTTGTCCCAACTTCCCTTGAAGTCAAAGACACAGAGTCTTAATAGATCTTCAAGAGTTTGAATAGTCCTCTCTGATTGTCCGTCCGTCTGAGGATGATATGCTGAACTAAATCGTAACTCCGTGCCCATAGCTTTTTGTAAACTAACCCAAAATCGTGAAGTGAATCTTGGGTCTCGGTCAGAAACTATAGATACTGGCATACCATGCAGTCTTACAATCTCGTTTATGTACATACGAGCAAGACGTTCAAGTGTATAAGTTTCTCGTATCGGTAAGAAATGAGCAGACTTGGTCAATCTATCAACAATGACCCAAATCGCATCAATACCTTGAGAAACCCTAGGAAGACCGGTAACGAAATCCATGGTAATGTGCTCCCACTTCCATTCTGGAATTTCAAGTGGTTACAATGGACCTTTTGGTACTTGATGCTCCGCTTTGACTCGTTGACAAGTTAGACACCTTGAGATAAACAACGCTATCTCTCTCTTCATATTGCTCCACCAAAATGTATGACGAAGATCATGATATATTTTGGTCTTCCAGGATGGATTGCAAACGGTGTGTTGTGCGCCTCCATCATGATTTCATACTTTAAATCAGGGTTGTTAGGAACACAAAGTCTGGAGTTGACTCGAAGTATTCCTTCTTCATCGATTCTTGCTTTCGGCATAGCACCTTCTTGCACTTTCTTCCTCATACGCATCAGCTCCAGGTCTGTAGCTTGAGCAGCTTTAACTTTATCGATTAAAGTCGGTTCTACTCGTATATTCGCCATCATCACATGGGTCCCTGGAGTCTTTAACTCTATCTCCATCCTTTGCAAGTCACACAAAATGGGCCTTTGTGTTGACAATATCGCACTCGTACTTGCATATGATCTTCTACTCAATGCGTCAGCTACCACGTTCGCTTTTCCAGGATGGTATTGAATGGTATGATCATAATCTTTCAACAGTTCAAGCCAACGTCATTGTCGCATGTTGAGTTCCTTTTGAGTGAAGAAATATTTAAGGCTTTTATGATCCGTAAAGATCTCCACCTTCTCCCCATACAAGTAATGCCTCCAAATTTTAAGTGCAAAGACAACAGCTGCCAACTCTAGATCATGAGTAGGATAATTCCTCTCATATTCCTTGAGTTGTCTTAATGCATAGGCTATGACTTTTCCATGCTGCATGAGAACGCATCCCAACCCTTTGCTCGAAGCATCACTGTAGATGACAAATCCCTCCGAGCCAGATGGTATTGTTAGAACAGGTGCTGAAATGAGTCTCCTCTTGAGTTTTTGAAAACTCTTCTCACATTCTTTGCTCCAACCGAACTTTGTATCTTTCCGAGTCAGCTGAGTTAATGGAGTAGCGATTCGAGAAAATCCTTCCACGAATCTCCGATAATAACCAGCTAAACCAAGAAAGCTACGTACTTCGGTCACTGATTTAGGTTGCTCCCAGCTTTGAATAGCTTCAATCTTTGCCGGGTCAACCGATATTCCACGACTTGATACTACGTGCCCAAGGAATGCTACCTCCTCTAGCCAGAACTCGCATTTCTTCAACTTGGCATAAAGCTTGTATTCACGAAGCTTTTGGAGTACCAGCCTCAAGTGTTGCTCATGATCTTCACGACTTTTGGAATAAATAAGGATGCCATCAATAAAGACGACCACAAAGTGATCCAAATATTCCTTGAATACCCGGTTCATCATATCCATGAAGGCAGCAGGAGCATTAGTCAATCCAAAGGACATGACTAGGAATTCATAATGCCCGTACCGAGTTCTAAAAGCCGTCTTTGGAATATCCTCAGTTCTAACCTTCAGCTGATGATATCCAGAACGAAGATCGATCTTTGAAAAGAATTGTGCTCCTTGCAACTGGTCAAACAGGTCATCAATACGTGGCAATGGGTACCTGTTTTTGATGGTGACATGATTCAACTCCCGATAATCAATACAAAGTCGCATACTTCCATCTTTCTTCTTCACGAATAAAACAGGAGCACCCCAAGGAGAAGTACTAGGACGAATAAAGCCAATGTCTAACAATTCCTGCAGTTGGATCTTTAACTCCTGAAGTTCAATAGGAGTCGTTCGATATGGGGCTTTGGAAATGGGTTTTGTACCGGGTTCAAGGTCGATACAAAATTTAATTTCACGCTCTGGGGGTAGGCCAGGAAGTTCTTCAGGGAATACGTCAGGGAATTTATTAACAATAGAAATATCATTCAAAACTGACGTATTTTTGTTTAGATCCGTGACATGAGCTAAGAAAGCTTGACATCCATTTTTCAATAAACGAATAGCTTTATGGCTTGAGATGACAGCGATTGATTTTAATGGTTTGGTTGCTTGAATTCGCATAATAGGTCGATTAGGAATATGAAAGCTAACAACCTTACGAAAACAATCAATTTTTGCATGATGAGTAGTTAACCAATCAATCCCTAGAATCACGTCAAATGCAAGTATTTTTAATGAAATAAGATCGACAGGTAATGTGTGGGTACCAACTTGAACCAAACAAGACTTATAAACCGTGGATGTAATGAAGGTTTCTCCCAATGGAGTTTCAACAGATAAGTCAAAGTCTAATTTCTCCGGAATCAAATTTAATCGATGAGCGCAAGTAGGAGAAATAAAAGAATGGGTAGAACCGGTATCAAATAAAGTATAGACTTCGTTAGAGTTTATGATAAGCTTACCCGTGATGACCTCATTCGGGTTCCTTGCTTTCTGGGAGGTCACAACAAACGCTCTCCCTTGCACTACCGGTTTTGACTTTTCTGGGACGGCCTTTGGTGTCTCCATCTTGGCTGAACTTGTTTTTGGTAAACGACAAAATCGAGCTAAATGACCTTCTCTTCCACAATTATAACATGCTTTAGACGGCATCGCGCAGTTTGGACTGATGTGCCCCTCCCCTCCGCATTTGAAACATATGATAGGTGGTCGTTCTCCTTCCTTAACAACGGGTGCTGGTGCTGACGTCTTTCCATCATTGTTGAATCTCCTCTTCTTGAAATGACCATTCTTATTGTTTTGGCCCTGATTACCACCGAAGTGGTTACCATTTCTGGCCTGTTGATTCCCTCCACGCTTGTTGTCACCGCTTCGATGACTGCTCTCACTGGTATTATCATTTTGTCGACTGCTCTCTTTTGGTTGCGTTGACTCGTTATCGCGCTCCACTAACTGAGCCCTATTCACAACATCTGAATACAAACACAATTTATGAGAAATAAGATGTTGACGTATCTCAGGTTTCAAACCTCGCAAAAACATTCGCGTCATTCGCTCTTCATTATCCACCAAGTGGGACGCAAACCGGGACAACTCAGCAAATTTAGCCTCATACTGCGACACGGTCATATTATTCTGCTCCAATTTGATGAACTCCACCTCCTTCATGTGACGAACACTTTCGGAAAAGTATTTGTCATTGAACAGCTCTTGAAACTTCTCCCAAGACATCTTCAGTGCGGCAGGTTGAGTACGCTTAATCGATTCCCACTAGTAATCTGCCTCTCCTCGCAACATAAAGGCGGCAAAGGGAACCTTTTGCTCCTCGGAGCATCCCAAGACATCAAATATCTTGGTAATCTGCTTTATCCATGTTTCCGCTATAAGTGGTTTTGGCTCTCCCTTAAACTTTGGTGGTCCCAGCTCCTTGAACTGTTTAGCGATGACCGTCCGAGAGTTTTCAGTGTTTCCACCTATATTTTGGACAGGAGCCGTTCTCGCCTACTGTTGCATGAACTGCATAAAGTTTCTGAACATTCCATCATTCATCATCTGGTCAGTGTTATTGTTTACATGAGGATTGCCACCTTCCTGATGCACATTATCCTGATTATTGATATGTGGTGAATCAACAGTCGCCTGTGCTCCATTGCTATTCTCAACATTCTCAGATGCCATTTTCAGATACTGCCACAAAATAAAAGTTAATTGATATGTCATATATTATCCTTATATTATGACCGACCAATTAAATACCATGCAAATAAACTTAGGTAGGTCATACTAGCAAAGAAATTCCCCGTCTCTCCCCTCCTAGTTCTATTCTCACATCTTAGTCAGGGATCATATCCCTAAGCTCTGATACCAACTGTGACGCCCCCAAAATTAGGTATTCATCACCCATCTTGGGTCGTCAGATACGAAGTACAGAATACAAATACAACTTACTAATACAACTGTCGTGTACAAGATGACAAAACATAAACTGTGAGTTTGAATACAAATATTATCTTCTAGAGAGTATTCATACTCAAAAGGAGTCCTCATTACATTTATTAACACACTATTACATAGAATAGTGAGGACTACTAACTAATACTATCATTCGAACCATCACTCCATTCCCCGACTTGCCCCAACTACGTTCTCATTTCCTGAAGAGAACAGTGAAAGAAAGGGTGAGCTCAACTAGCCCAGTAAGAAATATTATGACTAAGATAATGCAGAATAAATTATCATTAGCCTTCAACAATGTTAAACTGATAAAATATAATAGACATCAAGTTTAACTGCAGCGGAACAAGCAATCCATTAAAAGAGTCAAGTAGAAAATAAACTCTACTATCTTTTATGATTTAAAAGGTTTTTCAACACTGTTATCGCTGGGACTCAGCTTAATAAAATAATCCACATCATCGAATCACCCCTGCACTACGGCCAAGGATATTCGTGTATTCATTAATGGTCATGATCATGCCAACAACTGTCCATCAATGCACTACGGGCCAATGAGGACTTTTACCACATCATTTGTAACATTACGGTCATGATTATACCGAATAATCCCTGGTCATAATCATACCAAGTCCATCTATGCACTACAGGCCACAGATGACTTTCAACATTTTATAAACATGAGGATGATGACAATGATATAAGAATTCAATAAAACAAGTTCAAGAATTAATTTATCCAAGAATTAACAACGTCCAAATTGTCAACATGATACTGCTTTGTGGAGTAAAATTCAAGAATACTTAGAAGAATATTTTCATGAAAAGATACTGGATGAACCGCAATTACCAAGGATATTCCATAAATTTCATGGAGTATAGAAGTCAAAACTTAACCAACTGAGTATAATAAAGAATGGAATAACAAAAGAAATCACCATGCATGCGATAGACCGCACAGACAGGTTATTCCAACAGAATAATAAATAATGGAACCAGGTCCGGCGTAAACGCACAGACAGGATATTCCGACAGAATAATGGAACTAGGTCCGGCGTAAACGCACAGACAGGATATTCCAACAGAATAATAAATAATGGAACCAGGTCCGGTGTAAAACACACAGACAAGATGTTCCAACAGAATAATAACAAGACGGAACCAGGTCCGGTGTAAAACACACAGACAGGATGTTCCAACAGAATAATAGAAGAATGTCACCAAGTATAGGGTAGACCGCGTATACAGGTTATTCCAACAGAATAATAAGAAATGGAATAACAACAGTTCTCTTCATGAATAAGAAAGAATAACACCCCTTACCGTTTTAAAGAAGAGCTGAAATAAGGAAGTAGTTAAGTAGCAGAATACTCTTCTTCTCTCTCTCTATAGTTTCTCTCTATAGTTTCTCTCTCTAGAGTTCAGTGAATTTGTAGCATCCCCAGATCCCGGTCCTAATCACCAAGGATCTGGTATACCATTTCTATAACTATTGCGGAAGATATAAACATAAGTTGTTTATACATTAAACTTTTACACATCATTCCCAAGGTCTACAACCTTAACTTAATACATACCTTCAATATATTAGAAGATTTACAATACTATTTTCATCAGAAAATTTAATAAATCTAACTGCATAATAGCTTATAGCTTAATCTTGCACTTTATCTTCGCTTCTGTCTTTACTCAAGCTTTCATCTTAATCTGAAAATTTTATCATGATATAGCAAGGGTGAGCATCAAATTTGTCCAGCAAGTTTAAATTCAATAAAGATATATCATGATTGAAAGAATTGAACAATAAGCTAGCTAACTTTCAACAATATAAACATTGTGAAAGAGCATGAACAAATTTTTTTAGCTGAACGACCAAGTCAATAAAAATGAATGGTCAAGCATAAACATGAACAGATTAACTGAACCAAATGGTAATGAAGGTGATCAGCCTTTCATACCTGATTAACATTTACAATATGCACAACGTGCGAATCAATAACCAATATAGACGTGAATAATCAACAACAATTATTCATTAACATGCTTTGAACATACAACTCAAGTTTGAGTTAAGGAAAAACTTGCCTGATTCGTTGACTACTGCTACGCAGTTTAAGTTAACTTCTTTTGGTAAGACCTTTGATTCTCATGCTAGCCTTCCTTATTCTTTCAAAGTAGGAGATGAACTTATGGAGCATTAATGGTAGAACTCCTCTCCTTCTTCTTTCTCTTCCCACCGAATTCTATCTCTCTCTTGCTTCTCTCTATTTCTCTCTCTTAGTTTTGCTTGGTTAGATGAAAGAAATAAAAGAGATAAAAACTAGATTTTTGTTTTAGTAAAAAGAATATATGGATAGATATAATATGTATATGTAATTATATTTCTCCAACATCATCTTATCCCTTTCTCTCTCTCTAAGTGTCGTTCCTCTCTTCTCTCTTTCTCTCTCTCTTTACTTTTCTTTTTGGTAAGAAATAAGAGATGAAAGAGAAAATGAGTTTATTTGATAAAAAAAATCTATAGATATATTTTGTATATCTAATATATATATTCCAATATCTCTTCTCTTCTCTCACTTAATTATCAAGTAATTGCTTGCAAGTTTTGTAAAAGTGTTGGAGAAATAACCAAGTGACACATGGGATGAGTTAGTGGGAGTTGTTGAACAACTAAAGTAAACAAATCATTACATTCATTCCCCCTTTTCTTCCTTCTCCCATATCCGGCCACTTGGCCTCTCTTTCTCCCACATTTTGATTTCCTTGTGGCCATTCCTCTACCACTCATTAGATAGCCATGTGGCCTACTTATTCTCCCACCATTTGGTTTAATTTCTTTGTCTTTCCTTGTCCAAAAATGTCCCCCATACTTGGATCAAATTTTGGGCTTTTTAATTTATTGATTGGGCCAACACTTGGGCCACCATAATTAATCTCTTTGGACTTCTAGATTAATTTCTTGAGCCATGAAAATAAATTAGGTCCAATACTTTTAATATTCTCATTCCCTAATTATTTAATTAGGGTATCCATTCCAAATATTTAGAATTTAAGTTATTACCCTTGCACACTAAATTTTATAACCAAATTAAACTTACTTTAATTAAGTCATAAAATTAATAAAATTGAGATAATAAAAGTATATCTCTTGACTTAATATAATATTAATATTATTATTCTCCCACATGTTCCTTAACAATTGGCTCGCTTGAGCTTAAAACTTAATTCCTTTGGCTTTTCCAAATAAAATATTTGGACTTCCTAGCTAAAATGTTTGGGCCATAAAAATTAATATGGTCCATTACATTTAATTTCATCTTACCCTACTCATTTCATTAGGATTTCTATGTACTCAATTTAAATATAAATTCTTACCCAAGTATATTTAATTTCCTTAACCCAAATAGACTTACATTAATTAGGTTATAAAATTAATTAACCGAGATGTATAAAATAAATCTCTTAAAATTAGTATATATTTTATATACCATAATTCTCTCATCCCATAACCCTTAAGTTATTTAATTCTTCATTCCTAATATATAATTAGGATCATACTAATTTCTTTTATTTGTCATCACATAATATTCGTATTCAGTTACTCACATAATCATTAAATAAATTATGTCATGCTCCACAATTCTCTTAGATTAGGTCACTAGTATATATTTAATTACAAGGACCACCAAATAACAATAACCATTTAGGTTATTTAATTCTCATACTTAATTAAATAACTTATTCAAGTTATACAATTCATATTGTATACTTAAATTTAATTTTCTCCTCCTCTCCATAAATTATTTTCAAACAATTTATTTATATACTAAATATATATTTTAATATATTCAATCATTTATTCAAATATGAATTTAATTTACTAACTACTTTGATACCAATATTCATATCTACATATTGGATCTCATCTCATATTTTAGTTTCGCACACTAATTTTTGACTTTTCTCCATAAAAGTCAACTGTTGACTTTGACCAAAAGTCAACCTTTACACATTTTGTGTTTACTGTCCATTCTGACTAAACTTGACGTTCCGGACGCAACCGAGCAGTTCATGCTTCAAAATTCTATCTCTAACTCAAATTTTGAGTTTTAAATTACTCCTTTCTTATTGCTAATCGTAATAACTAGCGACTTTATACTTATTCAAATTCTTATTTGTCAGTCAAGGCCAACGTTCAAGCTATGTTAATTACTAACATAGTTTTATCTTGGTCCTTATATCATTAACTTAATTCAACATTCCTCTTGCTAAAATATTTATAGCAGCTTACTAAGTATATATATTTCTATACATATACTCATCTTCGTTTAACCTTATAACATCTCTTCATGTGAAATCTTATCTCCTTAATAAAATTTTCATATGTACTTATATAACATTTCTTAGACTATTCAGTTCACACCGAATTTACAGGTATCGTAATATCTTATTCTCGATATTCCTTCAAGTACATATTAATTCATTTCTAGGGTTTTGAAATTTTGTAACCCATATTTCTTTATTCTCATTCAATTAAGAAACCATATAGGTTCTTCTTAAAAATTTTGAAATCCTTAAAATTCTTTCACAGAAACGTCAATTCTATACACTTATTTTCTGTCTAGGTTCATCTTATAACCTTTAATCCATCATTTTAGGATTTTAATAATTATCTAAATTCTCGGGTTATCACAGAATTCGTATGAAATAATGAAGGAATGAGCTGCTATTTATAGAAAAATAGAATGCATAGTAACTAATCCATGAACGGTCCAGATTGATTACTTTAATCTGACGGTCCATATTTAAAGAAAAATCAATTAAATAAAATAAAATATATTCTATTTATAGAATAACTTTAATAAAGTATTCTGTTTTATATAAAAAGATGTTTCTGTTTTATTACGTTAATAATACGAATAAAACAAAACGTCATTATTGCTAAATAATTCATATTATTAACTGACAATAATTGAATCAAACTGAGTGACTTCTCACATAAGCATTAATAATCAATACCGTGTGTTACTATTCAACCACACGTATTACTGTACTTTTACTACCGAGTAGTTCAACAGTAACAATGGTAAAACTTCCGCCGTTATTTTTAATAAAATATTTTTGTCGTTTTCTCAATCCGACAATAATTCCGTTGTGGGGTTCACCAATGATTGTGCCGTTGTACGAATATTCCCTGTTAAAAACGAATATTCTCCGACCAATTGAATATTATATAATAACTTGCGTACTTTGTAAAATTTATAAATATTACCCACAACTATAACATTATATCAAATTAACTCCATAATATTCAAAAATGATATTTATAGAAAATTCATCTTTATTTATAAAAGTTGGGGTCTTACATAAAACATATAACACCGTCATATAACAGTCTTAAACTCACAGTTGATTTTCAAATTAGGGTTTCTCTCAGTAAAAATTAGGGTTTTGAAATTAAACATCATAATTGACTAATCATCATCAACACGTACATACGACACATATTTATAGTACTGAAAAATCAAAATATAATTAATATTATATTATTATTCTCATACCTTGACAATAATCTAAAATTAGGATTTGGATTCTATATCTGATTTATTCTCCATATTTAACCTTAATAATTAAGGTAAAATAATTAACTTGATAATCTGTACTGAAATTCATATAATAAAATAATTATTATAATTATTCAAAAAAATCACTCCATATATTATTTAAATAATATATGATTATATTTGCATTAATAAAAACATTTCTACTATAAATTAATTATTATAAGAATATACTTTATAAAAATCAATAATTCTAAAATAAAATTATTTGTAAATATTTATGTAATAAATATATTTTTATTTTCCACATAATTACATATACACATTATCTTGTACAAATTCTCATCCTTAAAATAAAAAAAAATTATACACACAATTTTTGATTTATTTATATAGAAAATATCGGGTTGTTACACTTGATCTTGCCTCACCAATCTGATCTAGGTGTTTGAAATGCTTGGTTAGTGACTGAAACACTTAGAAAATTTCTTAGCTATAGAGAGAGAGAAGTTTGGCTAACTGTAAAAACATAAATGACATATGTTTTTGGTTTTCTCTTTCTTTAATCCACCACTTTTGATTCTTGTGGTTAAAATGGTGTGATGTGGCTTCACAAGGCTAGTAATAAGTGTTTGGTAAAAATGCAAGAGGTGTGGCAACAATTTTAACCACATCTCTTTTTACTAGATTATTTTTAAAGTAAAGGGTATTTTTGTCATTTTCCTTCTAAATTTAATGGCAACATAGACAATTGGCTCAAATGTCCAAACCCTTATGGTTTAACCCTAAGATTTTAAATATTCTAATTCTAGAATTTTCTAATTAGGGTTTAAAAAGAGAAAATTAAGAATTTCAAAAATATAATTAGGGTTTTAAATAGAAATTAATATTTTTCAAGTATAATTAGGGTTTCCTAATTACGTTAACACATACTAATTACTTTAGGCTTGCTAATTAGGATTAGAGTTTCCTAATTAAATTAGGGTTTCCCAATCAATTTAACATTTACTAAACACATTAAACTCATTAATTAGGATTAGGATTTTAGGATTCCCGAATATGAAATTAGGGTTTCTCGGCTTTCAATTAGGGTTTCTAACTGTACGTTAGGTTTCCTAAATCTGAGATTAGGGTTTCTAATCTCTTGTTGGGGTTTATAAATTTTAAACCCTATCCGATCAATCCTTGATCAATAAATCTCTTCGGTACAAGCACATACTTATTAATATAATTATATTAATTATATTTTCTATCGAATTCCTTTCCAAAAATTAGGGTTAGGGTTTCTAAAACTGTTAAGCACAACTCTACTCTAAATTTATTAGTCAACACACAAATTGACTAATTCACGAGACTCGTATCACCGATATATGTCACTAAATTGATAATCAATATTAATATTAAAAAAAAATTATTCGTAAAATTTTGAATATTTGACCGGGTTATCACAATCACTATAAATACAAAGATACACCTTAATTATTAAGTACATTAAACATTATTCAGTTTGTACTTATTATCACACCGGAGCTATCCCGACGTCACAAGCCGTCATGCTTCGCATGTGGTTTCATTTCTGTGCGGGATTGAACGCGTTTTTGGTGATTGAAGCATGTGGACGAATCCTTGTGTTAACAAGAACCTTATCTAGCAATCATTATTTTATTTGAACAAAATTTTGCATCGGAATGTAATACTAGTATTTGATTAAATACTTAATGAATTTAGCTTATGTTTAATTGTAAAAATTATTTAGTTGTTCCATTATTTATTATGTCAATAAATTCAAGCTTATATTTTGTAGCATCAAGTAGTGTACTACATTATGTTATTAATTTGACGATAATAAGTATCATAATATCTCAAATGGGATAAAGTTTATTATTCAATATCTCCTCCCTTAAATGTCTTTAAGATTAAAAAATTGAAACAAAATAGCTTCATTTTGACATTTGATATATAATTAATCACCTCTATATACACGCAATTATTTTCTTCAAAAACTAAAATAATTTCCAGATTTTGTAATATAGTTCATAAAATTATAATTTGTCAATAATAATTCTTACAAATAAATATAATCTTAATTTATATTATCTTTATATAATAAAATTAAATATAATTAACAGTTAAATAATAAGGCAGCCTTAGCTTATAATTATTGGTGGAAATGTGGACTGGAATACTGTGTCAACGGATTGCGCCCAATATCCACTAAAATGTATACCACAATAGTGGAAGTGTAACACCCCCTTCCCGAAAAGGAAAGGGAGGTCACGTGCAAAGCACAACAAACCTCAAAATAAGTAAACAGAGCACTAATTAATAACCTCAAAATATTAATAGTGGTGATCCATTAATGAAGTACTAAATACAATTCTCCAAACAGAGTCAAAATAATCAAAACTTAAAATTTGAATCAACCTAGATGGTCAAAGGCAACACTCTCATCACACTAGCCCTGAATCACCCCTGCAAACCTGCCGGAAGAAAAACACAACATGAGGCAATTGCCCAATACGGATACAGATATACAAAAGATATACAACTGATATACGAAAACAATTGAGACAAAATACTGAACAAAGCCTCCAGGGTAAATACTGACGAAAATATATTCTCCAAAGATCTGAATGAAATATATCTGAATCAACAAAATTGATTAAACCAATAGAAGAATAAAGAAATAACGAACTGAAGTAACTAACTCAATAAATTGAACTGAACAGAAACAAACAAAACTAATACAATGAAATAATAGGCTGAATCAAATGGTTGAGTTTTATTTCATACCGAGTGAGCTCAGAAATATACATTGCCACACAGGCAAGTCAAAACAATGCCAAATAGGCAAATCAAATGATGTCACACAGGCAACCAAAATAATGCCACACAGGCACATCAAAACACTGCCACACATGCAAGTCAAGGTAATGCCACACATGCAAATCAAAATAATGCCACACAGGCAAATCACACATTGGACCGCGAATCCAAATGTATGCAAATCGGATAGGTGAGTTTGGCACAACATCACCAATCCGCAAAATAGAAATCTAGGATTAACCCATACGCCTCCCACAACAAAATACCAAATGGCCCACTTACTCCGGAGCCCAAAACGGAGACGCCGTGGACTAATCACACCGCCACGGAGAGTGTCATGCCTCTCGTGCCAAGACGACGTGCCTGTGGTACCCCCACAAGTGGTTATAGCTCAGGTATACCCTACGGTATATTCTAACAAAAATACCATGTCACAACACATGCGACATAATACCAACAAAAGGGAACCAAATCAAATTATAGTCACAAGTTCTCAAAAAGAAGGTAGCAACCGCTCTACAATTATCAAAAATAAATATTACTAAACATGATAACATAACTCAAAGAGTACAAATACGAGTCATATGTATCAACTCCAAAATGAAACTAATATATTTATTTCACAGGAAACAATTATGTGAAATAATAACGAAATTCGAACAAGCGACAAAACTAACAAATCAAATTTAACAAGAGTATCGCTGAAAGAGTATGAAATCCGTACCTGATACTTCCAAACCATTTATAGCACACTCCACAAGATCTTACCCTCAAATGCCAACGATATCAAATACGAAACATTATTCGCAACTTAAACATATTCACCTCAAATTAAAATAATCCAAACTAATAATCCCCAAAATAATTCATAATCTATTTAACATGCCTTTAATCATCGCCTTTTATCAATTACTAATACTCTAAAATTTATATTCCAAAAATAACTCTTTAAATTCCCTCCGTTCAATTTAAATAATTAATAAGATTTTATTACAAACCAATCATTAATAACATAATGATATTAAATTTATTATTAGAACTTTTATAATTATGTCGACAAAATTAATTAATTTAATTTAATATATATAACTTCAATTTGATTTCCAAATTCTGATTTAAGCTTCATGGCTAAGTACCTATTAAAAAGTTATATATATATATATATATATATATATATATATATATATATATATATATATATATATATATATATATATAATGACATCAACACTGCAGGCAACCAAACATGACACATTTAAACATAATTTAGTTACAATCCTTATTACTTGCCAGCAACTTTTCACATAATGATAACGAATTTCCTTTTTTTTTTTAAAGCAGCAGGTCAGTTCAATAACTTCCGTCCACAAAAAGTAATCTGACAAACTTTATCTATATATATACATATACCTGGCAAGTAAACAGTTTATATATATACTAATATATATACCCTACTTCTATCACTGCTATTAAAACTTACCGAAAAAGAAGAAAAGGTCCAGGTTCCTCTTCTCCAAACTGTAGTGTAAAAGTACTTTTCTCCTCTTTTTCCTTAGCTGCGGTTGCGCCTCTTTCTTTTCTTTCATTCGATATAAAATATGATGAAGCAATTATGTTTTGCTTATTTATTAATTAATATATCTCATTGTGTCTCCTAATTTTAATAGAATTTTAATGTTACCCAAATACAAAATAGTCCCAATTAGTATAAAAGCCCAAATTAATGTAATCACCTACTTATTATAAGTCACACAACTTAAATATAATTTGACCCAAACATAAGAAAAGCCCAATTAAAATATAGATTTAAATATTATTTATTTTTATTTGTTTACCGGGTATTACATCACCTACCCCTTAAAAAGGATTCCGTCCCCAGAATCAAAAGAATGAACGTACCAAATTATCAAAAGATGCGAATATTCCGCTCGAATAGACTCCTCTATTTCCCAAGTAGCTTCCCGCTCCGAATAATTTTACCACAAGACTTTAAATTTTTTTTTATCTTTCTCAATTTTTATTTAATTAGTTATTTAATTACCAACTAAAAGAATTTATTTTTTTTTCAAACAAATCAAGGAAGAAAAGAGGGAAACAAAAATCATTTACCTTTTCCAATTTAAACACAATTATATAACATAAAATCAATTAATATTTAATTATTAATAGAAAAAATGGGTTATTACATTTTTCCCCCCTTAAAAATAATTCCGTCCTCGGAATTCAAATAAGCTAGTTTTTTAAATTTTTTTTAAGACGTAGCATCACCTTTTGTAACAATCAACGCTAGTAAGTCCATCGGTCCATGTAATTATTCATGTACTTGTAAAAGATTCGTTAGCTTTCGTGTCAAGCCTTGGTAAGGTTCTTCGCGTTGCATCAAATTAGATCACATGATCCACCGTTGGTGCGGGCCGTCGCTAATATCTTTGAGTTTAATTCTTGTAAACGTACTCTTTAGAACATAATTCGAAATCACACACACAAAAAAAATCTTCATCTAAATACGATTCGAATACCCAAAATATCTAAAATTTTCTTTAATTCATAAAACGTTTACATTCCACACATGACAAAGATCTAAGAAATTATTTTTGTTTTATTTTACATAAATTCATAAAAAAACTTTAAAGACATCAGATAAACAAAACAACTATGCAAACTATATTACCCACTCTCCCCAAGTCCTCAAGAGCTTCAAAATATCTCCTCCTCAATTTGAACTATTCATCAAATAATATTACACCAAAGAATATACCACTAATATCTCTTTATCACCAACTCTCCTAAGTCCTTAAGAGTTTCAAAATATCATAACCTCAAATCAAAATAATTCTCAAATATTATTACACCAAAAATATACTACTACAAAGATCTCTCCATCACCATACCAAACTCCAAATCATATATCCTACTATCTGAATAAGCAACTATAGCTTTCAAAATCTCTTAAGATATATTGGATTCATCACTTATTATATATCTAATCATTCAATAAATCAATCATTCTCTTAGTGCAAACCTTAACTCAACAAATTTCAAAATTTCAAAATCTCATCTTACTTTCACAAAGAAATTTCATATCAAATAATTTTAATATCTTACTAGAATAACCGAAAAGTCTAGAATAACCGAAAAGTTGATTTACTCCGAAATATTAATCTTATTACCTCGAACGTCTCTACAACTCCTCAAAATTACAAGAGATCCTCTGTATTTAATAGCTTTCACTTTGTCATAATATCCCACCGATACACAAACATCAAATTATCCACAAACTTAACAAAATTTAAAGTATAACCCAAATCAAATCAAATTATAAATTCTAAGATCTCATAATAATTGATACCTGACATAACTCTAACAAATAATTCTTCAATATAAAATATTCGCTGATATAAATACTTATATCATAAGCGCATCTCATATAAGATCGTTCATTATCTGTACAAAGTATAACTTTATTCACCTCAATGATTAAATCACAATTCTTAACTAATATCATTACCAATCACCTTAACAAATTATTCCACTTTCTTCAAATTAACTACAAATTAAAAAGAAATCGACAATTGGTCAAAATAAAGACCAACCACACAAAGAACAAAATCGAATCAAACTCCTACATCTACCCAATGTTTTACCCACAACTCACAGCTCAAACCTAAATAGGTTTTCTACAAGAAAGAACCTAAGCTCTGATACCATCTCTGTAACACCCCCTTCCCGAAAAGGAAAGGGAGGTCACGTGCAAAGCACAACAAACCTCAAAATAAGTAAACAGAGCACTAATTAATAACCTTAAAATATTAATAGTGGTGATCCATTAATGAAGTATTAAATATAATTCTCCAAACAGAGTCAAAATAATCAAAACTTAAAATTTGAATCAACCTAGATGGTCAAAGGCAACACTCTCATCATACTTGCCCTGAATCACCCCTGCAAACCTGCCAGGAGAAAAACACAGCATGAGCCAATTGCCCAGTACGGATACAGATATACAAAAGATATACAACTGATATACGAAAACAATTGAGACAAAATATTGAACAAAGCCTCTAGGGTAAATACTGACGAAAATATAATCTCCAAAGATCTGAATGAAATATATCTGAATCAACAGAATTGATGAAACTAATAGAAGAATAAAGAAATAATGAACTGAAGTAACTAACACAATGAATTGAATTGAACAGAAACAAACAAAACTAATACAATGAAATAATAGGCTGAATCAAATGGTTGAGTTTTATTTTATACCGAGTGAGCTCAGAAATATACATTGCCACACAGGCAAGTTAAAACAATGCCACATAGGCAAATCAAATGATGCCACACAGGCAACCAAAATAATGCCACACAGGCACATCAAAACAATGCCACACAGACAAGTCAAGGTAATGCCACACAGGCAAATTAAAATAATGCCACACAGGCAAATCACACATTGGACTGCGAATCCAAATGTATACAAATTGGATAGGTGTGTTTGGCACAACATCACCAATCTGCAAAACAAAAATCTAGGGTTAACCCACACGCCTCCCACAGCAAACCACCAAATGGCCCACTTACTTCGGAGCCCAAAACGGAGATGCCATGGACTAATCACACCGCCACGGAGAGTGTCATGCCTCTCGTGCCAAGACGACATGCCTGTGGTACCCCCACATGTGGTTATAGCTCAGGTATACCTTACGGTATATTCTAACAAAAATACCATGTCACAACACATGCGACATAATACCAACAAAATGGTTTTATATGTACATGTTGAACCAAATCAATTTATAGTCACAAGGTCTCAAAAAGAAGGTAGCAACATGTACCGCTCTATAATTATCAAAAATAAATAGTACTAAACATGATAACCTAACTGATACAATCCTGATCAGCAAGTTATTCACATATTACATGCAAAGGAAATAAGCAAGTTTCACGCGGTAAAAGATCCTAACATGGAAAGGAGTTTGGGATTTTAGGAAAAAGATTTTTGTTTCCTAAAATATTAGGCAGATTCTATTAGCCTAATTGTTAGGGATTTGTTTTCCAGATACTTACCAAATTCTATTATAATTAGGATTTCTTTTCCGTTTAGATTTACTTTCTAAATAAGGTTTTTATTATTTTATAGAAATAGGAATTTCTTTTCCAAATTGATTTCTACTTCCTTGTAGAAATTAGGGTTATGATTTGTAATTTCTATTAGGATTAGAATAATTTGTTCCTATTATTTTTAGGATTTGGATTATTTTGAGTAGTATAAATAGAGGTCCAAGTTGATGTAATCAAAGACATTATACGTTATTCATTATTAAATATATTTGTGAGTTTATTCTCTACTTTTGGTTCTTTAAAGAATTCCTAAGTATTTTTCTTAGTTATTTCTTTGAGATTCAATTTGACTTATCATACAACAATTCATAGTTGTGTGTGGCGTCTTCTACCGCATCAATCGTCGATTGTACCGAGATTACCGCTTCAATATAAGCGAGAGGTCAAGGTATCGTTAGTGTCCATTCAATGCAGATTTCCGAACGCGAGCAATTGTACCAAGATTACCGTCTACATATAGGCGAGGGGTTAAGGTGTTGCAAGCAATCCATCCTACAACTTTGCTAGAAACGATCGGGGCGGCGACCACCTCACGCAAGTGTGTCGTGGAGTCTATCACTAACTCAGAGAGTACAAATACGAGTCATATGTATCAACTCCAAAATGAAACTAATATATTTATTTCATAGGGAACAATTATGTGAAACAATAACGAAATTCGAACAAGCGACAAAACTAACAAATCAAATTTAACAAGAGTATCGCTGAAAGAGTACGGAATCCGTACCTGATACTTCCAAACCATTTATAGCACACTCCACAAGATCTTACCCTCAAATGCCAACGATATCAAATACGAAACGTTATTCGCAACCTAAACATATTCACCTCAAATTAAAATAATCCAAACTAATAATCCCCAAAATAATTCATAATCTATTTAACATGCCTTTAATCATCGCCTTTTATCAATTACAAATACTCCAAAATTTATATTCCAAAAATAACTCTTTAAATTCCCTCCGTTCAATTTAAATAATTAATAAGATTTTATTACAAACCAATCATTAATAACATAATGATATTAAATTTATTATTAGAACTTTTATAATTATGTCGACAAAATTAATTAATTTAATTTAATATATATAACTTCAATTTGATTTCCAAATTCTGATTTAAGCTTCATGGCTAAGTACCTATTAAAAAGTAATATATATATATATATATATATATATATATATATATATATATATATATATATATATATATATATGACATCAACACTACAGGCAACCAAACATGACACATTTAAACATAATTTAGTTACAATCCTTATTACTTGCCAGCAACTTTTCACATAATGATAACGAATTTCCTTTTTTTTTTAAAGCAGCAGGTCAGTTCAATAACTTCCGTCCACAAAAAGTAATCTGACAAACTTTATCTATATATATACATATACCTGGCAAGCAAACAGTTTATATATATACTAATATATATACCCTACTTCTATCACTGCTATTAAAACTTACCGAAAAAGAAGAAAAGGTCCAGGTTCCTCTTCTCCAAACTGTAGTGTAAAAGTACTTTTCTCCTCTTTTTCCTTAGCTGCGGCTGCGCCTCTTTCTTTTCTTTCATTCGATATAAAATATGATGAAGCAGTTATGTTTTGCTTATTTATTAATTAATATATCTCATTGTGTCTCCTAATTTTAATAGGATTTTAATGTTACCCAATTACAAAATAGTCCCAATTAGTATAAAAGTCCAAATTAATGTAATCACCTACTTATTATAAGTCACACAACTTAAATATAATTTGACCCAAACATAAGAAAAGCCCAATTAAAATATAGATTTAAATATTATTTATTTTTATTTGTTTACCGGGTATTACATCACCTACCCCTTAAAAAGGATTCCGTCCCCAGAATCAAAAGAATGAACGTACCAAATTATCAAAAGATGCGAATATTCCGCTCGAATAGACTCCTCTATTTCCCAAGTAGCTTCCCGCTCCGAATAATTTTACCACAAGACTTTAAATTTTTTTTTATCTTTCTCAATTTTAATTTAATCAGCTATTTAATTACCAACTAAAAGAATTTAATTTTTTTTTTCAAACAAAACAAGGAAGAAAAGAGGGAAACAAAAATCATTTACCTTTTCTAATTTAAACACAATTATATAACATAAAATTAATTAATATTTAATTATTAATAAAAAAATGGGTTATTACAGGAAGAATATCAAACCAAAAGTGGAAGATCGCCCATCCCACTTCACTTAGCTTTTTAAAGTATCATCATAATGAAACAGTGGATAAGTGAGTTGATGTAATTCATACAATGGTGATCAAATAGTTTACAATATATATATATATATATATATATATATATATATATATATATATATAAAATAAAATACAACTGATTTTGAATTTCTCGTTCACCTTAATAAACCATCTGGGTCGTCCAAAGTTTAGAATAAATCTCACCGTCTATGTAGTGTCGGAGACACGGGAGACAGCTAGTATATATATATGAGAGTTGATTTATAGTCATCATTGGCTATGAGTAGGGGTGAACATGGTGCGGTTTGGTGCGGTTTGAAGTCCAAACCGCACCCGAAACCGCTTAGGAGCGATTTGAAAAATTCAAAACCGCACACGAAACTGCTTGTGATAAAAACCGCGGTTTTAAAGTGTGCGGTGCAGTTTTAATCGGTGCGGTTTCGGTTTCAAAACCAATTGAAACAATAAAAAAGTCTAAGTCTTCAATAAAATTTAACATAAAACTTACATCAAGCAATTAACTTAGTGACAGAGTTGGCAATGAGAATTATATTAAGCATGCTTTAAAACTAAAACATACGCTATATAACATATCAAACAAATTCAAAATTTCAAAATCCAATTGCTTAATTTTTAACTCTATAACCTCTAACATCTTCTTACAATTGGTGAAAAAATGACAATGCAAGACTGGGATTTTCTCTGAGCGTGTTCAAGTGAAAAGTAACTTTAGAATTTACTTGAGATAATACATACATACACACACATAGTGCGATTTCAGTTTTATGATTGCGGTTTTGGCTAATAACCAAACCGAAACTGTAAATTTGGTTATTCAACCTATCTAAAATCGCCACATACGCCGAAACCATTGGTGCGATTTTAATTGGTGCGGTTCGTGCGATTTTTGGTGCGGTTTCGGTTTCAATTTGGTTACTTGCTCAACCCTAGTCATCTCTATTTATGGGTCATCTGCTAGGCAACTCATATATTTAAGGAACAATTACATTTTCTATTACATATTTAAAAATTATTACAATAATAGTGCACTCATAAAATATTTACACAATTAATGTATTTAAAGTTTTATTTACATAATTAATGAATTTATTCTTCCACCTCATCCCCACCACTTCCTTCCTTACTATCTTGCGCCTCCCCCCTCGAATTCTCCACCCACCCAACCCCAACCTTCCCTTTTGATTCTTCTTCCCCAGCTACCACCATGACCATCGTCGACGAGGATGTCGCCGGAAACAACTCGTAGAAAGAAAACTCCCAGAGAAATAGTTCTCTTTCACCAATGATTGTTTCTGTTCTTGTTGATCCAAGGGAGGTTGGTGATGACGATGGTATGATGGGGACAAAGTCCCTCTCTAGGATATTTGTTGTTGTGCTGTTAGACAGCATTAAGTATGTCACTTACTCATGCATGCTTTCGTTGAAGGGATCTATCTAGTCATCTAGTGACTTCTTGAGTCCTAAGTCTAATCCCGTACCCATCCAGAGATACCACCACCATGACCACCGCCGACGGGGTTACTAATTTATTTTGAATGTGATGTAGTTGATAACCAAACCTTCATCCAGTGGGTAGCCAAACATTCATACCAAGGTAATCAATTCAGTGTTATTAGGTTACCAATTTATTTTGAATGTGATGCAGTCGGTAGCCAAACTTTCATGCAGTTGGTTGCCAAACTTTTTATACCAAGGTAACCAATCTACCTCCACACCTGAAGTATGAATTGGTTACCTTGGTCTGAAAGTTTGACAACCAACTGCTTGAAGGTTTGGCTACCAACTGCATCACATTCAAATTAATTTGGTAACTTAATAAAACTGAATTGGTTACCTTGGTACGAAGGTTTGGCTACCCATTGCATGAAAGTGAAGCTGGAAAAGACGTTGAATGTGAAGATGGAACCCTTGCATTGGGGGCGAGTATCGTGGAAGACGAGGGTGATAGAATCACCATTGTAGAGAGAAGGAGTTTAGTGAGAGAAAATGCAATAAATGATGGAACCGTTTCTTATCTACGAAGAGAGATAAATGTAACCCCGTTTAGTTACCTTGGCGGTGAGAGAGATAAATGAAAAAAAATGATGACTCGAGTCTGTACTTGGTGGCTCTTCCATTTAGCGTGCCCTAGCCACTATCATTATGCAGTATACACTCTCTCTACCTGCTGTTTCCTCACTCGCTGGTGCTTCTTGGTCCCTTTCCCCTGTTATTGTAATGTCCATCTTTTTATCCCACGTCAGCAAGTTTGTTACCGGTGAGAGAGAAGTTGGTGAGGCGTACATGGTTTTTGTTAGAAAAGTGGATAAGAATCCTAATCGCACTAATATTGTAAATAAATATGGGAAAGTTATTATTTTTGTAATTATTTTGGTAATACACTAATAGTGTAATTACTTACTAAATGTTGTATATTATTATAAAGGACCCTATATTTAACGACTAGATTAGAAGGGTCAGTAATAAGTTTGTTTGTGCGGATACTAATTCTTGCGGATACTTTTAACGTTAAAAAATTTAAGAAAAAGTTATAACACTTTTTCTCTCTCGTAATACAATTTTTTCTTTCTTCAATTAAATTTTAAAATTCAATAATTTTTTCGTTACAAATCTAAAATTGTTAATCTATATAATGTTAAAACGTTAACATCTTTAAAATAAGATTCATTGTTAATATCTTTTTATTTAGTTAAAATAAAAAAATTAAAATTAAAATTTTATTTTGAAATACATCATTATAAGCTTTGGTCGTAACTTTTGACCTTTTAAATACATCAAAATATATCAATAATGTCTTTTCTTTTGAAGATTTTTCAAGACCTTTCTAACCATATATAATTTAACAATTTTGAATCTCTAACAAAAAAATTATTAAATTTTAAGATTTGATTAAAGGAGAAAAAAAATTAAGTTAGAAAAAAAAGAGTTTCCGACTTTTTCTTGAATTTTTTAAGGTTAACATTTGCAGCAACCTCTTGCGGATATTCATATGACCTTTATAATCTTGGTTGTTAAAAAAGATGAATTAATTGAGAGATGACCCGTAATCTCATGTGGTATAGTACGTTTCTTGTGCTTATTTTTTTATTTTATATACCGTGTTCATTATTTTTAACGATGGACCAAGCGACGACTTGATCTGTCGCTGTAGAACAGATATATAGTTTATATGTTATGGTGACGATTCGATGCATCGCTATAGAACAGATATAGAACAAAAAACGAATCAACTAGAACAACAGTTTTTTGAGATATAGCGATGGTTTGAATCGTCACCATAACTATGTTGTCGACTTTGTATGATATAGCGACGGAAAAAGCCGTTATTATAATCAGTTTGTTTTTTCTTTACTCCCTATGATTATGTGTGTGTGTGTGTGTGTGTGTATATATATATATCAGAGAACTTCCTATGCGGGTGGTCCGCATGCGGATCACCTTTAGCGACGAACAAAATCGTCGCTAAACATGTCACCATAGAGTCTGAACCGTCGTCATATATAGCCCATAACTGTCGCTATATATAGCCCGATTCAAATCTTATGGCGACGAGTTTAGCAACGGTTTTGTCCGTCACTAAAGGTGGTCCGCATGTGGACCACTCGCATAAAAAGCGGATTGATATATATATATATATATATATATATATATATATATATATATATATATAATTAACAAAATACAATTGATTTTGAATTTTCCGCTCACCCTAATAAACGATCAGAACCGTCCAAAATTTTGGATAAATCTCACCGTCCATGCATTATATATCATCTTTAATTTCAAAGGATAAAAAATTGTTCTCTCTCACTCTCATATTCTTCTCTGTTTTTCCTCCTCCCGAGCTCGCCCTCTACCTCCTCCATTCTCTAGCGCCGATAATCACTCCTCCCCTTCGTATGTAGTGCCGGAGGCACGGGTAGTACTAGTAGATATATATATATATATATATATATATATATATATATATATATATATAAATGAGCAAGGATCAAGAGCATTTATCTTAAATAATATTCATCCTTAAATTTGCTTATGATTCTTTAAAGCCTCAAATAGAATTCAAATCTCACCATTTGATCATTGGAATAGAACTTTCTACCTTCCACATAATGTATGAAATCTCTTCAACATACATCTACACATACAGTGCCAACAAACAAATTAAAAAAACTTGAGTTACTTCATATAGTTTTCTCCCATGGAGAAGAACAAAGATACAAATATATTTTCTGAAAAAAAATTATGCAGAATTTCATCAGGAATTTATTTGGCGAATATAAGAAGTTTTCCTGGCTTCAATAAAATCCATAATGCTTGAGGCATCACCATGCATAACTACTCTTCCATCTTCCATATAGACAGCACCATCTGCATATTCGAGTTCTTCCAAGCGGTGAGTTACCCATAATGCTGTGACATCTTCGGAACTAGCTAAAGAGCTCTTCACCGCTTTAATCACCCCAACCTAGCAAAATTACCGGAACAAGCTATCAAGGCAAAGTACAGTTGTAAACAAGTCAAGTTGAGTTGGACTTTGACTTGCCCAACTCGATCTCGTTTAAAAGTTAAACTAGCCGAGTTGAGCTGTGTTTTAAAAGAGTCTAATATTTGGTGTACGAACTCGGCCGTATGGTAAATGAGTCAAGCTCGAGCTAGGGTTAAGCGAGCCGAGCCTAGTTGAGCTTAAGCCTGACTCATTTAACTTTTTATGATAAAAATAAGAAAAAAATAATTAATTAGATGCTAAACAAGCCGGGCTTGAGCTGGTTACCACATTGTTTGAGCTTAGTTCGTTTAAACAAACAGACAAAGGACCTTGTTCAAGTTCAACTCGTTTAATGAGCTCGAGTTGGACTGAGTAGAACCGAGCCGTGCCAAGCTCGCAGGCAGCCTGGGTCGTTCACAGCTTTAAGGCAAAGTACGAGGACAAGCATAGTCAGAGTTATGATCACTATACTGTCTATACTGCAGGTCTCAAGTGGGGATCAGTTAAAAAGGATGAGCATAATACTACCTCAACCCTCGAGAATAGCTAAATTCGTGTAGCTTTATTTGTATTTGTATGCTCTGATTTCGGGAGATAACACGTTACCAAATCATATCATTTAAGATATACCGACACAATAGTTCTAAGCCCTATTTATTTTGTAGTTTCACTTTCATAAAAAGTATGATTATTTTACTTATAAAAACATTATTCAATAAAGTATGTCAGTCTCGCTTCCAAAACTCGTTGATAGCCATAAATATAAAATACAAATTTTCAAAAAAATGAGAGTATCGTTTTATAGCAAATAAACTAATAATAATATCAAAGTTATTCCTAAAGTTTCAAGTCATGCCCTGACCACATATTACTATATTTCGATCATACTAATGTTTAGAATTCATGATTATTAAAAGGAAATGAAAAAGAACCGCACAAGTGACAACCGAATAAAAAGGGCATAGTCATCATTTCCATGAAAAATATCAATACGGCTGCTTTCATCCTTTTGAACTTACATAACTTATATTCCCACCACGTCCTGTTAGTGGCATCTGCATTCACAGGCTCCTGCATTAGTATCCTAAGCTGATGAAATACCTTGTTGAAAGTGTTCTATATCGTTAATCTGCTCTGAACTCTTTCCATCACATACCATGCCAAAACAAACCCCAATCCATCCCTGATTATTTAGGAGGCTTCAGTTATAAAGAGACACCTTTAACTTCATGACTTATTTCATCACAATCACAATAGTTATTCAACCTGATTATATTTTTCAATTCATGATTTGAAATTACAATTTTATGTAATATTGATATAATTTTGTTAGATCAGAAGGGAATAACTCAATTATATACATTTTGCATCTTCAGTAATGCTTCCAACTAGGCAAAATATATATCCCTCCCATTTTCTGTTCATTTTGATTTTACAGAATCTTTGAGTAATATTTTCTTCTTTTTAAGTTTTTTAGGTGGGGCGGAGGAGTGAAGCTCACGAAATATATCACAAGGTTCATAACTGCCTTTTCAAGTTATCACAAACTTTTATCTAGAGGAAAAAAGAAAACCTAGTCATTAAAATTAGGTAAATTACCTGATCATTTTCATCCAAAAATGTTGTGAGCTCATCTAGTAACAATACTTTGCATGTTTCTGCCAGAGTGCCAGCGATAGCAACCCTTTGTTTCTGACCACCACTAAGAGTTTGGATTGGTCTCTGCAAAGTGAATAGGAAAAGAAGATTATGCATGAAGTATAATGGGCAGCTCTTACCATACGCCATAATAATCAATTTGAAAAATATGCTAATGACATACTCGCAAGTAGTCATACATGCCAACAGCATCCAAAGCTTTTGCCACTCTACACCTGATCTGGTCAGGGGTCAGGTTGAATTTACCAAGGCCAAATGCCACATCTGCTTCTACTGTAGGCATTACTACCTACAAAAGTAGAATATTTAATACCCTAAAATCTTAAGATGTTAGAGAATGGGCTCCGCAATGTACATCCTGCTTTAAGCTAATTTATTATGAAATTTCACCATAGATAAATTAGAAAGTCTTATTATGGTAAAATGTCACCCAAATATCACTAAGAACATGAATGTAGATTATATTAGTATGTCAACATGTTCGACGCTGAAACACAAATAAGGTGCCACAGTTTTAACATAAATTAAAATATCATGTAAAAAAACTGAACACACTTCAGTAGTCTAATGAATGGAAAGGCATAACCGTATGTAGATATGCTAAATATGATTTTTTTTTTACAAATACAAACCTCTGACCCTTTTTTCATAAAAAAAAGTTAAACATTGGAGACTGACTACTACAGTGTTGCTATGAAGCCTAATTATAACTAAATTGCTTCTTTTAATTGTAAAGGAAACAAAAATTCATTATGTTCCTTACTTGGAATCTGTCATTGCACAACTGAGCCAAAAGAGCTATCTATCACTACTACTACAAGGAAAACTAGTTATAGAATAGAAATTTAAATATGGTGACGCCTTAGCATAAAGTCAACATATAATCCTTTACTTATTTCTTATTCTAAGAAATCTTAGTCTACATTACCATGGAAAATTATTGAGCCTAATAGAGAAGAAACAACATTCTAGCTAACCTGATGATCTGGGTTCTGGAAAACAAAACTCTTCGGTTTCCTCACTTGGATAAATCCATCAGTTGGACTCAAGAGACCTGCCAATATCTATTTAATTCATAGCACAATTACTTTTTTGCAGGAAAACATAAATGTGATAGATGACATCATGGATCAAAAAAGCCATAGTTAGATGAATCATAATATTATATACTAGAAAAACATAAAGCAACAAAAAAAATGACAATCTACTATAAAATTGACAAAGTAGAATCTAGGGTATACCTTCAAAAGGGTAGATTTTCCACAACCATTAGGTCCAAGAAGCATCCAAAACTGACCAGAAGGAATCTGAACCGAACAATCCTTAAGAATCGGTAGTAATTTTCCTTGTTTTGTACTAATAGAAAAATTCAAATTTCGACCTTCAATGGCGAAATTCTCAGTTGCATTATTGTACCTGCTTATACAAAAACCCCCAAAAAAAATACAAGTAAACAAAAACATTATAAATAATTTTCTCCTATAGACACCCAAGAAGAAACTAGCAAATATTCATCACAACGGAGATACCATTCTTAGTCAGAACATAAAAGTGCATCTATATGTCAAACACAACCATTGGAGCAAAGGTGTTTGATAAAATGCCTGAATGAAAATGAGGATGAGAAGTAAGGGTGTGGAACCTGGTGGGTGTGCTGGAGTGAAGGGGCGTTAGTTGGGGTGCTGAGGAGCGAAGGAGAGCACAATGGTTCATTTTGTCAGCATATACAAAGGGGCCGTTATTTCGTAACCGAATTAACTACCAAAAACTGGACAGATGAATTGGGGTGGTAGTAAAGCTTTCAGCTGCTTGACAGATAACAAGAAAGAGCCTTTAGACTGTGCCCGAAGAAACGAAAAAACTATATTTTTAGTCAAAAATAATAATTTTTAGAGAATAGATATTTTCACAAGTAAATGTTAAATTTTATAGTTACACAAGTTCCTATTCACATAAATAAATAACAAGTGTGGTTCACCCTTAAGTGAGAGATAATTTTGTGGAACTAACACTTTCACTGTGAAAATATCAATACTTTAATTTTTATTATTCATAAATTTATTATACATTAGTTTTAAAATATAAAATCTAATTTCTTTTTAGAGACAGTTTGACATATTTTTAAATTTAAATTTACATAATTATTAAGTCAATAAAATTATAAGTATTGTAAATTATTAAAAAAGTATTACAAATTACAAGATTTATTGTTTTAAAAAGTTAAATATATCACACTAATTTAAAATTTTAAAAATGTCTCTACGAGATTTTGAAAATTTATATTAATCTTGTTTTTTGAAACATAATGAGTAATTTAATTTTAATGTGTAAAATGTGTAAATAGCATGTGCACTTTTAAAGGACGCATGGTAAAAATAACATGAATCCTCTATTTATTTTACAGGTAATTTTTAACAGTAATTTTTTTAAATAATTATAATTTTTTCTAGAATTGGTCAAATTTCATTTAGGGGTGAAAATGAGTCGAATCTCAGCGAACACTCTAATGCTCAAATTCAGCTCGACTAGAAAAAATCGAGCTCGAATTCGACTCGAATTCGACAAGGAATTTCTAATTTTGCGTCATATTTGACTCGGATCATTATTCGGACCTACTCGGCTTGTAAGTACTCGACTCGTTTACAAAACGAGTTACTCACGAGCCTTCAATTCGAGTTTCGAATATGAACCATTTTACTTAATACTGAACCACTACATACTAAATTGATTATTGAACTAATGTTTATATATAAAAGTCTTTTACTTTTATTTATGTAAAGAAATTACAAAGAATGTAATACGAATTGAGAATCAATTCACTAATTTATTCAAGTACAATTTTACACAATTTAATCCTACACTTTATAAATTATAAAGATTGATACAAATATCACATATTTAGCTTGTTAGTATGGATCAGACTAGTATTCGAATATGATCCATCGAGCATGTATCGAGTATGGTTCGAGAAAAAATAAAATACTCGAACCCTAATCTGAGCGAATACTGGTATACTCGAATTCGACTCGTGTATCATTAAACAGAAAACGAGTATGGATCATATTCGACTCGAATCAACTTCGAATTCGAGATTTGGATCATATTTTTGAACCGATCTCGAGTCGAGTATTGAGCTACTCTGCTCGGCTAACACCCCTAATTTCATTAAAACAAATTGACAGCCAATAACAAAAATATGATGAAAAGGGTAATTGAGGTAAATATGACTCGTGTGGTTCTTTCTTCGCTGTTTTTTCTCTAGTCAGAAGCATTTCTAAAATTTCAAATTTAGATACGAAGACTCTTCTCTTTTCTCTTTTTAATACTCTCTCTTAGATCTTTCTATTATCATTAATTTACACTATTGTTTGATTGTTGTTTAATGTTCAATGTTGATTTTTATTTTAATAATAAAATTTCATTTTATTTTGTAAATTTAAATGTGTCATAAATTTTATCCATAATTATACATTTTATAATTTATGTATATAAAGGAGCAGTGACCGAACCAGAATATTTTTAGAGGGGGTCAAAATATATCAGTAATATATATATATATATATATATATATATATATATATATATATATATATATATTTATTTATTTTTGAGGGCTAACTAAGCCCAAAGGCTAGCGAATCCGACTTCAATTCTTTTTGAGGGCGACCCCAACCAAGGAGGCTAGCTGCTCTTTTATCCGCAGCTGTCTCTGACAGAGAAGGTGTGCTGGTGGAGAGAAAGGCGACATTAGCACTTGTTGAATTGGTCTTCTGTGAGTGCAAGAAATTCGGAGTAGTGAAAATATAAGTAATAAACTGATTCAACTTATCCCAACCCAAGGGGCATCCCCGCCTTTTCTTTTCAACTAGTTCAACTTGATCGACGGTGCACGCGGAAGGAATGACAGATCAAGGTGTGGTTTTTTCCTCTCGGCGTAACCGGTCTTCTCTCTTACCTGTCCTATCTATAAGAAAATAAATAAATAATAAATAGTCGGCTTCTATTTTCATCGATCTTGGCGTGGGTGTCTTGCTTTGTCTTGATTACAGAATAGACATCCCAGGAAATCCATCCCCCTACTCTTTCTAAAGATAACTGCCATTGAGCATTGAAACTAAAGAGGGAAAGGAAGATATGAAGGACTATACTAAGCCAGAGATGAGATGCGAAAAGAAGGAAGGTCCAGGTAAGGCCTAACCACTGTTTTCAGATGCAGATGAAGAGGAGGTGCCAGTCTTTGAGGTCTAGGAAAAACCGATGCCATTTTTTGGCTTGGTCGATCATCGAGTTAGCTCTCCTACAAAGAAAGATTTTCCAATCCTCTTACTGTTAGGAATCGATCTAGCTGCTTATCCGATCGTTTAGTAAGGACATCACCCGAAAGTAAGTTCAAAAACTTTCCTTCTGAGATGCCTGTTCTCAGGTTTGACTTATAGGGTGCTAGGCTAGAGAGCTAATTCATCCGCATCTGTTGGTGGTTAAGCTAGCTCTGGTTCATTTGACCGAAGAAAAGACTGACATTTATATTACCCAGCTCGAAAGAAATTTCCGTATAAAAATAGAGTTTTTTGTGGTTGGAAAAAAAATGCTTTTGAACCACAAGTTATTATAGAATCTTGCTTGAACATGAATATTGGCCTAGTAAGTAAGGCGACATTTGCGTCGATCACAGATGATCTCACTCAATCTTATCAATTCACCAATTTCCTCATTTCTTGCATCTCTGACGAAAGACCTAGAAAGACAACTTCTAAATGCAGCCTTTCTCTCCACCAGAAACCAACCATAGGTCAACCGAACCCAAGGTGCGTAGCGGGCGAAGGCCCTAAGAAAACTACTTAAAAAACAGGAACAAAGAGCCTTGCGATATTAATCGCAGGTGTGCTTTTGGTCTTAGCCCTGAATGAATCGGTTGTTCCACTACCAATGCTTGTAGTCCCGTAGTTGTCTAAGTTCAGATAGAATAATCACTCGACTACTAGGGAAAGTGATTACATACCTTGGCAGAATAGTCATTTCATCCCAAGAACTAGATCAATGGCAGGGAACCCTAGGTAAGCAAAAATGCCAGGAGAAGGACTACTTGCCTAAGCTCTCTCACTTGCTCTATCCAAAGCGTCTATCTCTAGCGAAAACTGTTAACTCTTTCATTTCTACGACCAACCGAGAGTCCCTGTGCTATGGCTCACACCCGGAATAAGGTTTTTTTCTTGATCTGCTTTAGCCTTGTTAAGCTTTAAAGTACTTATTGCAACTGTAACCGCGGTTACAGAAATAAGAAACTTCTCTTTGACTGAAGCACTTGAACTTCACTTTCCAACTTGTTGGGAGTAGGGGCTTTCACTGGAACTGAAACTATATCTTCTGTTCAACTCGACTTCCTTAACTTAAAGACTTTGAGGGTTTGTAGGGCTTTCCACTCGCGCTACCCGAAAGGAACTAGAAGTAACCTTTTCTCTAAGCTAAGCCGCAAAGAAACTGGAACAAAGAAAGAACAAGGATTTCATCCGGAAGCAAAAGTGCTTTTTTCACGAATTCTAGGCTATTGTAGAGGGATGGATTAAGCATTCCTTTGAACGTAATGAAAAGATCTAGGGTAGAAAGTAGCTCCCCAGTAGCTCAAAGAAAGTCTCGTCCCGACCTGGGGTTGGCTTGAGAAGGAGAGTCTCGCCGGTTGTTAACAAAGCGACATGCAAGGAAGCAAAGATGAACCGGCTTGGGGGGAATAAATAATATGAATTGGAGGGTGAGTCCTTAACACCAAACTACCTTCTCTTCTAATCCTGCTACGAAATATGGATTTTCAGGCTCAATTCCAAGGTAAGGTTTTGAGCCAATCAAGTAAGCGAGTACCTGTATCCGTCCCTGCTGTTGCAGGTGATGAAGTAGTGGGAGTAAGAAAGGGTTAGTGAATGAAATTTCCTTCAAACCTGTCAGTGTGAAATCAAGCTTCAGAGTCAACAGAGTCAAACGGTGAAACGAAATCTCTTTCATACGAATCTTATCTTATGCTTGCCCAAGGGGATTTAGAGTCTGTATTTAGATATATACAGACAATATTCTCTTCCATCTTTGGAGACACGATAAACGCATCTGGAACGGGCAAAACATGCATAGGTTGGATGAGAGAGGATAAATCCTGAGCTAGGTTCAAAAAAGATGAACCCACCCTAAAACCATAATAAAAGGCGAAATAAAAAATGAGCCATCTTTTGGCATTTACAAAAAGGGGATTTTTTCCCCATAAATACAGAAAAAAAGGGCTCATTTTAATTGCCAAGTCAAAAGAGAAGGAACTATAATAAGGAAATCGACAAGAATTTTTTTGAAAAGCCCGGTTCTCTTTGTCTTCGAGCTTTTTTTTACGTCCTAGTTTCTTCATCTTTATATGTTTTGGCCACGTCCATTTTCGCTCCGAAGAAGAAGGTTTGGATCTTTCAATCTTATGTCGTGAGGGATGTGCCCTATGCTATGTCCATAAGATACCACAACTTTTAGTGTTCTATGATTCACCTCTGAATAATGAGTAGGTAGTTCGACCCTTTTTCTTTTTCTCTTCATAGTAAACTGATGGGGGGATATGGAGCAATAGGTCGAATTACTATAAAAAGAAGAGTTGTAAACTATAGGACAGGTAGGAAGATTTCGGTTTTTCTCGTTCCTTCTCTTCAATAAGAATAGGGATGGATCAAAATTACTCTTCATTCTGTTGTGCTCAGCGAAAGAACTGCCTAAGCATACTTTTTTGGATCCAAACTTCTTTGTTCCTTCTAAGTCTTCTTCTTGCATAGAAGAACGCAACTGTTGCAAAAACTGGCCTTTTAGTAGTAGGCGGCATCCCCTCTTAGTTTTGAGTAGGCGGAACCATTCTATTTTGGTTCTTCTCCACATTCTTACCGGGTGATCCCGGAATTTTCCTATTCTTTTTTCAACAGATATTTCGATATAGAAGGATCTCCTTATTTCTTCACCGCAGGCTCTCGCATCATTTTCTTTAAAAGATATTATATCACCGTGGGAAACTTTAAAATGAGTAATGCTTACCATTCCATTATTCACATAAACCCTTCGATGACTTATCGGCTGCCTTGCTTGAGGAATAGTTTCACGAAAATGGAGACGAACCAGAATAACGTCCGATCTTGTTTCTGGATTGAGTGGAAAAGGGATATATGAAGTTCGTTTTGTTCCTCTGTGCATCTCTGTGATGGGTAAATCTCCATGAAAAAGGGAAAACTTTCGTGTAGTTTGTGATTGGATGTAACTGTTAAGATTTTCTCTCGAATAAAGATTTCTCTTAATAGATCTCTTCTTGTTCCTCAATCTTCGGAGAATGCGGCGTTGTATTATTGTAAGTTCTCTGTTCCAAACATTTCCTGAAAGTAGACGACAAGTTTTAAATCTTAACGCAGGAAAGGGCATATTTCGTTGAATCAGTCTTTTTCGCCACATCGGGGTTATGGGAGTCGAACCCAATTCTGTTGTCCGCCGAAAACCCCCGAACGAGCAAAGCTCTAATATGTTATTGTTGACAAGGGCTTCCGCGACACCCCTTTGCTACTCGATACGCAACTGCGCATCCTGCACACCCTGATTGAGTTTGATTGGGCCCTGCAGTGGTAGAACCTGGTGAACCGGGCTACTCCTTCCTTCGGGTCCGAGGTTGAGGTAGGCTCAGGCTCTGACGCTATAGGCAAATTGAGATCGAAACGCATGGGCGGAAGAAGGAGATCGGTACTCTTTTTCTCGCCCCCAGACAGATCAGTTGATGGATAGAGGTTCATCTTACGTCGAATATGCCACTCCGGACTCTCCTTGAACAGGAATCATTACCTTCGATAACATCAACTCATATTGCAACTCATCTCTTCACCGAGATCGCTGCCCACTCTAGCAAAAACTATACGCATCAAATGAAGGTGACTGGCCCGATCCGAAGAGAGAAGAGAAAGTCATCACTTCTTTGTGCTAGTCTTTCTAATTTTGCAGCTCTTTCCGGGGCCTATCCCGGATGAGAAAGATACAAAGCCTGTTGACTCTGATGCTTGCTTGATGGGAGAAATGGGTTGGGATCTCTGTCGCATGCAAATCTTTCTATCGGGAAAGCCTCGCTTATTCAAAGGGCGGATTCTTTATTACCCTTTTTGCTCATAAGTAAGTAAGCATTGGTAGGAGCGGCGGGATGATGATGAGTATATAAAAAAAGAAAGACCAAAAAGAATAAATGGCAAGATCCATTTTATATCGATGGAGGAAATAACGATGTGGAAAACAGGACAGGGATTCTCTACAATGACACTGTAGACCAATTGAAAGGGATGTAGCGCCGCTTGGTAGCGCCTTTGTTTTGGGTTAAAAAGGTCACGGGTTCCAATCCAATCCTGTCATCCCTACCTATTCTTCTCCTCTGGGCAGTAACGAGGGATCCATTGAGATCGATTCAAATTGGACATACAGAATCTTTTTCATTTTATGAGACTATATGCATGCAAGATGTATTGGGGGTACAAAAATAATCCTTTTCTTTACAGTCGTATCTACTGTGATAAGAAAGCGCTCTTAGTTCAGTTCGGTAGAGCGTGGGTCTCCAAAACCTGATGTCGTAGGTTCAAATCCTACAGAGCGCGATTCCGTTCTTGTTAGGTCTAATTACAATGAAAGAACTTCACTAACTTAAACAGCAACCTTAATTTTACCTCCTGCGGATTCAAGAAAGGAGGAAGTAAATAAAAAAGATATGTTAATTAATCAAAGGTCCAACTGATCGCCGCGTCTGTATTGTAAATATGCAGTTACGAATAATCCAGCCAAAATATAATATGTGTTTATGTAGCTATTGGTCAAAAAGCATCTTCTGTGGCTCAGGTAGTGACTACTTTCCAGGAAAGGGGAGCGATCTCCGAATCTCTAAGCAAGAAGGATTGAAAGTTTGAAAGACCTTAAGATTGCATAGTCGACTATGATAACTCTCTTCTCTCTCTGCCTTTCCTTCTGTCAAACGTCTTGCGCTGTACCCTTAAGCTAGCTTTTGCGTCAAGGGGGTAGCGACTGTTTAAATAACCCGTTCTATCTATCATATACTGGTGTCCGCTTTTCACGAGAATCAAGTTTACCAGTTGAAAAAACGACCTTCTTTTTAAGCCTTCATTCCTTTTTCGGTTACTTGTCCTCGAGGTACGATGTTTGTGAAGGTGGTAGATGCTACATTAGAAGTGAAGGATGCAATTAAATTCTTCTGACTGGCGCAGATGATTGTCTCCTTTAAGGTAGGAGAGGCGTAGTGCAGGTTCTCGCTGATAACGTTGCTAACTATTTTTGTATGTTGCAGCAGGCAAGAAATTAGAGCACCGGTCAGTAAGCGAACTGAAAGATTGGAAGAATTTCATTTTCTCGTCCACAAATAGGAGTTAACCTAGTGAAGCCTAGAAGGATTCTCTTGAGTCATTGTATATTAATAAAGAAATAAGTAGTTCAAATAGCTGCTCCAGCGAAGCCTTTAGATGCGGACATAGCTCATGGCGAAAGGCCTTGAATCACTCCTTTCCATTCCATTGGGTCTAGCAGGCAAGAGGGGAGGATGCTCTCCTATTATGCTATGCCCCAGTTGCAGCGGTGCCGAGATGCCGGGGATAAAGTACTAGTTCGCTTAGTCAATCTTTTGCCTACATCTCTAGCTGCACAAGGCCAGTATGTGAATACTTGGAGAGTGCAGTACAAGGTAGGCGTTGCTGCTTTGCTTGGTTTATAAGCTCGCTCGTAAGGCGAGGATAAGCAGTTCTATCGGAGTCTCGATTCGCGTCAATCTGTACGGCCGGGCTAAATATGCAAGCATTTGAGGACTAAAATCTCCATTTAGGGACCGAGGGCTGTGAAGCATGCTGGGAATGAGGTAAGGACCTCTTCTCTCTGATGTAGCCAAAGTGAGAACCATTCGACCGAGGTCGAGATCTTTTTTGCTGTTAGCGGGTCGGTAAACTTCGCAGCAGGAGCAGAGCAGTCTTTGTGTGCTTGTAGACTCATGACGCAACACGACTTCACCCGTTGGTTCACGAAAAAATAGAAGTCCACCTGAGCCTGCGATAGCAAGAGGAACCATAGACGAAAGAGAATAGAAAGGAGTCAATGAACACCTTTGGGAGAAGACTTGCTGAAGAAGATCCTCGCGGCCCAGTGATGTCAACTCAAGGAACATTCGAGGGAGCCTTCACGCTACACCCTAACACTTTTTTCTCTGTTGCTTGCCACAATCCTTTGTATGATTATGATAAAGTACCACCAACCAAGACTAGCAGGGACTAATTCCTCGCTTGCTGAAGGGTTCCTCGTTTTCTATAAGCAGACTTTGAGACTATACGAACAAGAACTAGATCACACCTAGTGCTTTTGGTCGTTTTAAAAAACGAAGGAGTAGACCGAGGAACTCTACCTTACAAACTTGCCTGCCGATGAAACCTTTGTGCCGGGGTTCGATCTGCTATGGTGAGATTGGGACTACCAACCTCTATTCGGGAAGGAAGAGAGCATTACGAATTACCCTATTTGAGATACTGAAAAAAAGTTCTAGTACTTCCTCAGAGCGATTGAACTAGCCTTTTGACTAAATAGATATGAGCATAGAGAGGGAATCCTAAACTATAGGAAAGAAGGAGAGCTACTTGCCAGCAGAAGGAAAGGAAGAAGCAAAATCGCATGTAGTCACTCACATTATCTTTACTTTACGTAATCCTGTTAGTGCAGCTCTGCTGGAAGAGATTCTAATGGAAAGAGTACTCTCATTAAATTAAAGCAGGGTGACATATTACCGTTGACCTCACACCAAATTTCCTCTTTTCGATCCCCCTCTAAAAGGCTATCGGGTTGTCATCGACGTTGACAAAACAGCCTCCGCAGTTTTAGTTTAAAGCTTAGTCCCCTTTAGAGTAATACTATTGTCGTTCTCTGGTTGTATTAGCTTCATAAAAGGAAGTTAGCTGGGGTAACTGGAGGGATAAAGACTTACTTTTATGGCAGGGTAAAGGCACTTTAGGAAATCCCAGGGGTAGTGAGTTAACTATGCAATGATAAGCACTATTCAATGCCGTTCCTACTGGCTGTATGTTCAGGCGCCGGGTGTAGTCCTGATCCTCTTATAGCTGTAGGGTAAGTCATTAAAGAGAAAGGTTTATCCAGGGTAGTGACAACTTCTATAAACAGTCTTTCCTATTCTCCGGTAGACAGGAATCTCAATTCAACTCTATTCCAGCTCGACTCTTGATACTCTTTATCAGGTAGACAGGAAGCTCAATTCAACTCTATTGATGCTCGACTCTTGGATGTTTGATAGGGTAAGTATTTCCTAAAACATGATAGAAAAGAACGCCTTTCTAGAACAACGCATATTGATAATACCAAGACTGGATACTTCAAGAGCTTCTACGCATGAAGTTACCTCTCAACCATCGGACATTCAGTCAGTTCAATTCCCAGCCTTAGGTCAGCTCCTCATTCACAATGGCTTAAGAGTTATGAAGGTTACTATCTGTCCTAAAGGAAAGGAAGAAAAGAATAAATTCAGTCTTTTTAACCCTTCTTTGTCTTCCCCACTTTCAGGATCAATATCAATGCCCGCCTTCTTGTACTGATGTGCTTTTTTCTTTGAATGACTGGCTTTCGCCTAGAATCATACATCCACTCAAAATTCCGGGTATCCTTCATATGGGATACCATGCTAGTTTCCCTCTCAGACCAGTCCTTCATCCGATCCTTAGGTATGGTTGACTTGACTGATTAGGCTCACGGGCCTTAGCTTAGATTGGACAAGTAAACTTCCCTTAATAAAGAACATAGGCTCACCGACCGAAACAACTTTGACTGAGAGTGAAGGGCAAACCCCTAAAAGATGAACAAAGTGAGCTGAGCTGCCCATGCTTTACCCATCTGACCCGCTCCCTACTTCTCTACTTCGCGGGACTAACCAAAGAGACGAGGAACTTGCACCAAAGAACAACAATACGGTCTACCGGACTGAGACCGACAGACTGCTATCAAGCGGGAGAGAAGGTTGCTCCAGATGAGAGTTGGTCGTGTATATTGCTTTCTCGCCTAACTACAGGTAAGATTCACAACCTCTTCTATCAATATAGCTAGTAGAGTCTATTCCTTTCCGAAACTATACGGTACGATTACGATGGTGGATTACTTATTCCGATCTACATCTCCTCGTGCTCGCCTATGGCTTATACCCTGACTGGAACGGGTTGAATCAGAAATAGCAAACTCAGAGAGGTGACACATTCTACGCAATGAGAAAGCCTTCTACAAAAACTTTTTTTTAAGCGAGTTTAAGCAAGCTAATTAGAAAGTGTCTCAGATGAGAAAGCCAGGCCACTCTTTGCGAACCTAGATCTATTACCATTTTAGTTTGAGTTTTGTAGTCCCTTCTTTTAGCTTCGCGAAAGCTATTTTTTTCCCTTGGAACAAGTGATGAGTGCTAAGGGTTTAAAGCCTGATAGTTGGAGTGTGAAGTCCATGCATTTTGAGTGCTTCCCTTCCAAACGAGCAACTTACAGAAAGTCTTCTTGCTTTTAGGAACTGTCGCTCTCAAGTGGATTCAGTTGAATTGGCTGGTCTCATAGAGAAAGAAGTAGTGGATCCCGTTAACGGAGTTCTATGTCTGGTTTTCGGTGAAAGAGATAGAATAGTGATAGTGTAGGCAACTCACTCAATCAAATTGCAGTTGGTCATTTCCTTGCTTCAGGAAAGAGAGAACATCTTATTATCTTCCTTCTGTGACATTTGCCCCGAAAAAAGCCTATTCTATACTAGTCTTCTATCCAACAGTGCTTACTCTTGTTGCGGTTCTCTTTCGACTTCAGGTTGCAGGAGAGTATGGGAGCTGGCTATACTAATAAGTAGTTTAGGGATAACTCGCCCAAAGGTTCATTCCTTCCCTACCCTATTTTATAGGTGTGTTGACAAAGGAAGGGTGTAACCCGAAGGGGCACATTGCTAGAAGGACACATTTCCACTCAACCCATTATTGAAAGCAAGGATGAAAGAAAGGTTAGCGTCCTACCTTCTTCTTTGTTTCCGTTCTTTCCTCCCCAGCTAAGCTAATTGAATACCAGCTTCTGAGTGGAAAAGAGAAGTAAGATAAGCTGCAAAACCAGATACCAGAGAATCCACCAAAACTGGGGAATCAACAGAAGAAGCAGAAGAAAGAAGCTCGACCAGGGGTTTCAAACTGATTGACAACCAAGGGAGGAGATGAGCTAGCGAATCAGAGCAGAAACCAAGTGAATTACTTTACTTGGATCTCTTTTTAGAGGAAGAAGGGAATCAAGCCCCTCTCTTCATTGACTCTTGGTACCTAGACACTTTGAATCAATCCCCTCTGTATATGTATCTGAGTTCGACACTCCATCCCAGATCTCTAGGAAAAGGGCTGAGAGCAAGACCATATCTAGTGAAAGTGACTAGCCCCTATACTAGCTCTTAGTTATGAGAACAAATAGTTTGACAGTTATGATTGAAATGGAACGAATATTAATTTAGTGAATTAGTGAATCTTACTTCCATCGACTAAGATTCTAGCATTCAGCTGTGCCATTTCTTTATTAGTTTAAGCTTGAAGTGTGAATGGATTTCCAGATAAGAAGCGCTACCCAATATTGAGCATGTGTCGGTAAAGGAAATCACAAATGAAAGGAAGTGAGTGGAAAGTCTTTCTCGGTACTTTAGCATGGTAATGAAGAGGAAATCCTGTAAGTGAAGGCCAAGGAGGGCTGACATAATTGATTCATGCTTTGCCTTATATAAGAAGGATGACTATAAAACACTTTTTTACCATAAGATGCTTTATTCTCAAAAGTACTAAATGATTTCCTAGTTCGATTTCTATACTTGCATCAAGTGGTCTTTTCCTTTCAGCCCCTGCACCCTATCCTATACTTGACGAGCTAGTTTCAGTTGTTGGAATTGCTTTCCTTCTCCTGGCAAGTAAAGAGCTAGAGGATTAGGTCAGGCACAAAAGAGACTGTTTCAATCCAGCGGATACAGTACTTATGAAGCATGAAAATAGAAAAGAATGCTATTTGGGCATTGCTTGTGTCGACCAGCCAAGCAGATGAGATTCTGTCTCTTCCTTTACTATTATCACTGACATTAAGGTTGACTCTCTCCATGCTCGTTTCACTCCTTTCCGTGAAGAGCATAGTAGGCACCAAGTCGCAGTGACAACGCCTTCCTGCGTTGGTCCTCTGTTAATCAAGCAAGAACAAACAATCATTCATCGGAGGGAGCGTGGATTGTTTTCCAGTCAGGCAGATAGGTGCTCCTTTAAGACCATTGATTGTCGCTCTTTGAACGAGCAGAGACGAACACACCATTCCAACGGCAGGAGGAGGAGGATAAACTTTCGAACCCGACACATCCACTGCACGATCCTTTGAGCCGTAGTTCCGGGATTGGATTGCAAAGGGAGCGGGAATGCTTTGAAGCTCAATGAAGTTAAAGCCCGTTGACCTAGGAGGGATCTATGGAGTTCTCTCTGTCCTCCCTTTGCTTGAACTGGACTTTTTTGAAAAGGTGCTTTGCACTATATGCTGGCTCGCCCGGTCAAGCAAGCTAGCCAGTCAATCCAGCCGTTTTCTTGTTTGGTGCGCTAGTGTGCCTGACTTATAAGTAGGCGTTTTCTTCGCTGGGTTAGATTCCCGATCCACTCCTCTTCATTCGCAGGAAGCATTACTCATTTCTTCAGAGTTGAAGAAAAGGCTACCGATTTCCCACTGACTATTATGTAAGGGCTGGACCCTTGGATGAGAAATTCATGGCTAAGTTAGTCCGTTTTCAAAATAGTACGAAGCTTTCAATTCAAACACCTTTTTTCTATTCCTATGGTACTAAGGTAGGCAAAGGTAGATAAGTCTCTGGCGTATGTAGCTAACTTAGTAGATAGATAGCATGGATCCCATAGAGCTCTCAGTCTCCAGCCTAGTCTATGACTCATAGTCTTCGCTTATACTTAGAGTAGTTCGCCCTCTTTATAAGTCAGGTAGTTCCTTAGTGTTCGCTCTCAACAACTAGTACGCCCTGTTCTCGAAAGCCAAAGAGCAGCTAAACTAAACTTCACTTACATAGGCTGGGGCTGGGGGTGGATAAGGTTCTTTCTTGCTATCGATCTATTACGGCCAGCTTTCAGAGTCTAAAAAGTATATGGCCAAGGGATTAAAACCTAAAGGTTCCAAACCTCGAAGTCTGTAGTTGACTCCTGATGGATAGAGGATGGCTCGCTTCTGCCTTCCCAACAGTCCCATCCCTTCCCAAAATCTTGTTTCAATCAATCCGATCAGGCTACGACGCATATTGCCAATAAACGCCGCTATGCCTTCTTCCAAGACCGATATACCAATCAAGGAGTGTTCATTCCGCGAGTTTGTTCCAAAAGAATCTCCGGATTCGATCTGTTCAGTTCGGGAATGAATTCTCTTTGTCAAGTCGCTTTCCCGGTTGTTCGGAATGGATCGAAGAATGAGAGAGATTTCTAATCTCGATTTGAAGGGAGTGCAGTTCCATTGTTCAAGAAAACGGGATTGCAAGCAGCACGGGAAAGATTAGATGGTCCGAAACAGCAATCAATTGATGGTAGGGATCACCCAGAGGCTCATTCCACTATCGGCCGGTATGGAGAATGGAGATTGAAAGGACTTTTAGATGAAAGATAGAAAGCCTTACTGATGATTCGACGGACGGAATAAGCTGGCGTACGAAGGAGGAAGGCAACTATTTCAAGTCAAAGCCTCTAGAAAGAAAGAAAGCATTGGCCCGAACTTAGGACTCTTATTCCCAAAAGTTTCGAAGGACAGGCTGGCTTGCATGGCTTAAGCCTAACTTGGGTACTTGACAGGGCTATATGAAAGGTGTCTTGTGGTTGCAAATCCGTATATAGATAGAGCTCAATTACATCGACCCTCTCTCATATTACATTGACCTTTGCCCTTCGCTGATGGTTGTTCGTTCCAGGGGCTAGCGATCAAGAAATTAAGAGATAGGGAGTCCCTACGCTATAGTAACACCGGGAGACAGAGAACCACCAAAGAAATAAGGTAAGGTCGGGGGCCTAACTTGAAACATCCTCTTTGAAATGCCTCATTCTCTTTACGGAATACCTTATTGACCTTTCACTCGAGCTTGAGTCTTCGCTTGAGCGGGTACTCGTCCCGCTTAGGATAGAGGATAGGATACATCCCCTTGGCGTCTGGGTTTCGGTGGTAGGAGGAATCCCCATAGCTGCCACTGCAATAGCCCTGTCTTCTCTATCCAGTGAATATAGAGAGCTTCTTCCCTTAGCTAGATACGGCTCTTTCGAGCAATCAATCTGCTTATCGCTTCAAAATAAGTCACTTCCTGCTAAGCAAAAAGGGGGTGGACTACACGAGTCTTATTTTCTTTCTTAGTCTTAATGAAAAAGAAAACCTCCCATGTACTTTCTTAAAACCGCCAGCTACCCTTTTGAATTGACATCTCTGATATTTTTTTAGTTGGTTATTAGTAGGGCCGATAATAGAATAGTTGGATAAAGTAGATTCGGACAATTAATAGGTACACCGGTGTACTTTAGGAAAGGAAATAATCTCAATATTATGGATTTTCTCAAAGAGGTCTTTAATGCCATTGTGGCGAGGGACCGTACTTTTTGGTTATTATTTATCCTTATCCGAGTTTTCGTTCTATTCCTCATCTATCTATTTCTTGCTTTAATTATCCATCGAGGCGATAGGAGGGAGATAGAAAGCATTGCTATAAAGGAGGGGGTTGATGTTCGATTCATATACTCGTGGAGCTGGAGATCCGTCACCCAACTGACCGAAAAAGGGGCACTCCTACTCCTACTCAGGGAAACCAGCCCCCGTCCCCTTTGGAGCTTTCTTAGAATTGGAAGAATATATGTTAGAAGGTGCAAAATCAATAGGTGCCGGAGCTACTACAACAAATTTAGGAACACTGTATTATTATGCGGGAGGGCTGCCCTGTCTCGTATCAAGCTATGGCAAAATGAAGAAAAGGGTGCCGACTGCTACTAAGAACCTAACAGAACTTTTCAAAGACCAGGGCGGTTGCCGCTTTCAAGACTAGAACGAAGGTCGAATCGTACTACTCTATTCCTTCGGCCATACAATCATGGCATTGTGGATCTCATAAGACCTATGGTGCCATATAAGATAAGCATTTCCAGATCGGGTAAAGATTTTGAGATTATAATTGAGTGAGGGCAGCGGTTCCTCCATAATAGCTATGAAAAAGGGAAGTGGAATTTCACCACGAAAGGTAAGGAAGAACTGTGGTTCAACTCCACAGCGTGGTTAGAGCAGCACCACAAGCCAATCAACCAACAAATAGATACACTTCACAGAAGGAAGAGATAGAATAAGCGCTGTGGGATGCTTCTCCGGAATTAGTAAAGGAAATAAATGCCATTTTGGACAAAAAGGGAAGACGGGGTTTTAGAAAGTTGCACGAAGCTTTCTCCTCCATCGATAGCAGTATCCGTCCTACCCCTTTCATCTGTATAGAAGCTTTCTCCTCTGCTGTTGAAAGAAATGGGTAAATAGGGGTCTTGCCGAAAGGACTTGGTCTCATTCTCAAGCCGTTGGAGCTGAATCCTTGGATTGCATGAATAGGCATGAACCTTACGAAGTTGATCGCCCATGTGTGCCTTTATGAACCATCAAAAGGAGGGGTGGATATTAAAGAGTGAATACGACAAAATGAGGATTTTAATAAGATTGTATGGGTTTGCTTGAATTGACAAGGACGCGAAGCGCCCACTTCAAGGAGGGAGGGGTAGCTATGACCAAGTCAGCCCATCGGACTCGAAGAAGGGAAGCGGAATGCCGAGAAAAATAGCTAAACCAACCGAACCTAATAGCTAAGCTAAGCTAGCCGAACCTCAAATAGAAAGCTTAGTCCCACCCGCGTTTTAGGAGATCACAAGCACAGATGAGCCGGCCAACGAGCAAGGTACGATGTTCAAGGGACGGTAGGCTACTGGAGTGAAAGCGAATGAGACAGATGCGAATGAGCCTTGTTGTTATGGCATAGCGGTTTCCGATCTACGTTTTGCGGATATGAGAAGTTGAGGAAAAAGTAGTGAATCAGCTGCCATCATCTCCAATGGCAATTTATCTTAACTCAATCGTTACGTTAGTTTGAGGTCTCGTGTGAGGTGTGACTGCTACGGCTGCTACACAGCCGTTATGATAACGAGCTGCGAACTCCCTTGTAGCTTTGGAACACTAGGTAGCTTGCCTGCCTCATTAGTAGCGTGGGCTGGCTTTTCTTATTTACCTGTAGTGAGTGATGTTCTAGTTCTTTGGTAGCTAGCTTTATAATAAGATAGAGAACCTAACTCTCCTTAACCGAGGGTGCGTTACCTGTTTCTCAATCGTTATATATATATATATATATATATATATATATATATATATATATATATTTTAATTTTTCCCGAACTATGAGACTAATAATTAGACTTTAAAATTTTTAGTCAACTGATTAGCTACTTTTATAGATAAATTATAAATTTTAATATTATATATTCAAAACCTTATATTGTGGTTCATGAGATTAATTAGCTTGAAAGAATAAATTTCAATAACAAAAACAAAAAAAAATAGAAGAAGAGAGATTAAATAATCTTGATAAGATAGAACTATGGTGAACTTATGGTCACTATAGTAGGATCCAAAAAAAATTATTTTATTTCTTAAATTTTTATTTTTAATTAGCTTACAGAGAGAATTGTTACAACTTTTGTTTGTCTCACTTTGATGATAAAGTAAAAACAGGAGAAAAATAAAGGAGAAAAGAAAATACATAAAAAAAAAAGAAGGGAAAGGAAAACAAATAACCCCTCGGAGATTCCAGGGTGGGGGGTCATATGACACTCCTGGACCCCCTAGTTCCACCTATGTGAAGGAGTGTCATATACAGAAGACATAAATTATATGTTATTTATAATTAAATAAATATATTGTTCTCAATCTTAGATGAAAATGGATATATCATTCTAGTAGATTGCAATACACTTAATTAAATGATTTGTCTTCATCATGTAAAGTAAAGACTTTAATCTAATGTATTGGTATAATTTTGAAATACATAGTTAAATACTATTATTATAAATAATTTTTTAATTACTATTAATGTGCAATTACTCTTAATCTTGAAAGAATAATGAACTTGATTTTATAATGTATGTCGCTTTAACATATTAAAGAGTGAGATTTTAATACAATCAATACCTCAATATATTGGGTGATATATGTTATGAAATTAGAACATATTTTTTCAAGATGAAATTCTACATTTAAATTATAATATCCCCTTGATATAATTTATTGGTTGATCACCAGAATCTTGGCCAAGTATTTTAGTAATTCAAATGACTAAAGTATTAATTTAATTTATTAAATTAATAAGTGATCAAAGGTTTATAAATTATGTACTCAAAGATATAAGCAGTAAATGTAGTGAGCTAACAGTTTTATTCCTGCACGCGTTTATGAATATTATTGTAGAGGAGTATTTTGCAAGATACTAATAGTGGAAGAATTTAATTATTAACTTTAATTCTATTAATTATAGAGTGCAGTTACAACTATTTAGTGGAATTAGTTATAATTACTATAATTCTAATGGATTAAAGAGTTAATCAGAAATTAGTATTATATTGGAGCTGGACTTAAAGAATCGTACTTGATCCCCACTCTAGCCCTTATTAAGAGATAACAAAATAGCAGAATACAATATATCAGAAAAGTTTTCAAATTATCTTGATAAATATCAGGGAGTTGAGGAGTCTATATATTCTATCACTTTACAGTATTTTGAGCCCACACTTAGAAAAGTACGTAATATTAAAAATAAGGGTCATAGAGAGGAAGATCAAGAGGGAGCAAAATTCATCATCAGAATAAGCTAAAATTATCCATTGTGTTACAATCAAGCACGAGGTATGCAATATAATATTTTATTATGCTAAATTATGAGAAAGATCTTGCGATAATAATTTTTAAAAGTAAAAATTATTATTTTATTTGAAAATCGTTTCCTACAATTGGTATCAGAGCTAACTCATAATTTTCATAAATCATGTTTATATTATTTAGTTTGAATTATATTCCCCAAGATGTACACCGAAAGGCCACTTTGTAGTTTATATTAGAGAAAACAGAAACAGACACATTGTTTTCTTAAATTAGTTAGCAGCTGAAGAGTTCGGGTTCGGTCATGACATGGACCTCACCTTTCCTTGTCAAGAAGACATTTCTCATACCCTAATCTCCTCATGAATGTTTTCATAACATATTTATAGATATATCCCAGCATATTCTAATTAATTAAGATGAATATTTAATTGTGCATGCATGATTGATACTCCCTCGGTTCCAATTTATTAGTCGCTATTACATAAAACACACATGTTAAGGATATCATTACTTTGTAATTAATATAGATCCTAATTTTCATATTTGTCCCTTATGTGTTAGTAGTCTCTCTCCTTCAATTAAGCTGCAAAATAACGTTAAATAAAGCAACATTTCCTCTTCTTCTCCATGGAAACTGACTTGTCTATTTCTCTTTTTGTAAGTGTATTGTCGACGCCAATTTTTTTTATCCCTTTTCATATGTGTTTCTTACCCTTTATGTTTTCTATGTGAATTTGTTTGATTTGAAGGATGAGATTTTCAGGAAAAGACCGACATATAATGTCGACGATTTGAAAAGATTTGATTTTTATTGGTTCAAATTAGACAGAGTCGCCAGTTGATATGATTTAAATGGTTGTACCAACTCAACCGAGTTTTAAAAAATTGTGCAATATGGCCCAATATTGAACTCTGTTTAATTGATCTTGAAAACTGAGATTCATAGAGTTCGGGGGCTTGATTAAGCGGCGGGGAGGGGGGGGGGGAGGTGTTAGGCACCCCCGACTTCCGTGAAACACGGTTACTAAGCTTTTTGTTCTCTAATTTGTGTGTATATGTGTGTGTGCATTGCAGTTAATTGGGCCTAAGTGCTTTATTTTGAAATAGGGCTATGCCTCTTTTGCACTTATATACAAAGAATTTGACTTGTATAAAAGTTCAATTTTAATACAAGACATATAAAATGATATTTTTGAAAATAGATTTTCAAACCCTCATGCTCACATAGTAATTGATGCATTTGAAACTTCCATTTTATTCTGTATTCGGCTTATTCTGATTTTATTCTCGAGATACGAAACATTTTCGACAAAATAATATATATATATATATATATATATATATATATATATATATATATATATATATATAAGTGTCGAGCTCCTTATGGGCATGAAAACCATCGAAGTGACCTGAGCACCACAAACCACAATTTGATTATGTCAGGGCCTTAAATTCGTATACCTGCTTTAAGGCCGAGGGTTACATTTACAAGGGGCTGCAAGCTATCTGTACAGTTCAAATTTGTCCATCATGAGAATCGGATCCAGATCCAAGGTATTGATCATAGATCCCATTATTCCTAGGCTCACAGAATTATTTAAAAGCTTGCACAACAAATATATTAAATTAAAATGCAAACTAAAATCTAGACGTCACAAAACAAAGGATTCGTTAGTTAAATCCTTACATGCACGTAGCCCAGCTTCCCGTTCTCTCTATATATAGATCTAGGGTCGCGTGGTTGCTTAATATTTACAAAACTAGAAAGAAAAATAGATTTAAATGAATCTTAGCCATTCTAACTAAAATATTCTAGTTTTACAACTTTTGAACCGGTTGAAAGTTGGATATGGCTAGATTTAGAATAAATCTAATCCACAAACTTTACATAATACAGATTTACATCTAATGAACAATTAAAATTGGTATTTAATTACATTAAATAACTAATATATATATATATATATATATATATATATATATATATATATATATATATATATATATATATATATATATACACGGTCCGAATCTTAAACTCACCCCTTATCAAGCTCACCTTGCTCACCCCCCTTTTAGCGACGGACCGGGCGACGATTCAGTCCGTCGCTATATGTAGAACCGTCGTCTTAGCTTTTAGCGACGGATAACATATAGCGATGGACAACATATCGCGACCGAACATATAGCAACGGACCGAATCGTCGCCCGATCCGTCGCTAAAGGGAGGTGACCAAGGTGAGCTAGATAAGGGGTAAGCTTAAGATCCGGACCATATATATATATATATATATATATATATATATATATATATAAGTAGTTAAAAGTTTCAAATCTGAATAAATCTCACAGTGTGTAATGAGAAAGGCATTAAACTTCTTTTGAAGCTTGAAAACTCCGCTTCCACCGGTCAAAACTTGATATGTTACACAATATAAGTATAAAAGTGTTTATAAAGAACAATATTGGAATTTGGAACACTGTTGTAATGGTTAAGAGCTAAAACAGACGAAATTTCCTTTCTTTTCTTCCATTTTTTTTAAAATGGTTGATGGGGGGGATCTATTTATAGACCAAATCAGCATCAGGTCAACCCGCGAAAGCCTGCGGCTGACCCGAGTGGGCCCGACCCTCTGTGTCTATTTGTCTTGAAGTACGTGCACTCCAACCAACGCGCTATTTGCTCAAACCTTCATAACTTTCAATCTAGGAATCCGATGGAGGCGTGTTATACCTTTGTGGAAAGCCCTTTCCGAGAGCTACTGTTGGGTGTAATCTAATTATGCACGGCACACAAGTATACATGATCAACAAGTAATATAATGATAAGTAAAGTATCGTTCCCACAGAGACAAATATTAAATTTTATCTTAACAATTACCAATCTTATATTATCTCAATTTTATTAAACTAATGATTTAATGATGAAATTAATGAAAAAACTACTTAATAAAGAAAATCACCTAACTACCACAAACTTTAATCAGATATTGGAGAATTAAGCCTACAATTTCACTTAATGCTTCATTTAGATTGTCACATTTCTTTTTAATTCAAATTAACTATTCCAGTTCATTAATCAAGAACACAAAAATAGATATAACCACCTCTCGATGCACTATACCCATATTAACTTAAGTCCACAGATGATAGAATTAAGCAAAACACCCTAATTAACTAATTCACTATAACTTTATGTGAATTATAATTAAAGAATGTTTAATCCCAAGTTCTCATAAGATTACATGCGATGCATATGTATATCTCTATCCTAAACATAAATTATGAATCCCAACAAAACACAAAAATCACAATCACATGCTATTATGATTAAGTCTAAACCCATATTTCATCTCTCAAGTTCATACAGGTTCACAAAAAATTGGTGATCAAGCAACTCATAAATTACACAAAAACCATAATAGATGAACTGAAAATAGCAACATTAAATTAAAATTCAAAGTGTAACAATCCTCATTAGGTAATAATATCCATCATAGGCTTAATAAGAGAATTTAGTTCATAGCTAATGAATTAAAAATTGAAAAGATCAAAGAATTAAGCATCCTGATTACAAAACTGAAATTGAAGAATGAAAACAGTAAATAGAACCACCCTTTTATTCAATTCACTATGAAATCTTTGTGCTTCAACATCCTTGCGTAAATTTCCTCCAAAATCTTCTCAAATTCTAGGGTTTGCTAGTTGGGATGATGAATAGTTAATGATAATCCCCTTCTCTGTAACTGAATAATCTTCTTCTCTTGTCCCAATCACGTACTAAGTCCACAAGCTTCACAACATCAGAAGTAGAATTGCATCAGAAGTCTTCCATCTTTGCCACGCACCCCTGCCCTGGCGGGCGTTTTACTCATGGGAACCCCCGCCCCGGCGGACATCAAAGTTAATGATGACGTGGACCCCTGCCCCGGCGGGGTATTTTACACTATGAAGCCCCCCGCCCTGGCGAACATATGCTCTATACTTTACTGTTTTTACTTCGTTTCCTGCTGTTTCTGCTACCTTGACTTAGCCAATACATACTGAACCTGCAACATAAACACAATACACACACATAAAACAGTACTAAAACATACGGAATAACAATCATTTAAGTCCAAAAAAGTATCCAATTCGTAGGTATGAAACCCACTCATCAAATTCTCCCAAACTTAGATAGTGCTTGTCCTAAAGCATAACAAAATGCAATACAATGCAACTACCTACATGCCTATGAATCCAGCTATCAGACAGTACAAAGTCTAATCAAGTTGCCTCAGAGAAATTATAATACACATGAATAACAAATCTTTCCAAGACATGTTAATAACCTCATATCAATCTACAAATCAATCCCTGTTATTACTGACATAGTGCGTGTGTGCTCAACAACCATGAAAACTGATTGTAAATCAAATAAAACACATAATATGCTTCTTTAAAGGAGAAAAATAGTTTAACAGCAAGAAATCCATAAACAAAAAAAGATCCAATAAAACTCAACATATACCAAAAATAGAAGTCAATATGGGATATTTTTGCTTTATTATTCACTTACGAGGGTTTTTCACTCTTTTTCCTGTATTTCACTTATTTTTACTCATGACTATACAATATCTAGTCCTCTTAGGCTTTTCAATGCTACCCATTAGCGAGCTTTCAGCAAACGACTCCCAAACCAGATGGCTTTAGGGCGCTGGGTGTAGAGACATCCCCTCGGGCGTACTTACTCAAGTAACAAAGACTACAAAACTAAACTAGCCATGGTGTTTATTCATATTTTTTTCTTTTTTTTTCCAGATAGATCCCATATCTTCCCCCAAACTTGGGTTTCTGCCTAATCTTAGCCTTCACCACTAATTCACTGAATTCCTTTCATTAAATCTAAATTCCCCTTAAGAAGTTAATTATGTGTAAATTTAAACTAAGTCAGTCAATATAGTCATTTATTTTGTGCTATCCTGATTATATTAGTTTCAAACAGACAAAGATTTAGGTCAAGATATGAAATTACATCTAAGCCCTAGCTGTCAATACCATTTATTGTCTACGTAATTCCAATCTCATCATTGGCCATATTAACTTCAACTATCTACAAATTGGAATCATGCAAATACTAACTAAATGCAACACAATAAACATTTAACTATCTACTATTTTTATGATTTTCTATTTTTTCATTTTTTTTTAAAAAACTCAAAATGAACACTAAACTATTTACAAAACTATTCACAAAAACTAAAACTATACTAACATAGACAACTAACATGCAATACAAAATTAAACTAAATATGAACTAACAATGCAAAACTACACTAACAATGCAAAATGAAAACTAACACATACACAGAACACACCCCCAAACTTAAAACTAACAATGTCCTCATTGTTAAATATATGAAAATAAAGTACAAATGACTTCCTTGAATTGGCTAAGCATTAGGTGGCACCTCCTCGACATTCGAGTCTGAAGGTGGATACACAGGCATTGGTTGAGGAATGAGGAACTGGAAAGGTTCAGCAGCAGGGTTCAGACGAGCAAATGCCTCTTCCAAGGATACATTGAACGCGTTTTGAGTCACGAATGCATAGTCCTGTTGCGCTGCAATCCTTTTAAGCTTTTGATCTTCAATTTTGTCTCTGGCATCTATGTGGCATTGCAAGCTTTGAAATTGTGTACTAAACATGTATTTGGTCAGCCTAGAAGCTCCAGTTGCAGCATCATCATCACCTTAAGGCAGCTCATCATCCCAAAATTCATCATCCTCTGAACTTGCGTCTGCCTAAAGGGAGGTACGAAACCCAGCCCACGAGGATGTGATTCGCCCCCTGGCCAGACCGTATATCTTGTAATTAGTCGCGAGTCTAGCAACTACAGGGGCTGCCGCACAGGCTCATCTGCCATCTATTGCACGACCGACTGAAGATATAGTCCATAAATCATCGATGCCCCCAGAAAATAGGCCTCGTAAACAACGCCGAATGGAAAAGCTGATGATCTCTCCAATGTTGATATCAAAGTCCTTCACGATAGAATAAATGAGCAAAACCTTCTCTTTTATAACCTCGCTCGTGTGCTTGGATGGAAACAACTTTGCACACAGAAAAGGCTCAAATATTTATTCATAAATAATGTTTCGCCTCTCTTCCCTTTGGCCCATGTCGTACTGGGCTTTGAAATCTCATCCAGAATTTGGTCATAATTGGGATTTCTGTCTCGTAACTGTGCATAGTGACATACAGCTGGGGCTCTCACATTATAAAACTCATTGATCGCCTTTGGACTAAACGACACTTATGTTGGGAGACTGTATATTTTGATTTGATGTTTAAAGTAAATGCTCATGATTATATGTAAAGTCCTTCAAGTAATATATGTATAAGAACTTAGTGATAGATCAAAATTGTTAGGTTGATCTAAGTTTTTAATATTTGTCATTCTGTAACTGAATATATAGATGAAGAGATCAAAGGTGTTAGGTTGATCTATGTCTTGAGATGTAATAGATAGGCTTCAACAAAATCGTAGTCTATCGAACCAATCAAGAGATTTGCAAAAGCCAAGGCAGAATTGTAGAGCATCAAGGATCGTAGTGTGTCTGCCTTGAAGGGCCTCTCCAGAAATCGTAGAGTGGTTCAAACGTTTGCCGAGCCAACTCAGAGATCGTAGCGTGCTCTCGAAAACATAGAGTCTGCAAGTCAAGAAAGTGAAGATCGTAGTGTGCCAGTCCTTAAGAGAAATCGTAGTGTTCTCATTTGCTGGTATCGGATCAAGCGCCAAGGTGGCAAGACACCACGATCAGGATCGTAGAGCATCATCTGCATGTGTTAGAAGCATCGAGCCTTGCCCATTTGTTTAAGGATAAATCCCAACAAATGTGGAATGAATTATAAACATTGAAGTCCTCACCAGTCCCAATAACACAAAAGATATCCTTAGTATACAAGAAAGAAACGTGTTGAAGAAGCTAAGGAAAGTACCATGGGTCAGAGAAAGAGAAAGCTTGCTCAGCTACTCAGTTCTTTCGAACAAAGAGCTTAACTGCAATTGAGTAGCACCAATCAAGAACTCATCAACTACTATCAACTGAAGTAAAAAGTTCCAAGTCAGAAGGACTTGAAGAGTTCTAAGTGAACTATGAAGAACCAAGTTTGCTGGACTTGAAGAGTTCAAAAGTGAACTGAGAAGTGCCAAGACTGCTGGTCTTTAAGGAATCTATGAGATTTAGAAAGTGTAAAAGATATTCTTAGTGGATTTCCTACTCGAGGAGTATAGGAGTGGACTAGGAGCTTTAAGTGCTCTGAACCACTTAAAACTGATGTGTCTCTTACATTCTTGATATAACTGCTATAGCTGTTATAACTGCCTCACTCTTATTAACTCACTATATCTAAAAGGGAGAACAAACAAATCTTAATTCCGCTGTGTTTGAATCATTAACAAAACTAACAATGTATTTCTAAAAAGAATTTAAAATATCTATTCAGCCCCCCCTTCTAGATAACTATTATGCCTCCGGGAACTAACAATTGGTATCAGAGCAGGTTCTATCAAACAGCCAATAAATCTTAAGTAGATTCAATGGCACATCTAATAAGCGAATCAAAGACTGGAGGAGGCAGCAAGCCACCTATGTGCAACAAAGACAAATTCGCCAACTTGAAAGTTCGGATGCAAGCATACATGGATTCAATAGATGAAGATCTATTTGAAATTGTTCAGAATGAGCCCTACGTTCCTCCAATGCTTGCACCAACTACAGATGACCCAAACAGAATACAAATCAAGGTCAAAGAAGAATGGACAAACAACAAAAAGAGAGCTGTTCAACTCGACAAAAAGGCCAAGAATATTTTATTCCAATCCATAGAAGATGATCTGTTCGAGAACGTAGTCAATAGCAAAACCGCAAAGGAGGTTTGGGAAGTATTGCTCATCATGCATGAAGGAACAGAAGAAGTCAGAGAAAATAAGCAATCTTTTCTGACTCAACAATATGAGATGTTTGCACACGTTCAAGGAGAAAACGTCACTTCCACCTACGAAAGATTCAACGTACTGCTCAACTCTCTACGAGCCTATGGAAAGATCTATCTAAATAAAGATCTAATCATAAAGCTCATGAGAGCCTTACCTAGCAAGTGGGTTGCCAAAACCACTGCCATCAGAGAGTCAAAAAATCTCCATGAAATGACTGTTCAACAGTTATATGGCAACCTTCTTACATATGAACTGGAGTTGACTCAACGAGCAGAAACTCTATCTGAAGGAAGAAATAAGGATAAAGGAGTTTCTCTTAAGGCAACTGACAACATCTCCAAAGTCAACATTGAAAATGACTCTGACTACAATGAAGATAATGATGAGGACTTTGCAATGCTGGTGAAAAGACTCAGAAGATTTATGCGTCAAGGAAGAATTAGCAAACCAAAGAAAGTCAACAACTATAGCAGCTAGGAGAAAATAAATGATCTATGCTGCAATTGCAAGAAGCCTGGCCATTTCATTACAAACTGCAATAAACCTCTTAGAGAAGAACTGAAGAAGAAATCACATTCAAAGAAGGAATTTAAAGGCAACAAAAGGCCTCAGAAGAAAGACAAAGGTCTTGTAGCTGGAGGATCGTGGAGTGACTCAGACAATGACTCAACTTCTGAATCTGGAGATGATGAAGATCCTCAAATGGCAAATCTTTGCCTATTGGCCAAGCATGCAAAGGATAAAAAGAGCTCCAACATTCATGAAGTAAGTATAGATGAGGTATTTGACTTTAACTTTCCTGATGTAGACATTGATGATTTAAGAACTACACTACACGACATAACATCTGATCTGCATCAATACATGAAATGGTTCAGAGTTTTATCCAAAGATTATTCACTTCTTCAAAAGGAGAAAGAGAAAGTACAAGAAGAACTGGAAATAACCCTTCTAAGTACTGACTCTCTCTCTAAGTTTGAAGCTGAGAATAAGCTCTTAAAACAGACCAATGAGCTCAATGCACAAAGAGAGTCAAGTCTAACCACTAAAATTGAGAAACTAGAAAGGATAATCTCTACATGGAATAAATCTTCTTCATTCATGGAATCCCTGCTCTTTAGTCAGAGAAGTGCATCTGACAGAATAGGTTTAGGCTTTGGGGAATCCACTTGAGAGCCATGTGTGGAAAAAGTAAAGAAAACTAGCACTAGTAATGCTCTAAGTTTTAGTAGAGGCATTATATTTGTGAAATCCTCACAGAAGGAAGAACCAGTCCAACCCTGCTCTTATGATCCAATCCATATTCGAAGGAATAAAGGATCTCATGCTGGCCTAGGTTTCAGAAAAGAGAAGAATAACCCAACCACTACTTTTCAACCTCGAAGGATCATAGAGTTGAGTAAAATCAACTCCACGAGATAACTGGGAAGGAACAGTAGAGGAAAGGTACACTCCTCACAAATCATGAAACACCCTTACACATGGAAGAAGGAGAATCAGTTTAACAGAAGAATGGCTGAGAACCCACAAAAGTCCAAATGAAGGAAGAATCTTCACACACACACACAAGCATGCATCACATTAGATGTTTTGTGTGCAATAAGGTTGGTCACAAGGATGCATCGTGCTATTATAATCCTATGCATGTGAGACCCAAAATTAACCAGATTTGGGTTCCCAAGGGTACTAACAAAGTAGGACCCATACAAATATGGGTACCAAAATAAAAGTTTAATGTTACCATAGGAACAGAGCTCTACGATCACAACCTGGTATCTGGACAGTGGATGCTCAAGGCACATGACTAGGAACAAAGCCCTTCTGTCTAACTACATAGAGAAGGAGGGTCCCTCAGTCATCTTTGGAGACAACAGCTCTGGCAAGACAAGAGGATATGGCTCAGCTGGAAATAGTGCAGTGTGGAAGGATATGGCAAGACAAAAGGATATGGCTCTGCCAATGTGGAAAGACTACAATACAATCTTCTGAGCATAAGCCAACTCTGCGACAAGGGTCATCAAGTAACATTCCTCAATAATCAATGTCAAGTCAGAGATCTGAAGACATCCGCCATAAAGCTGACTGGAACAAGAGAAGGAAATGTCTACACAGTAAATCTTGGATAACTAAGCTCAGACGAGACAATATGCTTTTTGGCTAAAGCATCTGAAGAAATGAGCTGGCTATGGCATAGAAGACTATCTCATCTTAACTTCAAGAGTATGTCTAAACTGACCTCAAAAGATCTAATTGCAGGCTTACCCAAGTTCAGCTTTGTCAAAGAAAGGCCTTGCAATGCCTGTAAACTTGGAAAGCAAACGAGAAGCTCATTTAAGAGCAAAACTGCTAACTCAATTTGATCTATGTCTTGAGATGTAATAGATAGGCTTCAACAAAATCGTAGTCTATCGAGCCAATCAAGAGATTTACAGAAGCCAAGGCAGAATCATAGAGCATCAAGGATCGTAGTGTCTGCCTTGAAGGGCCTCTCCAAAAATCGTAGAGTGGTCCAAACGTTTGTCGAGCCAACTCAGAGATCGTAGTGTACTCTCGAAAACGTAGAGTCTGCAAGTTAAGAAAGTGAAGATCGTAGTGTGCCAGTCCTTAAGAGAAATCATAGTGTTCTCATTTGCTGGTATCAGATCAAGTGCCAAGGTGGCAAGACACCACGATCAGGATCGTAGAGCATCATCTGCATGTGTCAGAAGCATCGAGCCTTGCCCATTTGTTTAAGGATAAATCCCAACAAATGTGGAATGGATTATAAACATTGAAGTCCTCACCAGTCCCAATAACACAGAAGATATCCTTAGTATACAACAAAGAAATGCATTGAAGATGCTAAGAAAAGTACCATGGGTCAGAGGAAAAACACCTTTTCAGATGTTAGGTGAGATAGCAGTGCTGTGTCAGTGGGCCAGACTGCAAATTACCAGATGTGCAGAAAAGTCTCCATCAAAGTTTAGAAATGTCAAACGCATTTAATGCTTCAACGGTTGTCTTTAACGTATAGATTTCAAAGACCAAATATATGCAAAACAACATCAGATTATTCAAAAAAAGCAAGCATTAAATAAAATGCTGAAAAATACTCAACGCTCAACTCTACGATCTGAAAAGAGAAAGCTTGCTTAGCTACTCAGTTCTTTCGAACAAAGAGCTTAATTGCAACTGAGTAGCATCAATCAAGAACTCATCAACTACTATCAACTGAAGTAAGAAGTTCCAAGTCAGAAGGACTTAAAGAGTTCTAAGTGAACTGTGAAGAACTAAGTCTGCTGGACTTGAAGAGTTCAAAAGTGAACTGAGAAGTGCCAAGACTGCTGGTCTTAAAGGAATCTATGAGATTCAGAAAGTGTAAAAGATAACCTTAGTGGATTTCCTACTCGAGGAGTAGAAGAGTGGACTAGGAACTTTAAGCATTCTGAACCACTTAAAACTGATGTGTCTCTTACATTCTTGATATAACTGTTATAACTGTTATAATTGCCTCACTCTCATTAACTCACTATATCTAAAAGGGAGAACAAACAAATCTTAATTCTGCTGTGTTTGAATCATTAACAAAACTAACAATATATTTCTAAAAGGAATTTAAAATATCTATTCAACCCCCCCTTCTAGATAACTATTGTGCCTCCGGGAACTAACAACTTGCTTTCCTCGTACGAATGTTACGAATAGAGTCTTATCCTTCGCATTCACATAAGATTCCTTTACTATTTTCACCATCGCTGGGTCAGGTTGGTTAGTGAATGAATCCCAGCCCTGCTCATGAATTTGTTGCCGTATCTGCCCATCAAATGACTCTGGCCTCAATCCTCACTCTGGTGTCAGTGCCTTCGGGGATAAATAGTTAAATTTATATGCTGCCGCGGTACTGACGGTAAAATCCCCTAAACTTTTTCAATTGGGCGTTTCGTCGAACACTTAGTGTATAAGACCACAGAGAACAAAGTCCACCCCCAAATTTGTAGAACAAGTACCAAGTATGAGGAAGATCAACCAAGAATGCTTACCCACTTTTGAATTCATCGCACTTGATGAACAATGATGCTTCTCGTTCAATTTCAGAGCCTTCTCCCCTCTCCCTTACTTGAAAGCTTAACAATGGTGATGAAACCCTAATCTTGTGTTGAAAAGATGAAACTAGTGTGGATTTTATGAAATTGTATTTGGATTATGTATAGAAGTGTAATAGAGGGCTGAATCTAGTACGTAATGGGAGTTTTGGGAAGGTATCAGGGGTTTGGGGTTGGTCTATGTGAGAAAGGAGTGGAGAGCTCGGGTCTGAAAACTGTTTTTAAAAATTGAGATCTATAAACCCCCGCCGGGGCGGAATGGGATTGAGGACCCCCCGCTGGGGCGGGTCATTTTTCTCTTTGGGAGCCCGCTAGGGCGGGATAGAACAGAGACGACCCCCGCCGGGGTGGGTGTGTCAAGCTTGAATTAACCTGCCAGGGCGGGGTATAGTTGCCTGCCAGACATACTCTTTGCTTATGATTTTTTCCTACACGTGCGTAAACTTCATTCTCAGTTCCTGAAATCAATAAAACACATAATTAGAGCTAGTCCCATTGAAATTGAGCAAGAAAGCTGTGATTAACACACAATGACTAACTACTAATTAACTAACCATCCTATAAATTACAATTAATAACTAATCTACTTAGTTGTAAAATTTGAAACTAAATACTATAATAACATGAAAAATCAGTTACCTCCCAATTAGCACTTGATTTTAAGTCTTTCAGACTGACTACTTCCTATTTCATGGCCCATCGGCAAGAGTGATTGAGGTTGCTTAGTGATTGAGGTCACCACCCTAATAGTGCTTTAAGCGTTGTTCATTTACTTTGAAAGTTTTCAGCGAATTTTGGATATACAATTCAACGGTGCCAGACTGTTTTGATGGTGAATGGCCCCAACCATCTGGATTTGAGTTTCCCAGGAAATTGTCTCAGTTGAGAGTTGTATAATAACACAGCTTGGGCCGGTTCGAACTTCCTGTTCAAAATTTTCTGGACGTGCCACTTCTTGACCTTTTCTTTATACAACTTGGAGTTCACGTACACTTACAAATGAAATTCATTTAACTCATTAAGTTGTAGTAGTCTTTTTTCCCCTGCTGCTGTAAGATCAAAATTTAACTTCTATATGGCCCAATATGCTTTATGCTCAAGTTCGATTGGGAGGTGACACACTTTTCCGTAGACAAGATGATACGGAGACATACCAATCGGTGTCTTGTATGCTGTGCAATATACCCATAAAGCGTCATCCAATTTTAGAGACCAATCTTTTCTTTTCGGATTCACTATTTTCTCTAAAATTCTTTTTACCTATCTATTCAAAACTTCGGCTTGGCCACTCGTTTGGGGATGATAATTCGTCGCAATTCTGTGGTTGAACCCATATTTAGCTAAGAGAGTTGTGAAGAACTTATTGTAGAAGTGACTTCCCTCATCACTTATAATTACTCTTGGCATGTGAAATCTTGTAAAGATGTTCTTTTGCAAAAATTTTAAGATAACTTGGGCATCATTTGTTGGGAGTGCTACAACTTTAACCCATTTAGACACGTAGTCTATTGCCAGTAAGATATATAGATTGTTGTATAAAGGCGAAAAAGGTCCTATGAAATCCATCCCCTACACATAAAAAATTTCCACTTTCAAGATCATGTTGAGCGACATCTGATTCCTTTTGGATATATTGCCCACTCTTTGGCATCGATGACAGTTTTTCACAAATTGATGTGCGCCTTTGAACATGGTGGGCCAATAGAATCCTGCCTGAAGTACTTTTGCAGTTGTTCGCTCACTTCCATAGTGTCCCCTATATAAGGATGCATGGCATGCGTGCAAGATGCTATTCACTTCACTTTGTGGAACACACCGACGAATCATTTTGTTCATGTGACATTCCGAATTTTATGAAATGAAAGTATTCAATTTTCTTATAATTATTATTTTATTTAGTAAATGGTTAAATTGAGAAAGGGTTAAAAGTTAAGGGTGATATGTGAAAATTTTGCAAAGTAAGCAAGTTGATATAAAATATTCGTTGTGTCGGGAAATATTCGATTGGTCGGGGAATATTCGTTTTAATAGGAAATATTCGTATGATGACACAATCATTGGTGGACCCCACAATGGAGGTACTGTCGTAGTTAGAAAATGACTGAAATATTTTTAAACTGTTAAACTACCCGGTAGTAAAAGAACAGTAATACGCGTGGTTGCATAACAGTACACGGTATTGATTATTGATGCTTACGTAAGAAGCCACTCAATTTACTCAATTATTGCTACAGTAATTGCTGTATCATATCTCTCATATTATTGACTCAATTATTGTCACAGTATCATCTACATAATATTTATTATTATTAAATCAATAATTGAGACGACAAAAGTTATTCATATTATTATTTGTAATATTGATGATGTCTAGAAAGTTCTGTTGAGGAGAGGTTTGGTCACCTAATTGCGCGCCAATAGGGAAAAATCCTTATTGGAAAGCCCACTTTTCCTGGGAATGATCTGGTTGTTAAATATTGTGAGTTAAAATATTAATGATGAATAAGTTCGTTTTGATTAAAGATGAAATTGATAGTTCTATTGTGTTGGAATTATTAGTGTTAGTGGAAATCGACATTTATTTCGATGATAATCGATGTCTAGAAGTTATATTGACCAATCGGGTAATTAATTGGATAAATGAGCAATTAATTGTTATTAATTCACATGCTTATAACTATTTGTTCACATGTGTGTACAATTGATTCACATGATATACTATTAGGGGAGGTGGTGCAAATTTGATAATACTTGCAGGACTAAATTAAAAATGAAGGAAAAGATGAAGGTATTATACTGTAATATTTCGAGCCCCAAAACGTGCAATTATCGAAATTATATTTTCCTATAAATAGAAGCACATTCTTCTTTGATTCTCACCAATTCACTAAGACTCACAAGAGCATTTATAGAGAGAGAAGTTATAGAGAGAGAAGCTATAGAGAAAAAGAAAAAGAGTACTCTGCTACTTCATTATTCCAGTATCCAGTCTTCTTCTGAGGTAAGGAGTATTATTTATTTTTTATTCTGAAGAGATATTATTTTTTGTATTCGTATGAATATTATTTTCGTTCAATATTCGTTAGGGGTATTATTTCTTTCGTATTCGTAAGGGATATTATGTTTTTCAGTATTCATAAGGAATAATATTTTCTTTTATATTCTATAGTGTGTGAGTAATATTATTTCATCTCGTATTCCTGATTATACCCTCATTTTGTTAAAGTATTGCTTCTATACTCCGTGAAATTAGTAGAATATCCTTGAAATTTGCGCTTCATCTAGTATCGTTTTACAATGATATTTTCTACACATTCTTGTTAAATTTTAAGCTTTTCATACCGGAGTACTGTCCATGAGTAGTATTCACTTATACAACACTATTCACGTATACGACACTATTCACGCATACGGTACTATTTACAAATACTAGTTACTATTTACGGATTACTATTCATAAGTTACTATTCACGAGTTACTATTCAAGAATTACTATTTATGGGTTACTATTCATGGGTTACTATTCACGGGTTACTATTCACGAGTTACTATTCATGAGTTACTATTCATGAGTTACTATTCACGGGATACTATTCACCTAAAAAATATATTTCTTTTCTGACCAAATTATTTTTGATACATGAATATTATCCTTAAATTTTACTCCACAAAGCAGTATCATGTTGATAATTTAGATGTTTTTAAACTCTGGATAAATTTAAAGTCTTTAATATTTATCCTTTAATTCGTTTGATTAATGCTTATATCATTGCATCATCCTCATGCTTATATTGTGATAAAAGTCATCTTTGGCTTACGTGCAAAGATGGACTGTTGATTATTGGTTTTATAGTTGTATATCTTTGGCTTACGTGCAAAGATGAACTGTTGATTATTGGTTTTATAATTGTATATCTTTGGCTTACGTGCAAAGACGAACTGTTGATTGGTATGATTATGTCCAGGGATCATTAGGCATAATCATGACCTGTAATATTACAAATGATGTATTAAAAGTACTCATTGGCCTGTAGTGCATTGATGGACAGTTGTTGGTATGATTATGACCATAGATTATTCGGTATAATCATGACCATTAATGATTACATAAATATCCTTGGCCGTGGTGTAGGGATGATTCGATGATGTCGTTTATTTATTAAGCTGAGTCTCAGCGATAAAGTTGATGAAAAACCTTTTTAAATCATAGAAGATAGTAGATATCATTCTCTACTTGACTCTTCTAATGGATTACTTATTCCGCTGTAGTTGTTGATCTAAAACTTGTTGTCTATTGTATTCTATCGGTTGTTATATTGTTGAAGGCTAAGAATAATTTATCCTGCACTATCTTAGTCATAATATTTTTACTGGGCTAGTTGAGCTTACCCTTTGCTTTCATTGTTCTATTCAGGAAATGAGAACATAGCCGGGACTAGTCGGGGAACGGAGTGATGGTTCAAGATGGTGCATTAGTAGTCCTCACTATTCTGTGAAATAGTGTGATAGTGTTGAGGACTTATTTTGAGTTTGAATACTGTCTAGAAGAAAATATTTATATTAAAACTCACAGCTCATGTTGTATATCTAAGTTTGTATTTGTATTATGTACCATGTATTTGGTGACTCAGAATGGGTGATGTATACCTATTTTGGGGGCGTCACAGTTGGTATCAAAGCTTAGGGATATGATTCTTGGCTGAGATGTGAGACTAGAACTAGGAGGGGAGAGACGGGTAATTCCTTCGCTAGTATAACTTACCTAAGTTTAATTGTTATTTAATTGATCGGTCACAATATCGAGATAATATGTGGTATGTCAATTAACCCTTATTTTGAAACTATATTCTAGAATAATATCTGAAATACAGGAGATGAGAAATGGGAAAATCATGATAGAGAGAAAATAACCGGGAAGGTACAATTCGGAATGAAAGCAAGGTATTCTCATCTCTTCGAACTACCAGGTACGTAAATTTTGAGGGCAAAATTTCATAAGGATGGGAGATTGTGAGATCCCGAATTTTATGAAATGAAAGTATTCAATTTTTTTATAATTATTATTTTATTTAGTAAATGGTTAAATTGAGAAAGGGTTAAAAGTTAAGGGTGATATGTGAAAATTTTGTAAAGTAAGCAAGTTGATATAAAATATTCGTTGTGTCAGGGAATATTCGATTGGTCGGGGAATATTCGTTTTAACAGGGAATATTCGTACGACGGCACAATCATTGGTGGACCCCACAACAGAGGTACTGTCGTAGTTAGAAAACGACTGAAATATTTTTAAACTGTTGAACTACCCGGTAGTAAAAGAATAATAATACACGTGGTTGCATAGTAGTACACGGTATTAATTATTGATGCTTACGTAAGAAGCCACTCAGTTTACTCAATTATTGCTATAGTAATTGCTGTATTATATCTCTCATATTATTAATTCAATTATTGTCACAGCATCATCTGCATAATATTTATTATTATTAAATCAATAATTGAGACGACAAAAGTTATTCATATTATTATTTGTAATATTGACGATGTCTAGAAAGTTCTGTCGAGGAGAGGTTTGGTCACCTAATTGCGCGCCAATAGGGAAAATTCTTATTGGAAAGCCCCCTCTTTTCTGGGAATGATCTGGTTGTTAAATACTGTGAGTTGTAATATTAATGATGAATAAGTTCGTGTTGATTAAAGATGAAATTGATAGTTCCATTGTGTTGGAATTATTAGTGTTAGTGGAAATCGACATTTATTTCGATGATAATTGATGTCTGAAAGTTATATTGACGAATCGGGTAATTAATCGGATAAATGAGCAATTAATTGTTATTAATTCACATGCTTATAACTATTTGTTCACATGTGTGTACTATTGATTCAAATGATGTACTATTAGGGGAGGTGATACAAGTTTGATAATACTTGCAGGACTAAATTAAAAATGAAAGAAAAGATGAAGGTATTATACTGCAATATTTCGAGCCCCAAAACGTGCAATTATCGAAACTATATTTTCCTATAAATAGAAGCACATTCTTCTTTGATTCTCACCAATTCACTAAGACTCACAAGAGCATTTATAGAGAGAGAAGTTATAGAGAGAGAAGCTATAGAGAGAAAGAAGAAGAGTATTCTGCTACTTCATTATTTCAGTATCCAGTCTTCTTCTGAGGTAATGGGTATTATTTATTTGATATTCTGAAGAGATATTATTTTTTGTATTCGTATGAATATTATTTTCGTTCAATATTCGTAAGGGGTATTATTTCTTTCGTATTCGTAAGAGATATTATGTTTTTTAGTATTCATAAGGAATAATATTTTTTTTATATTCTGTAGTATGTGAGTAATATTATTTCGTCTCGTATTCCTGATTATACTCTCATTTTGTTAAAGTATTGCTTCTATACTCCGTGAAATTAGTAGAATATCCTTGAAATTTACGCTTCATCTAGTATCGTTTCACAAGGATATTTTCTACACATTCTTGTTAAATTTTAAGCTTTTCATGTCGGAGTACTGTCCATGAGTAGTATTCACTTATACAGCACTATTTACGTATACGACACTATTCACATATACGGTACTATTTACGAATACGAGTTACTATTCATGGGTTACTATTCACGGGTTACTATTCACGGGTTACTATTCACGAGTTACTATTCACAAGTTACTATTCATGAGTTACTATTCACGAGTTACTACGAGTTACTATTCACGGGATACTATTCACCCGAAAAATATATTTCTTTTCTGACCAAATTATTTTTGATACATGAATATTATCCTTGAATTTTACTCCACAAAGCAGTATCATGTTGACAATTTAGATGTTTTTAAACTCTGGATTAATTTAAAATCTTTAATATTTAACCTTTAATTCGTCTGATTAATGATTATATCATTGTCATCATCCTCATGCTTATATTGTGATGAAAGTCATCTTTGGCTTACGTGCAAAGATGGACTGTTGATTATTGGTTTTACAGTTGTATATCTTTGGCTTACGTGCAAAGATAGACTGTTGATTATTAGTTTTACAGTTGTATATCGTTGGCTTACGTGCAAAGATGAACTGTTGATTGATAGCTTTGGCCCGTAGTGCAAAGATGGACAGGTGTATGACATGATCATGACCACTGGTGATAATAACGAATATCCTTGGCCCATAGTGCATGGATAATTCGATGATGTGATTGGCAGAATCATAACCATTAGTTAACAGTTGAATGTCTTTGGTCGTAGTGCACTGACAGACAATTGATTAGTATGATCATGACCATTGGTTTTATAGTTGAATATCTTTGGCCTGTAGTGCAAAGGTAGACAACTGATTTGTATGATCATTGTTATTACATTTGAATATCTTTAGCCTTTGGAGTAAGGATATTATGAGTAAAAGTTCTATTAAACCTTTGTGGCAAGGAGAAGCTGTTGATTTACATGATTATAAATATGAATTGTGGATTTAACTATAATCTTTGGTGGTTCAGGTGAAGACAGGTGATGAGATTTCTTTTTGTCTTGGTTATAACAAAGAACTGTTGATGAGTATTACAGGAATGAAATATTAGCGATGGATTTTTAAATCATAGAAGATAATAGATATCATGCTCTACTTGACTCTTCTAATGGATTGCTTATTCCGCTGCAGTTGTTAATCTAAAACTTGTTGTCTATTGTATTCTATCAGTTGTTATATTGTTGAAGGCTAAGGATAATTTATCCTGCATTATCTTAGTCATAATATTTCTTACTGGGATAGTTGAGCTCACCCTTTGCTTTCATTGTTCTCTTCAGGAAATGAGAACATAGCCGGGACTAGTCGGGAAACGGAGTGATGGTTCAAAATGGTGCATTAGTAGTCCTCACTATTCTGTGAAATAGTGTGATAGTGTTGAGGACTTATTTTGAGTTTGAATACTGTCTAGAAGACAATATTTGTATTAAAACTCACAGCTCATGTTGTATATCTAAGTTTGTATTTGTATTCTGTATCATGTATTTGGCGATTCAGAATGAGTGATGTATACCTATTTCGGGGGCGTCACAGTCCGCACACTGTCTGAATAAATACGGCTCATCCCCATATACCATTTTACATCATGTAGGAATTTCTTCTTCTGTTGACGTGTCAAGTCTGGAGGAAGGATTTTACTCACCAAGTAGTTGGCAAAATCCGTATACTACAGAATTTCGAAATTAACCCTAAACAACTGTTCATCCAAAAATGATTCGTTGATCAACACCTTATCTACCTTGTCTTTGTCCGGATTTTCCAACCTCAAAAGATGATCAACAACCTGATTTTCTGTCCCCTTCCTATCTTTGATTTCTAAGTTAAACTCTTGAAGGAGTAGAATTTAATGAATAAGTAAGTCTAGGCTTTGTATCTTTCTTGGAAATTAAATACAGTACCACCGAATGGTCAGTGTATACAACAACCTTTGTTCTTATCAGATATGAGCAAAATTTGTCAAAGGCATACATGACCGCAAGTAATTCCTTCTCGGTGGTTGTGTAATTCAATTGAGCATCCGTCAGAGTTTTACTTGCATAGTAGATAGCATGAAAAATCTTATCTCGGCGTTGTCCCAAAACAACCCCTACCGCATAATCACTAGCATCACACATTAGCTCAAAAGGCATCGTCCAATCCGATGCTACGACTACCGGTGCTGTTGTCAACTTCTTCTTTAACTGCTCAAATGCCGTTAAACACTCTTCGTCAAATCTGAAAATTTCATCTTTCTCCAATAAACTGCATAGTGGTTTTGCAATCTTCGAGAAGTCTTTTATAAACTGGCGGTAGAATCCCGCATGACCGAGAAAACTGCGAATCCCTTTAACTGATGTCGGTGGTGGAAGATTTTCAATTATTTCTAAATTTGCATGGTCCACTTCCAACCCTTTTACAGAGACTTTATGCCCAAGGTTGGTTCCTTCTTCGACCATGAAATGACATTTTTCTCAGTTTAACACCAGATTGGTTTCCATACATTGTTTAAGTACCATAACCATATTCTTTAGGCAACTGTCGAATGTATCCCCATACATTGAAAAGTCATCCATGAAAACCTCTACATTGCGTTCCACCATATCCGAGAATATTTCCATCATACATCTTTGAAAAGTCATCGGTGCGTTACACGGTCCAAATGACATCCTCCTGAAGGCAAAGGTGCCATATGGTCATGTGAACGTCGTTTTCTCTTGATCTTCAGGTGCAATGACAATCTGATTGTACCCTGAATACCCATCCAACAAGCAATAGTAATCATGTCCAGCCAATCTATGCAACATCTGATCAATGAAAGGTAAGGGAAAGTGATCCTTTCGGGTTGCCTTGTTGAGTTTCCTGTAATCCATGCATACCCTCCAACAAGTCACTGTCCGAGTCGGTATCAACTCATTATCTTCATTGGTCACGACTGTCATCTCACCTTTCTTTGGGACACATTGCACTAGGCGCACCCATGATTTATCTGAGATAGGGTAGATTATCCCATCATCCAGCCATTTCAGAATTTCTTTCTTCACTATCTCTTTCATGATCGGGTTGAGCCTCCGTTGCTGTTCTACTATTGGTTTTGCCTCATCTTTCAAGAGTATCCTGTGCATATAGAATGAAGGGCTTATTCCCTTAATATCAGCAATTGTCCATCCTATAGCAGATTTGTACTCCTAGAGAACCCTCAACAGCTTACTTTCATACAGATCGTTAAGTACAGATACAATAATAACAGGTAAAGTAGATAAATTACCCAAAAATGCATACCTGAGGTGTTTAGGAAGAGGCTTAAGTTCAAGTGTGGGTGGTTCCTCAAGTGAGGGTTTCATCCGTGTCGATGCTTTTTCTGCAGTTTCTAATGGCTCAAACGAAATCTTGAATCTACTCACTCTAGGTAACGCATCCAACATATGCAAATAATCGATAAGTTCGGGGTCGTCCAAGTCAACATCTCCCAGCAATGTGTTTTCCAACGGGTCCCTGTCCATACCTCGAATCAAATATTCACTAACCATTTTTTTTAATTACATCCATCCTGAAACATTCTTCCTCATCCGTAAGGAATCTCATAGCTTTTAAAACATTGAATGTAACCTCTTGGTCTTGGACTCTCATAGTTAACTCTCATTTTTGCACATCAATGCGAGTCCTCCCAGTTGCCAAGAATGGTCTCCCTAAAATAATTGGAATGTTCTTATCTTCTTCGTAGTCAAGGATAATGAAGTTCCCTGGAAATATAAACTTATCCACCTTAACCAATATATCTTCAAAAATTCCCCTCGGGTAAGAAACTAATATATCCGCAAGCTGTAATGAAATGTTTGTTGGTTTTGGTGCCGACAAACCCAACTGAGTGTACACTGATAACGATATGAGATTCACACTTGCACCCAAATCACATAAACATTTATAAAAGGACACTTTTCTAATCGTGCAAGGAATAGTAAAACTACCCGGATCTTTCAACTTCGGAGGCAACTTCCTTTACAATACCGCGCTACACTCCTCCGTCAATGCTACAATCTCATAATCTTCCAATTTCTTCTTCCTTGACAAAATACCCTTCATAAACTTCACATAACTCGACATCTGTTCTATGGCTTCTGCAAACAAAATATTTATCTGTATCTTTTTGAAGATTTCCAAGAACTTAGAGAACTGTTTGTCTAACTTTTGATATTGAACCCTTTGTTGAAATGGTGGTGGAGGATAGACAACTGGTGCAACATCTGCCTGTTCCTTAGCCATTTGTCTTTCTTCACCCTTTTTCTCTTTAACCACTTTTTCTTCACTTTCCTTAACATCTTTCTTTGGCGAATTTTTTGCACTTTGTCCCTCTAGATGTTTCCTACTCCGTTATGTAATAACTTGACACTGCTCTTGATTTCCCTTGGGATTCTTTTCAGTGTCACTCGGCAAAGACCCTTGAGGTCTATTGTTCAAGGATATTGCAAGCTGTCCCATTTAATTTTTTAGATTTTTAATTGCAGCCGCTTGCGTTTTCATTGCCATCTCATTACCAGATATATACTTCAAAAGTAGCTCCTTTAAATCTGACTTCTTTTCATATTGTGGAGTTAACTGTTGGTGCTGATTTTGAAAATCGGGGGGTTATGATGGTCGTGGAGCTTACTGCTGATTCTGATTGTTGCTCCATGAAAAATTTGGGTGGTTCCTTGGTCCCTAATTAAAGGTATTCTGATATGGGTTAGGTGGTTGATTGTAGCCAAACTAAACTACTGCCAGATTTCTAGCACACTGATTTTTTCGATGTTCCCCCGCACATAATTTACACACATATGCTACCTGCTAAACCTGTACTCCCGTGAGGGCATCCATTTTCTTCGATAGCGCAAAAATTTGAGCTGCTAAGGCTGTAACTCCATCAACTTCTAACACTCCAGCTGCCCTAGGTTGAGTTATTCTTGCAGTTGGCCACTGGTAGTTACTAGCTACCATAGTCTCAATCAAATCATAATCCTCCTCAAATCTCTTACCATAAATGCTCCTCCCGACATTGCACCTATGCTAGTCCAAAGATTACTGTTCAACCCATTATAGAAGGTGTTCATCTGCAACCACTTGGGAAATCCATGATGTGGACACTTCCTCAACAACTCTTTATATCTCTCCCAAGCTTCATACAGTGAATCTCCATGTTGCTGTTCAAACGTTATAATCTCATTCTTCATCTTTGCTATCTTCGCTAATGGGAAGAATTTTGCTAGGAACTTTTGAGCTAGGACATCCCAAGAAGTAATTGAACCTGATGGTAGTGAATGTAGCCATCTCTTTGCCTTATCTCAGTGTGAATGGGAACAAACGAAGCCTCGCTGAATCATGATACCCCATTGTACTTGAAGGTATCACATATCTCTAGAAAGCTTACAAGATGCTCGTTCAGATCGTCATTTGCCAATCCCTCAAATTGCACCGAACTCTGAATCATCTGAATTATACCAGACTTTATCTCAAAGTTGTAAGTGTAATACCCCAAATCCTGGTACTTCATTTCCTCAAGATTTGGTGCTCACGCAATCAAAACATTCATTTCTAACTATCCATTCATAATAGAATTGAATAATAAAAGAAAACCTGCCCATACAGGATTAAACTTGAATAAAATTCTCCCAGGTTATCTAACCTTTAACAACAATCATTCAAATGCGGAAATTAAATAAACTTTATTACAATCTTTAAACCAAAGTTTGAAAAATAAAACTATCAAACTATTACAAGTCTTCAGTATTTTGATCATCTTTCCTTCTCCCTTACTGGTACTAGGTACGTCACCAGTTTCAACTTTAGCTATAAGAAATTTTACAGGCAAGAGTGAGCAAACAAGGCTCACTTGAAATAACAATAAGTAAATCATTAAACTTTTACATCAATTGTCAATATTAGGCTCAATAGAACTGGACAATATATTCTATTAACTTTCTAAAAATTTTAACATTTACTGGGGTCTAATGACCACGAATCATGTCCACAGTTATAAGTAATCTTTCAACTTTAACTTTAATAGTCATAAGACTATAAGGACTCCACGTACTTAGGGGGATCAACCCTTCGTACAATGTATTGTGCATAACTATTTCAACGCTAAGCGTAAACCTCTATTAAAAGAGTTGTTCATCTCAGTATTTAGAATACAAGTTCGCACCAAAGTAAGTTTGGTTTGGATAAGATTTCAAGGTAATTTGGAATTCAACGAACATCAACTACGGAGTAGTTGAATAAAATCCATGACATTATACTTATAAAATAATCGTAATTGAATTAATCATAGCAACTAAAATCATGATTTAAGAATAATCTAATAGCATACAATTTGAATACCATAGCATACCTTGCTTGAACAATACTAAGCCAAGGTTAATTAGAATTGAATATTAAACATGCATAGAAATCTAGTTATGCATGCTAACCAATAATTGAATTACAAGAATAACTTTTTCCACATCAAATAGTTCAATAAAACAAAGGATTAGAAAACTTGCTCAATTATAAAAATAGAGTTAGAAAACTTGCCTTTAGCACAAGCTACACCCTTACCACTTGAATTTCAATACCTTAAACATATGTCATCGTGACATAGTTTGTTATTATCACATCACTAATACATTCATCACGTAGGTTTGATTATTCAATCACATAATCAAATTATAACACAAGTTAATCCTTAATAACATATTTATTCACAGTATAGAAACACTAAAATTAATATTTTACAATCCTACTATTATCATATAGTGTTTCTTAAAATTTCGTGTACAAAAAGTACACTATCAGACCATTCTGCTAACTCGCGCTGCGGCGCCACAGTTTACACTTTGTGTCGTGCTGCGGCGTGGTGATAGCGCTGCGGCGCGGTTCACAGGCCATTAATTGGCGCTGTGGCGTGGCGACGGCGCTGCGGCGCGAGATTTGTACTGCTGGGCCGCGCTGCGGCGCCAGAGTCCAGAATCCGACGACCAAACTCGGCAATAGCATGAACAAAAGCCAAATTGGCCTAAAAGCTCGAATCTAATAGACTGATTATCATGTAATTTACATATAAACTTCATATAAACATATTGTGAAGACTTCTAACATGTTTCTAATCATAAAATAATTTAAACATCAAATATACAACACCCAATTTCAATGTTTTTTTTTTGGCAAAAACTTTATTTTTGATATTTTCAATGAAAATCATCACTGTGATTTTGTTTTTCAATCAAAACAGAAATTTCAAAACATCATAGTTACGATTATACATACTCTATCAATTTCCATAATCAATTTATCAATTAAACAACTAATTAAACTCTAAATTTCTATTTTAAACTAAGCCATGTTCATATATATATTTTCATGTAAACACTGTAATATATTTTCTTCCACAAAACATATATATACATGAATTACTTTATCTATAATCATATATAAACTCATGGAATAACCTTATAATCAATAACCATACAAAACTATATACATAATAATAATTTATCCTTTATAAAAATTTCACAGAGAACTTTTTGGAAGAAGAAAAACTACACTTTTAAAAGGAAAGATTAAGCTCCTACCTTTGATTAAGAAGATGATGGCTACTTTTGATTATCAAACTTCTTTTCTTTCTCAAAACCTTCAAGGATTTCTCTCAAGTTTTCTCTCCCTTTCCTCTTTCTTCTTCTTCTCTTTTTCTTCTTCTGAGCTTTCTTTCTTCCTAACTCTAGCATACGTAAAATAATATAACGTATAATAATAATAATATAGATATTAAATATAGGATTTTAACTGACATCAGTTATAAACTTTTGAAAATCAAAAACCATAAGGCTTGTTTGGCTAACCACTAAAAATATATCCCATTAATCCTTATGCCTTGTTTGGTAAAACACAATTAGATAAAAGACTTGATAGCTAGATGCCTTGTTTGGCAAAACTGAATTAAACTCCCTTAATTTATTTTAGTAACTCCTTTATAGCAAGGTTATTAGTCACACTTTTATTTAATTAATTAATCAATTAAAACATTAATCTATTAAATTATTTTAGCACATAATTTAATATCACATAACTATAATTTCTTTTATAATTATAATTTTATTTAACCAACTAATATTTTAAATTACAATTTCCCATTTAAAATATTATAATTTATTTAAATCACTATAAGCTCTCTAGCTTACTTATTAAATTAAATTATTATATAATCTCATAACAATTAATTTTCTTAGCTCCTTAATTATTTATCCCAATAAATAATTAACTAAACCGCATCAACTCAAATTGCCATTAAATACTTATATAATTCGTTAAATATTTAATATTGCAAATAAATATTTAATATTTAATATTTAATTATTTATTCAATAAATAAATAACTACACCACATAAACTCAAATTGAATAATTATTTATTCAACAATAAACATATCCATTAAATACTTATATAAATCAATAAATATTTAATATTACACTTTAAAATTCTGGAATGTTACATCATTCCCTCCTTACAAGGATTCTGTCCTTAGAATCACAACTCAAACAAATCATTCGTTACATTTTTTCCTACTTACAAAGATTCTGTCCCCAGAATCGAAGACACAGATTAAACAAATAACTCAGGGTACTCTTTCAACATTTTATCTTCGAGTTCCCACGTAGCTTCCTCAATGGTGTGGTTCCTCTATATCACCTTCACAGAAGGTATCACTTTATTCCTGAGCACTTGTTCTTTCCTGTCGACTATATGGATAGGAACTTCTTCATAAGACAAATCTTTCTCGAACTGCAGTGATTCGTACTCGATGACATGTTTGTAGTCGGGTTTATATGGTCGTAACACCGAAATGTGAAAAACATTATGAATATTTTCCAACTCTGGAGGTAGAGCTATCTCGTAAGCCACTTCTCCCACTCTTCGCAGCACTTCAAAGGGTCCAATAAACCTCAGGCTTAGCTTTCCCTTTTTACCGAAATGAATTTTCCCCTTCCAAGGAGAAAATTTTAGGAATACATAACTTCCTACGTCAAATGCATGATCTTACCTGTGTTGATCAGCATACTTCTTCTGTCGGTCTTGAGCTGCTACCAATCTTGTCCTGATGAGTTTGACAACATCAGTAATTTGTTGCACTAGTTCTGGTCCTAGCAGTTGACGTTCACCGACTTCATCCCAGCATAGTGGAGTTCTGTACTTTCTGCCGTACAATGCCTCGTAAGGTGGCATGCCGGTGCTCGCGTGATAACTTTTGTTGTAAGCAAATTCCACCAACAGTAATTGTTCTTCCCAGCTTCCTTTAAAGTCCATGACACATGCTCTCAGCATATCTTCCAATGTCTGAATTATTATTTTGCTTTGGCCATCTGTTTGTGGATGATAAGCCGTACCCATTCGCAACTGTGTTCCTATACATTCTTGTAGTCTCTTCCAGAAATTCGATATGAACCGCGGATATCTATCGGACACAATTGATACTGGCACTCCGTGCCTCGAAACAATCTCCTTAATGTATAATCTTGCCAACTGATCAAGATTGAATCTAATCTTTATTGGTAAAAAGTGCGCTGATTTCGTCAGTTTGTCCACTATTACCCAAATCGCATCGCATCCTCTCTGAGTAGTTGGAAGACCCACCACAAAATCCATCGTGATGTGTTCCCACTTCCATTCTGGTATTTCCAATGGTTGAAGTAATCCGCTGGGTCTTTGATGTTTGGCTTTTACTCTTTGATATGTCAAGCATTTCGCTACGCATTCTGCAACGTCCCTTTTCATATTCGGCCACCAAAAATGACGGCGCAAATCTTGATACATTTTCGTGCTTCCTGGATGAATTGAATATTTTGAGCTATGAGCTTCGGTCAAAATTTCTTCTTTTAGCTCTGGTGTTGCTGGAACCCAGATTCTTCCCTCAAACCGTAGTAGTCCTTCGGTGTCGATCTTGTATTTTGCATCACTACTCTCAATCAGATTCTCTTTAATTTTCCCACACTCTTCATCTTGTAGTTGAGCATTCTTAAATTTGTCCACTAATGTTGGACCAGCTTTTATCTGGAATAGTTGTTCGTCAAATTCTTTTGGAAATTTGATTTCCAACTCCAGTTTTGTTATTGCTGAAATGAGCTCCTCCTGAGTTGTTATAAGCATCAACTTTTTTCGACCTTTCCTGCTTAAAGCATCTGCCACTACATTCGCTTTGTCCGGATGATAAAAGATTTCACAATCATAATCTTTTATCAATTCCATCCACCTTATTTGACACATGTTCAAATCCTTCTGAGTAAAGATATACTTCAGACTTTTGTGGTCTGTGTAGATCTCACATTTCTCTCCATAAAGATAGTGCCTCCATATCTTCAAAGAAAATACAACTACAGCCAAATTCCAAATCATGAGTCGGATACCCTTTCTCATAATCTTTCAGTTGTCTTGATGCATACACAATAACTTTGCCGCTCTGCATAAGAACACAACCCAACCCTTTGTGTGAGGCATCACTATACACCACAAAATTTCCAGTATTGTCTGGTAATGTCAACACAAGTGCTACGCTTAGCTTCTTCTTTAAATCTTGAAAACTTTCTTCACATTTCTCCGTCCACACGAATTTTACAACCTTCCTTGTCAAATTTATTAACAGAGTGGCTATCTTAGAAAAATCTTGAATAAATCTTCTATAATAACCGGCCAGTCCCAAGAAAATCCTCACTTCTAATGGTGTTCTTGGTTGTTCCCAATTGATCACAGCTTCCACTTTTGACGGATCCACTGAAATCTCATCTTTGTCAATCACATGCCCCAAAAATTGTACACGGTCGAGCCAAAATTCGCACTTAGAGAATTTCGCGTACAGCTTTTCCTTCCTTAGTGTTTCCAATGTCAAACATAAATGTTCCACGTGTTCTTCTTGAGTCTTGGAAAACACTAGAATGTCGTCGATGAATACCACTACAAACTTGTCTAGGAATGGTTTAAACACCCTGTTCATCAAATCCATGAACGCAGCAGGTGCATTGGTTAAACCAAAAGACATCACCAGAAACTCGTAATGTCTATACCGAGTTCTGAATGCCGTTCGTGGTATATCCTCCTTCCTCACTTTCAACTGGTGATATCCACTTCTCAAATCTATTTTCGAAAAGTATTTGGCACCCTTCAATTGATCAAACAAGTCATCTATTCTAGGCAACGGATACCTATTCTTAATAGTGACTTTGTTTAACTCCCTATAATCAATGCAAAGACGCATTGATCCGTCCTTCTTCTTCACGAATAAAATTGGCGCTCCCCACGGCGATACGCTTGGTTGAATATATTTTTTGTCCAGCAGTTCTTGCAACTGTACCATCAGTTCCTTCATTTCTACCGGAGCCATTTTGTACGGGGCCTTCGATATTGGTGCTGTTCCCGGCGCTAAGTCTATCACGAACTCAATTTCTCTGTCAGGAGGAAGTCTTGGCAAATCCTCTGGAAACACGTCTTCGAATTCCCTCACTACTAGTATTTCTTCTATTTTCACACCCTTCTTCTGAGTATCGACTATGTAAGCTAAATAGTCCACACAACCTTGACTCAACAATTTCTTGGCCTGCATAGTTGTCAGACATTTCATTTGTCTAGGTGACTTGCTACCATAAAATACTACCTTTGACGGAGTCATAAGGTTTACACACTTCTTTTGGCAGTCAATCACCGCTCCGTATTTGAACAACCAATCCATTCCTAAAATTACATCAAATTCCCCGAGTCTAATCGGAATCAAATCTACCAACAAGATATTGTCCTTAATGTTCACCCTATAGTTCTTGTATACGAATCTAACATGGATTATTTCCTTATTTGCAATTTCTATGTTCAAAGAAAAATTCAGTTCTTCTCTAGGCAATTCTAACCTCTTAGCAAATTCATCAGATATAAACGACCAAGTAGCACCCGAATCAAATAATACATATGCATTAATATCATTGATTGGGATAATACCTGACACCACATCTTTTGATTACACAACATCTTGCACAGTCATGTTGAAGGTTCTGGCTGTGGGTTTGTTTGATGTTGCAGGTCCTGCAATGGCCCATGTACTTCCATTGTTACCTCCATTGCTTCTGGTTGTCACTCCCTCCTTCTTCTTAGGACATTCACGAGCAAAATGATCCTTGGATCTGCACGTGAAGCACGCATTCTTCTTCGGTTGAGTGCAACTTGGGGCGATGTGACCCTCCTGGCCACAATTATAGCAAACTCGTTTCCCCATCAAACACGCACCCTTGTGAAATTTCCCACATGTCGCACATGCTTTAAACTTTTTGTTTTGCTGGTTACCCTGCTGGTTTTCAGCACTCATGTTCCCATTCCACTTCCTCTTCAAGCTGTTGTTGCTGATGTTGTTGTTGTTGTTTCCACTGCTACCACCTCCATTCTTAGTCTCATTCTCATTCTTCTTCTTCTTTTGTTCCTGATTGAACTTTGTTACTGCCTCGCCTCCACCTTCAGCGAGTACTGCTTTCTCCATCACCGCTGCAAATGTCTTGAACTGGAACAGGGAAACCCTACTGTACAGCCAGGACTTCAGTCCCTGTTCAAATCTCTTCGCCTTACGTTCGTCTGTGCTAACCTGATATGGCGCAAACCTCGCCAATTCGTTGAATTCCGTGGCATACTCAGATACCGTCATCGTTCCTTGTTTTAGTTCCAGAAACTGCACTTCTAACTGACTCTTTGAACTCTCCAGGAAATAGGTTTCAAAGAACAACTCCTTGAACTTATCCCAAGTCATCGCTCCTGGTCCTTCACTAGTTTTATTGGCCTGCCACCAATAACTATCTTCTGCTTTCAACATGAATGTTGCGAAAGCAGTCTTCTGATCATCCCCTACCCTAGCAACATCGAACACCTTTTCTATCTCCATAATCCAGGTCTGTGCTTCAACTGGATTCATGGACCCACGAAATTCCGGTGGTCCAACCGCCTTAAACTCCTTAAACGTTGTGCCTTGGTTTTGAGGTTGATTCTGCAACGCTTCTGTTAGTAGTGTCACTAGTTGTTGAACGGGGTTACCGTCAACATTGTCGTTATTGTTGGTTCCTTCAGTGGTTCTCTGTCGTGTTGGTTGACATCTGGGAGGCATTTTCTGTTAAAACAAAACATCTATTAGACTATTACTCAGCTTAACTAGCCTCCATAACAGAAATAACCACATAACACATAACACTTTGAATAAAGTAACAACTTTTATTTATTCAGAACCTTTTTGAAAACATAAAATAATAGCATCTCTGCTATCTACATTACTTTCCTGAACTACAAAAGTTTCAGGACAACATCATAGTCATATCCCATAGGTTGCATAACACTTGGGATTTACATTTTATTTAACCTTTCACTCATCGTACAACAGCTACGATGTTCTATTAAGATAATTTTTAGCCCTTTCACGTTCCTCCTCCATGACTCGAAACATTGTTCTGCGATCTAACACGTATGATGGTAGCGTCTCGAACTGAATTGGATAACCCATGACTCGATCTTGAGCTCGATTAATTGCGGTGTTAAATACTTTATCCATCTCTTCCATCTTCATCCTCTTTGCCTGCTCGTCTCTCGCTACTCTTCTAGTTCGTTGGTAAGCTTCCTCGTATGCATCTTCAGCTCTTGCCCTCTTAGCAGCTTCTTCTCTCAGCTTGCTCTTCAGTTCAGCAACCATCTCGATCAATTGTTCTTTCTCTCCTTCAGTCCGTATTAGTTTCTCCTCGGCATTTGTCAGTCGTTCCTCACGATCCTGGATCTCGCCGTCTTTTTGTGTCATTACAGTTTGTTGTTCAGCTACTATCTCTTGCAATTTCTCGACGGTATCCTGAAGTTTCACGTTGCGGTCGTAGACTTCATCGTACATACGAGTGGCTATTGAGGTTAGTGGAGTCTCTTCCTCCTGTGGCAACTCAACGGGATCCTCCTCATCTGTCTCCACATCATCATCCTCATCCTCAACTACTGTGACCAACGGGACTGACTCCCGTGGCAGTAGTTGTTCCCAAACTACCTGAATGTCGCGAGGCTCCTCCTCTATAGGCATTTGAGGTCCCTCCTCCCTAGACTGACTGGATTCTCCGACATTAGTCATCCTGACAACAAAGTCTTAAAGTTTTAAATATTAATCATTACTACTTGACACTCACGAGCACATAAGTTATAAACACATGAACACATAAGTGTTTTATTACTTTTTTCTTAAAACTCGATAAGAGTTATCTCCACTATCTTTTCAAAGGTTACTTCCTAAGGCTTTTCCCCCCACCTAAGGTTCATAACCTAAAGCTTTGATACCAACTTGTGACACCCCAAATCCTGGTACTTCATTTCCTCAAGATTTGGTGCTCACGCAATCAAAACATTCATTTCTAACTACCAATTCATAATAGAATTGAATAATAAAAGAAAACCTGCCCATACAGGATTAAACTTGAATAAAATTCTCCCAGGTTATCTAACCTTTAACAACAATCATTCAAATGCGGAAATTAAACAAACTTTATTACAATCTTTAAACCAAAGTCTAAAAAATAAAACTATCAAACTATTACAAGTCTTCAGTATTTGATCATCTTGCCTTCTCCCTTACTGATACTAGGTACGTCACCAGTTTCAACTTTAGCTGTAAGAAATTTTACTGGCAAGAGTGAGCAAATAAGGCTCACTTGAAATAACAATAAGTAAATCATTAAACTTTTACATCAATTGCCAATATTAGGCTCAATAGAACTGGACAATATATTCTATTAACTTTCTGAAAATTTTAACATTTATTGAGGGTCTAATGACCACGAATCACGTCCACAGTTATAAGTAATCTTTCAATTTTAACTTTAATAGTCATAAGACTATAAGGACTCCACGTACTTAGGGGGATCAACCCTTCGTACAATGTATTGTGCACAACCATTTCAACGCTAAGCGTAAACCTCTATTAAAAGAGTTGTTCATCTCAGTATTTAGAATACAAGTCCGCACCAAAGTAAGTTTGGTTTGGATAAGATTTCAAGGTAATTTGGAATTCAATGAACATCAACTACGGAGTAGTTGAATAAAATCCATGACATTATACTTATAAAATAATCGTAATTGAATTAATCATAGCAACTAAAATCATGCTTTAGGAATAATCTAATAGCATACAATTTGAATACCATAACATACCTTGCTTGAACAATACTAAGCCAAGGTTAATTAGAATTGAATATTAAACATGCATAGAAATCTAGTTATGCATGCTAACCAATAATTGAATTACAAGAATAACTTGTTCCACATCAAATAGTTCAATAAAACAAAGGATTAGAAAACTTGCTCAATTATAAAAATAGAGTTAGAAAACTTGCTTTTAGCACAAGCTACACCCTTACCACTTGAATTTCAATACCCTAAACATATGTCATCGTGACATAGTTAGTCATTATCACATCACTAATACATTCATCACGTAGGTTTGATTATTCAATCACATAATCAAATTATAACACAAGTTAATCCTTAATAACATATTTATTCACAGTATAGAAACACTAAAATCAATATTTTACAGTCCTACTATTATCATATAGTGTTTCTTAAAATTTCGTGTACAAAAAGTGTGACAACCCGAGAATTTAGATAATTATTAAAATCCTAAAATGATGGATTAAAGGTTATAAGATTAACCTAGACATAAAATAAGTGTATGGAATTGACATTTCTGTGAAGGAATTTCAAGGATTTCAAAATTTTTAAGAAGAACCTATATGGTTTCTTAATTGAATGAAAATAAAGAAATATGGATTACAAAATTTCAAAACCCTAGAAATGAATTAATATGTACTTGAAGAAATATCGAGAATAAGGTATTACGATACCTGTAAATTCAATATGAACTGAATAGTCTAAGAAATGTTATATAAGTACATATGAAAATTTTTATTAAGGAGATAAGATTTCACATGAAGAGATGTTATAAGGTTAAACGAAGATGAGTATATGTATAGAAATATATATATTTAGTAAGGTGCTATATATATTTTAGCAAGAGGAATGCTGAATTAAGTTAATGATATAAGGATCAAGATAAAACTATGTTAGTAATTAACATAGCTTGAACGTTAGCCTTGACTGGCAAATAAGAATTTGAATAAGTATAAAGTCGTTAGTTAATACGATTAGCAATAAGAAAGGAATAATTTAAAACTCAAAATTTGAGTTAGAGATAGAATTTTGAAGCATGGATTGCTCGGTTGCGTCCGGAACGTCAAGTTTAGTCAGAAGGGACAGTAAACACAAAATGTGTAAAGGTTGACTTTTGGTCAAAGTCAACAGTTGACTTTTTATGGAGAAAAGTCAAAATTAGAGTGAGAAGTGAAATATGTTATGATATGATGTTATATGGATAATGATATAATATTTAATATTATACCAAATGATGTAAAGCTAAAATATGAGAGGTGATTCAATATGCAAATATGTATATTGGTATCAAGTAGTTAGTAAATTAAATTCATATTTGAAGAAATGATTGAATATATTAAATTATATATTTAATTTATAAATAAATTGTTTGAAAACAATTTATGGAGAGGAGGAGGAGATTAAATTTAAGTATACAATATGAATTGTATAACTTGAATAAGTTATTTAATTAAGTATGAGAATTAAATAACCTAAATGGTTATTGTTATTTGGTGGTCCTTGTAATTAAATATATACTAGTGACCTAATCTAAGAGAATTGTGGAGCATGACATAATTTATTTAATGATTATGTGAGTAAGTGAATACGAATATTATGTGATGGCAAATAAAAGAAATTAGTATGATCCTAATTATATATTAGGAATGAAGAATTAAATAACTTAAGGGTTATGAAATTAAAAATGCATGAGTAAAGAATTTATTTTCTAGAGTGAGAAATAAAAACCCTAATTAAATAATTAGGGTAAAATAGTATTAAAAGTAATGGACTATAATAATATCATAGCCCATTAATTTATTTAGAGTTCAAGAGAATTAAATTTAATGGACTGAGGAAGTTATATTATTTAAACAAGCCCAATTAATTAATTAAGCATGAGACTTGTAGATAGAGTGACTAAGGGTGATTAAATTATTTAATCTAGCCCAATATATTATGTATGTGACAAGTTTTATATTGACCCAATTTAATTAGGAATTGAAAGCCCAAGTTAGTTTTGTTAGTAAGTAAAACAATTAAATTTGTTAGCTCAATGAGATTAATTAAGGGCCAAAACTAGGCCCACTTGTGGGAGAACAATAATATTAAAAATAATATTAAGTTAAGAGATATATTTTTATTATCTCAAGTTATTAATTTTATAACTTAATTAAAACAAGTTTAGTTGGGTTATAGAATTTAATATACATGAGTGGTGAGACTTAAATTCTAAATGTTTGGAATGGATACCATAATTAAATATTTAAGGTGAGATAAGATGGATAGGTAGTGGACTATGTAAATTACATAGCCCAAGCATGTTAATTGTTTTAGCCAAACATTTTAATTTTTGAAGTCCAAAGGAATTATTTAAGAAGCCCAAAACTTGATCCAAGTATGGAAGGACATAATGGTCATTTGGTAAGTAAAATAAAAGCTATAAAAATCTAACCAATTTGGGCTAAGAGAAGGCCACATGGCCGGATAAGATAGAGAGAAGGGAAAGAGGGAATGAATGTAATAATTACTTACTTTATTAGGTGGCTAACTCCTCCTTATGTGTCATTGTTTTATTGAACCAACATTTTGTTTATTCTTCCAAGCAAACTTTGGTGGTTTAATGAGAGAAAGAGAGAGAATGAGTGGGAGAAGAAGGCCACATGGCCGGATGTTATGGGGAAGAGAGAAGGAGGAGGAATGAGATAGTGTAATATATCTATCTCTAATCTAGCTTATTTTGTTATCTTTCATCTCTTTTATTTTTCTAACCAAAGGAACCAAAGAGAGAGAGAGAATAGAAGGGCCAAGTTCGGCAGCCATGGGGGAGAGGAAGATGAGTTTTTGATAAGTCATCAAAGCTCCATAAGCAAATCTAGGAAGAAGAAGAAGGAGAGCATGAGAATCAAAGGTATAAACCCCTTTTGTTTATATAATTTTTGATTATTGTAAATCAAACTTTGAATCTATGTTTCTAAACTCAAAAACCTTAGATCTATGTGTTTATGAGTGTTTCATGTGTAGATCTACCCATATTGGGTGTTGATTTAGTTGGAAATCGAAAATAAAGAAAAGTGATTTTCTAGTTTCTAAATCCTAAAAATTTCTATGTACTTTGGATTTCCACCGTTTTTGATCTAAACCTTATTTTTGCGATCCGTCAAAGGGATGTGCTATATATGTAAGTTAACTACTAAACTCAAGTGGTAGCACTCAAAAATGTTGAGTACACAAGTTGTAGTGATTGTTTTACCAAAAACAGTTTTGTTGCAAAAAATGAAAAACATACTATTTTGGACAGTCAAAAAGTAGGGGCAGTTTGGTCATTTTTCGGGCATGTAAAAATTCTGGAAAAATTTGGGAGTATACTATGATAAGTTATCTAACATCTCCAAGTGGAATCACTGAAAAAGGAGTTGTAGATTTCCGTATGGAAAATATTTAATAAAGCACGAAAAATTGCAAAAAGGCAATTTAGCTTCTGCCCAAAAGTTTAAAAGGGCTGTTTCGGCAACTTAAAGTGTGAGAAAAATTCTGGCCTTTTGGGACATGAAAATATATGGTATAAAGTACCTACTGTCCAAAAATGAGCTCATTCCGAGTTAAAATGAACAAGTTATGACCATTTCAATTTCTGTGATTTTCCGACGAAAATGGCTATAACCGGAGTTCTATAACTCCGATGGCCACAAAATTTAAACTGGAGGCTCACGTTAACATGTATAAGATTGTGCCAAGAGATGAGAATTTCTGGAGTTAAGCACGAGGTAGCTAATTTCTTAAGGAATTAACTAAGATTGATTTTTAAAAAAATACCAAAGGAAATTGAAAAATTTTGGAAAAATACTTTTTGTGTATGAAATATGTGTATACATGTTTGTACAAAGGATAAAAAAATAATAAGTTGATTTGGTATTTTCGTGCTCGGATATGGAATCCAGCTTGCTGGATTAGAAAATCTGATGAATCCAGCTTGCTGGATTGAAAAGAAGTTTACTGAATTGAAAATATGTTGAATCCAGCTTGCTGGATTGCAATCTAGTTGCTGGATTTGTAATCTAGTTGGCTGGATTGTAGTTTGGCTTGCTGGATTAGAAATTTATTGAATCTAGGTTGCTGGATTCTGTATCCAGTCTGCTGGATTGACAATTTGGTTGTTAAATTTAGAATCCAGGTTGTTGGATTAGTATTTGACTTATTAGAGTATAAAGAAGAATTTATAAGGTATAAGATTAAGTGTTTAATCATAATGAATATGACACAGTGATTGAAAAATTATCCAAAAATGATAATAATACCGATGTGTTACGATGTTATCTAATATTTGATTAAGTGTTAGATAATCTATTGACAAAGTAATTGTATTATGATACAAAGTAGAATATGCTGATTGAAAGACCAATCTTATTATTAATGATAGGTCTTATCAAAAGAAGTTAACTTAAACTGCGTAGCAGTAGTCAACGAATCAGGCAAGTTTTTCCTTAACTCAAACTTGAGTTATATGTTCAAATCATGTTAATGAATAATTGTTGTTGATTATTCACGTCTATATTGATTATTGATTCGCACGTTGTGCATATTGTAAATGTTCATCAGGTATGAAAGGCTGATCACCTTCATTACCATTTGGTTCAGTTAATCTGTTCATGTTTATGCTTGACCATTCATTTTTACTGACTTGGTCGTTCAGCTAAGAAAATTTGTTCATGCTCTTTCACAATGTTTATATTGTTGAAAGTTAGCTAGCCTATTGTTCAATTCTTTCAATCATGATATATCTTTATTGAATTTAAACTTGTTGGGCAAATTTGATGCTCACCCTTGCTATATCATGATAAATTTTTCAGATTAAGATGAAAGCTTGAGTAAAGACAGAAGCGAAGACAAAGTGCAAAATTAAGCTATTATGCAGTTAGATCTATTAAATTTTCTGATGAAAATAGCATTGTAAATCTTTTAAGATATTGAATGTATGTATTAAGTTAAGGTTGTAGACCTTGGGAATGATGTGTAAAAGTTTAATATATAAACAATTTATGTTTATATCTTCCGCAATAGTTATAGAAATAGTATACCAGATTCGTGGTGATTAGGACCGGGATTTGGGGATGCTACAAAAAGTACACTGTCAGACCATTCTGCTAACTCGCGTTGCGGCGCCACAGTTTACACTTTGTGTCGCGCTGCGGCGTGGTGATGGCGCTGCGGCGCGGTTCACAGGCCATTAATTGGTGCTTCGGCGTGGCGCTGGCGTTGCGGCGCGAGATTTGTACTGCTAGGCCGCGCTGCGGCGCCAGAGTCCAGAATCCGACGACCAAACTCGGCAACAGCATGAACAAAAGCCAAATTGGCCTAAAAGCTCGAATCTAATAGACTGATTATAATGTAATTTACATATAAACTTCATATAAATATATTGTGAAGACTTCTAACATGTTTCTACTCATAAAATAATTTAAACATCAAATATACAACACCCAATTTCAATATTTTTTTTGGCAAAAACTCTATTTTTGATATTTTCAACGAAAATCATCACTGTGATTTTATTTTTTAATCAAAACATCATAGTTACGATTATACATACTCTATCAATTTCCATAATCAATTTATCAATTAAACAACTAATTAAACTCTAAATTTCTATTTTAAACCAAGTCATGTTCATATATATATTTTCATGTAAACACTGTAATATATTTTCTTCCACAAAACATATATATACATGAATTACTTTATCTATAATCATATATAAACTCATTGAATAACCTTATAATCAATAACAATACAAAACTATATACATAAAAATAATTTATCCTTTATAAAAATTTCACAGAGAACTTTTTGGAAGAAGAAAAACTACACTTTTAAAAGGAAAGATTAAGCTCCTACCTTTGATTAAGAAGAAGATGGCTACTTTTGATTATCAAACTTCTTTTCTTTCTCAAAACCTTCGAGGATTTCTCTCAAGTTTTCTCTCCCTTTCCTCTTTCTTCTTCTTCTTCTCTTTTTCTTCTTATGGATTTCTTTCTTCCCAACTCTAACATACGTAAAATAATATAACGTATAATAATAATAATAATATAGATATTAAATATAGGATTTTAACTGACATCAGTTATAAACTTTTGAAAATCAAAAGCAATAAGGCTTGTTTGGCTAACCACTAAAAATATAACCCATTAATCCTTCTGCCTTATTTGGTAAAACACAATTAGATAAAAGACTTGATAGGCATTAGGCCTTGTTTGGCAAAACTGAATTAAACTCCCTTAATTTATTTTAGTAACTCCTTTATAGCAAGGTTATTAGTCACACTTTTATTTAATTAATTAAGCAATTAAAAAATTAATCTATTAAATTACTTTAGCACATAATTTAATATCACATAACTATAATTTATTTTATAATTATAATTTTATTTAACCAACTAATATTTTAAATTACAATTTCTCATTTAAAATATTATAATTTATTTAAATCACTATAAGCTCTCTAGCTTACTTATTAAATTAAATTATTATATAATCTCATAACAATTAATTTTTTTAGCTCCTTAATTATTTATCCCAACAAATAATTAACTAAACCACATCAACTCAAATTGTCATTAAATACTTATATAATTCGTTAAATATTTAATATTGCAAATAAATATTTAATATTTAATATTTAATTATTTATTCAACAAATAAATAACTATACCACATAAACTCAAATTGAAAAATTATTTATTCAACAATAAACATATCCATTAAATACTTATATAAATCAATAAATATTTAATATTACACTTTAAAATTCTGGAATATTACAGTTAGTAGTAATCGTAGGCCCATACTCGACTGAATCTCAATTACCCTTGGTGTGGCATAATCCCTCAGTGCTTTCTGATCTTCCGCAGCTATTGTTTCTTACTTTTCGAAGTTCTCCCTAGTCTCTTTTATCCGCTTACTCAACCACTGAAACCTTCTTTCGATATCGTCTTCGTAATGTAGTAAGTCTGTTTTCTTTGACTGAGTTTGCATGCACTATTCAAGAGAACCTGAAACAAGAAATAACTCAAAAACAAAAAGAAAAAATGTTTAACTAAAACTGATATAATTAAACTGATATTGAAAGTAATAAAATCAATTATATATCCCTGACAACAGCGCCAAAAACTTGTTGGGTGTAATCTAAGTATGCACGACACGCAAGTATACGTGGTCAACAAGTAATATAATGATAAGTAAAGTATCGTTCTCACAGAGACAAATATTGAATTTTATCCTAACAATTACCAGTCTTATATTATCTCAATTTAATTAAATTAATGATTTAATAATGAAATTAATGAAAAAACTACTAAATAAAGAAAAACAACTAACTTCCACAAACTTTAATCAGATATTGGAGAATTAATCCTACAATTTCACTTAATGCTTCATTTAGATTGTCACACTTCTTTTTAATTCAAATTAACTATTTCAGTTCATTAATCAAGAATATGAAAGTAGATATAACCACCTCTCGATGCACTATACCCATATCAACTTAAATCCACAGATGATAGAATTAAGCAAAACACCCTAATTAACTAATTCACTATATCTCTATGTGAATTACAATTAAAGAAGGTTTAATTAAGATTACATGCGATGTATAGGTATACCTCTATCTTAAACATAAATTATGAATCCCAACAAAATGCGGAAATCACAATCACATGCTATTATGATTAAGTCTAAACCCATATTTAATCTCTCGAGTTCATATAGGTACACATAGAATTTGTGATCAAGCAACTCATAAATTACACACAAACCATAATAGATGAACTGAAAATAGCAACATTAAATTAAAATTCAAAGCGTAACAATCCTCATTAGGTAATAAGATCCATCATAGGCTTAATAAGAGAATTTAGTTCATAGCTAATGAATAAAAAACTGAATAGATCAAAGAATTAAGCAACTTGATTACAAAAATGAAATTGAAGAATGCAAATAGTAAATAAAACCACCCTTTTCTTCAATTCACTATGAAAGCTTTGTGCTTCAACCTCCTTGCGTCAATTTCCTCTAAAATCTTCTCAAAATCAAGGGTTTGTTAGTTAGGATGATGAATAATTGATGATAATCCCCTTCTCTGTAATTGAATAATCTTCTTCTCGTGTCCTAATCACGTACTAAGTTCACAAGCTTCACAACATCAGAAGTAGAATTGCATCAGAACTCTTCCATCTTTGCCGCACACCCCCTCCCTGGTGGGCATTTTACTCATGGGAACCCCCGCCCTGGTGGGCATCAAAGTTAATGATGATGTGGACCCCCGCCCCGGCGGGGTATTTTAAACTATGAAGCCCCCGTCATAGCAGACATATGCTCTGTACTTTACTATTTTTACTACTTTTTCTGCTATTTCTACTGCCTTTCCCATCAAACCTTGCCTTAGCCAATACATACTGAACCTGCAACATAAACACAATACACACACATAAAACAATACTAAAATATACGGAATAAGAACCATTTAAGTCTGAAAAAGTATCCAATTCGTAGGTATGAAACCCACTCATCAGCTACACAATGACATGAGATTTGACCTTTTTCGAATACGGGAAGACGAGTGTATGACCAGATCTTTTAGTCTTCGCAGTCCGTCCATTGAGTTATCTTGTGCTGTTTTCACTCGAGATTGAAGTTATGGTTCTGCATGACCTTCATGACAGTGATTTGACTTGATTTGATGTTGAGTTGGAAAATTACTCTTTTGTCCTCCTGGGTTGATTCCGGGCTTGACGTGGAATCATCTGTCTTCCTCGGGGTAATCTCTGATGTTTGACTGCTAGTGCTTCTTGTATGTATTTAGGGTTGTTTTCGAGGTTGCTTTGATGTCCCATGGTGTTGTCTCTAAGGTTTGATTTTATTTTGTAGTCCTCTAGGGTTATCTCTAAAGAGTGAAAAAGACGCTTTTACGCTCTTACATAGTTAGTAATTGGAAAACAAAATTTCGAGTGTCTATAGATGTCCCTCTTTGTCATGTTTATGCAATGCAATAAAATGAACATGACAAAGATTACTAGACACTTGAAATATGAAAGGTGTATTTAATAATGCAAATCGCAATGCAATAAATGTTATGATAAATGTTAAAATGCTTTCGCAAATCAAACTTCACACTTCGTAAATCGCATTTCGAACTTCACACATCGCATTTTTCCAATCGTACTTCGTAAATCGCACATCACATTTCACAAATCACAAATCCCATCGCAAATCATTTTACCATTATTGGTTATTGTTGATGCCTACATTGGGACTGATTCCAACAGTTGTTTTTCATCAGTGCTGCTGATGCCTATGCTGGTGTTGACTCCAACTGTTTGATTCTCGTCGGTGTTACCGATTTTTGTTTGATGAAGATAAACTGAGATGTTTTCTACATCTCTGCTGGGGATGATGTTCTAAAATCATTATATCTTCCCGATGTTTACGCTGGTAGTTTACAACGGTGCCTACCTTGCTGGTAGCTGACAACGATGCCTACCCTGTTGTTAGTTGACAATGGTGCCTACCCTGCTGGTAGTTGACAATAGTTAATCACCAGACTGTCTCGATGCCTACTTGAACGATAGTTTTGAACAACGGAATTTTTTCTCAAGTCTGGGCATTTAATGTGCACACATACTTGACTCTACTGAGGATGATTGCTTAACTTTTTAATGGAGATGTGCGCTCATATAGCGCTATTGCACATGTACAGACCATGCATGATGTGATGATCTAAATTTATCTTTAGGAGTCTATTGTCCTAGGTTGATGCACATGCTTGATTAAATTGACTATATATAGAAACATACATCACCCTTTCTGAGGCGATTTGGAGTCTTTTTGCTATTGGGCACTTGTGTCCTATTTCCTTGTGTTTTTTATTCGTAACCTGACTAGACTGATGATCAGGGTGTCGCTGATGTCCCTGGAGGGAGGGTGCGACCCATTCTTTCATTGCTCCGATTTGAACTTCGGTGTAGAGGCCTCAACTTGTGAGGACTTGGCGCATGCTGACATGTTTGATGACGTATATTTCATTTGCTAGACCTTTTGTTCTCAGGTGTCTGTTTTTGAGTTAAGGACTCTCTTGACAAGTCTTTTGTAGTTCAGATTTGGCCTAAATGGTTGGAAACTAGTATTCTGGAGTATTTTGGGGGATTTGAAAGGTGTTTGTTTTGATTAGTTTGAGTGGGTTTTTGGGTTTTTTTTTTAGTTTGACCGCATCATAGATGGTTGCCTATGTACTTCCATTGATGGGGGAGATTAGGTCTTTCGTAGTTCGGGCTTTGCTGAGACCTGATTGGTTTAATTTTTTGATTTTTTGACTTTTTTGATTTTTTGATTTGTTTTCTTTTTTTTAATATATATGCATGGAAAATAAAAAGGCATAACGCTAAGAAAGTGATACCGTCCCAATATCTCCTGGAACTCATAACTTTATCCTTTGGATATACGTCTTCCTGGCTAGCTGAGGCCTAGGGGTGCTTAAAAAATTCTATTTTTTCGGTTTTTTACCGAACCGGTTGATACTGAAACCGGCAGTACCGGTTTTTTTCGGTACCGGTAGCGGAATGGAACTTTTTGAATTCTGTAAAAATCGAAATACCGAAAAAATCAAAATTTAGTTATATAATAATTAATAATTAATGTTTTGTAGTTTTATTTATTAAATAATTTTTATATATATTAATAATTTCTATATAATAGTAGTTTTATTAATTTTTTTATATATATTAATAATATTTTGTAGTTTTATTTATATACTAATTATTATTAATAGTTAATGATTTCTTAATTTTAAATAAATTTGTTAATATATAAAAAAATTATTTAAATATTATTAATAATTATATATATTACTAGGGGTGTTAAAAACAATCGATTTTTTTGGTTTTTCGTTTTTCGGATCGGACAGAACCGGTCGGTTCGGTATAAAAGAGAACCGGTCCGGTTCGGTACAAAAAAACCGGTATATACCAGTTTTTCAGTCCAACATTTTTATGGTTCAGTTTTACCGAACCTGTATATACCGGTTTTCTAATTTTTTACTATTATTAATATTTTATTAATAATAATAATATTAATAATAATAATAATAATAAAATAATGATTATAATAATAAAAATAATAATAATAAATAAAAATAATAATAATAATAATAATAAAAATAATAATAAAATAATAATAATAAAAAAAAATAATAAAAATAATAATTATATTAATTTTTGATAAAAATCGGTACCGAACCGGTACTGCCGGTTCGGTATACCGGTTCAACCGGAACCGATATCGGTTCATGAAATTGGCTACTATCGGTATTCGGTACGGTTTGGTTCGGGCCGATTCTGTCCGGTTTTTTTTTATGAACACCCCTATATATTACCATGCGTTATAACCGAAAAAATCGGTAACAATTTTGTACCGAACCGGTAATTCAGTACCGGTTCTTATTTTTTCGGTAATTTTAGATCGGTACTGGTTCGGTTTTTTACCGATGAGCACTTCTACTGAGGCCTGATAGTCCAGTTGTTAGGGGTTATGTTTCCTTCGAAGCTCGCGATAGAGGTTACCTCTTGATCATAAATATCTTCAATCACTGCCATAACTTGATCGCCTCCTGATTCAGCATATCTCTCGGGGATACTCACAGACTGGACCCATCACAAAAAGGGATGAACTCTTGATTCCTCGATGGGTTAGCTTCCTCGACAACCTCACCACCTTTTTCTTCATCTGTTCCTTCACCTTTCTCATGGGCTTGAGAGGATTTGAATATGAAATCTTTCTCGAACTATTGTTTTATTTCTCGTAAGGAATTGTGCTTTTTGGCTTTTTCTATACTGGGAAGGATAAGTATTTCCTCCTCATTATCCAGAAGGGTAAAATCAAGAATGTGGTTACTGACTTTTAGCAACAAGATGTTTGATGGTGGTGGATGAATTTCCTTGGGGGACTCTCTTGTCTCCTTTGTCACTCCCATCATTAGGATCAGTCCACCTTGTGTTCTGCCAGGATTGGTGCTCATAGCCGTCACCTCCTTTGAACTGCCTGTCTCGAGTGGACATCTTAAGCTCTTCATTTCCCTTTTTCCTTTTTTGGTCACTGGGACTTCTATCTTCAGCTCTCCATTTTCAATGAGATCCTGGATTTTATGCTTTAGAGATCAATATTCCTCAGTTGCATGTCCAGGTGAGTTAGAACGGTAGAGACATATCTTGGTGGAATCATAACTTTTCATCTCGGGATTTACAGGAGGCAGCAACTTAGTAATCTTTCCTTTGCTTATCAGAAAGTGTAGCATCTCTTCATTTGATTTGTTAAGAGGGGTGAAATTTCGGTCTCTTTTGGAGGTTGTTTAATCTTTCTTCTTTGAGAATTTGCCTTCCCCGAGTGCTTTTTTTGCTGGCGAAATTTTCTAGTAATTTTATCATTCCACTTTTCTTGTCCTTTCAACCTGTTTTGATCTTCTTCATTTAGCTGGCTCATCTTGGAGAGATATAGGCTTGGATTCTGGTTAACCCTTTTTTCTTTTGGCTTTTTGATAGTTGAGTGAAAAGTTACCTTGTAACCTGATGTTGGCGCACTACCAGATTAGCCAACAGAGTTACTTGATGCTGGATCGACTCTAATTTTTTATCACTGACATACACTCCTTTGGATTTTCCCACTCTAGGACATTTGTTCTGCCCCCAAAATAGGTATACATCACCCATTCTGAGTCGCCAAATACATGGTACAAAATTTAAATACAAACTTAATTATACAACTGTCGTGTAAAATACGACAAAACATAGCTGAGAGTTTTGACACGAATATTGTCTTCTAGACAATATCCAAACTCAAATGGAGTCCTCATTACATTTATTATCACACTATTTTATAGAATAATGAGGACTACTATAGCCACCATCTCGGACCATCACTCCGTTCCTCGACTAGTCCCGGCTGCTTTCTCATTTCCTGAAGAGAACAATGAAAGTAAAAGGGTGAGCTCAACTAGCCCAGTAAAAAATATTATGACTAAGGTATTGTAGAATAAATTATCGTTAGCCTTTAACAACGTTAAACTGATAGAATACAATAAACAACAAGTTTAACTGCAGCGGAACAAGCAATCCATTAGAAAAGTCAAGTAGAACATGATATCTACTATCTTCTATGATTTAAAAGTTTATCATCAATTTTATCGCTGAGACTCAGCTCAAAAAAAATCCACATCACTGAATTATTCATGCACTACGGGCCAATGATATTCATTAGTATCACATCCACGAATTATCCATACACTACGGGCCAATGATATTCATTGTGACGCCCCCAAAATAGGTATACATCACCCATTATGAGTCGCCAAAAACTTGGTACAGAAACAACTACTACTTCATTAATACAATTGTTGTGTAAAATATAACAACCCAATACTGTGAGTTTAAATACAAATATTATTTTCTAGACAATATCCACTCTCAAATAAGTCCTCATTACAATTATTAAAACACTATTTTACAAAATAATGAGGACTGCTAACACAACTAACTAGAAACATCACTCCACACCCCGACTAGTTCCCGCTATATTCTCGCCTCCTGAGAAAAATGGAACAAAAAGGAAAAGGGTGAGCTAAACTAGCCCAGTAAAGAATATTATGACTAAGATAATTTACAACAAATTATCGTTAGTCTTCAGCAGGGAAAAATCTGATAAAATATAATTGAAAACAAGTTTTAGAACAACAACTGCAGCGAAAACAGCAAACCATTAGAAGAGTCAAGTAGAGAAAGAATTCTACTATCTTCTAAGATTTAAAAGTCCATCAACAATATTTTATCGCTGTAACATCAATCAATATACATCTTGAATTAAATATTCATCTTTGCACTACAGGCCAAATATATTCATTTGTAACACCAGTTGGTCATGTTCATCTCAACACCTGTTCATCATTGCACCACGGGCCAAAGATATTCATCAGTTAATCATTCATCTTTGCACTATAGGCCAAAAATATTCAGTAATATCATCATTTAGGATTGAGGATGATGAAAAATTATCTTAAAGAAAACGAATCCAATGAGACAGAAGGGCAAATATTAGGGATTCGTATTATAGTTTATCCAAGTACAATAATACTCCATAATAACCAATTGTGAAGGAGAATTCAAAAATAAAGATCAAAATATGGATAGAATCAAAGATAATAACCATAATAGACATCTTGGACAAAAAGAAAAATTTTTATTTTTCGGTGAATAGTGCCGTATTCGTGAATAGTGCCGTATACGTGAATAGTAACCCCGACACAAAAAGTTCCAAATTTGACAAAAAGTTTATATCAATATTTCAGCATAATGATATTGAAGAAAATAATATCATTTAAGAAGAAAATAATATCCCTTACCTCAAAATAACCGTACTTCTGACTGAATATCGGATATGAGGCTGAATGAAACTTGTGCTGAATAGCAACTCTCAAAGTATTTAAATATTCATAAAATACACTCAATAATCTAGAGAGAGAAAGAGAGAAAACTTATGAATTCTGGCGGGAATTTCAATTCTAACTTAGCCCTCTATTTATAGGAAAATGCTAGCACGCCGAAGCAGACTTAACCTGCAACCTGATGGCTTTACCTGCTACTATTCCCACCCACTACATTTGAATAAAAATCACAGCACATTTCTTCACCAACCAAGAGTGGGACCCACCAATTCTGGAAATTTCTACCAAAATGATTAACTCCGAAAATTCAAAAATTTTTGAACCAGTCATCTCGTAAAATTCATAACAAATCATACATTCATTTTTAACGGTTCAAAATTTATGGACATATACTCAACTTATATATGTATAACATATCCAAAAAGCACAACGATCCAACGGTCGGATTAAAAATTATAACCCCCGCAAAATATCTCAAAAACCCTAATTTGATTTTCAATACCTCCGTTCTGACAAAAATACAGATAAAACACCTCAACATTAACTCCTTCATTTTTAACCACAAAAATATATCCCTCATTTATATCCACATAAAATAAATATTTTCTTATCATATGAATCAATAATTAATTATTCACAAATAATATTACAAAATCATATTTATGATAACCAGGCCGTTCCCAAGAAAGAGGGGACTTTCCAATAAGGATTTCTCCTTACTGGCACGCAATTAGATGTCCAAACCTCTCCTTAGACAGAACTTTCTAGACATTGCCAATAATGTTATCTAATAATATTATTCAAATAATATGAATTATTGATATGATAATGGAAAATACTGTGCAGTGACAATTATTGAAACAATAAAATAAAATATTGAACAATAACTACTGTAACAATTATTGAGTAGTGCCTTCCTTTGTAAGAATCAATAATTGGTGCAATACCGTATGCTACTGTATTTTAACCACCGGGTATTCCAACAGTATTAACGGTAACTACGCCGTTAATTATAAACAACTTATACGTGTCGTTTTCTTCATCCAATCGCTTTCCGTTATGGGGCCCACACAAGGCTGCGCCGTCGTACGAATATTCTCCGATAGCAAGAATATTCCACGACCAAACGAATATTCCCCGACAAAATAAATATTTTATAACCACTTGCTTATTTTGTAAAATTTGCACATTTCACCCATAACCAAAGTATTATATCAAATTAACACCTTATTATTCACAATAATATTTAGAGAAAATTTGATTTTATTCATTAATAAGTTGGGGTCTTACAACCTCTCCTCCTTATGAAATTTCGTCCTCGAAATTGACGTACGTACCTGGTGTTTCGAAAAGGTGAGGATACCTCGCTTTTATTTCTGATTCTAACTCCCAGGTCATTTCTTCAATAGCATGGTTTCTCCACAAAACCTTAACTTGTGGTATAACCTTCGTACGTAGGACATGCTCTTTCCTCTCCAATATCGTAACAGGTACCTCCTCGTACGTTAAATCTTCGGCTATCTCGTCTGGTTCTAACTCAATTATGTGGTTCGGGTCTTTCACATATTTACGAAGCACAGATACGTGAAAAATATTATGAACACGAGACATGCTTGGAGGTAATGCGAGTCGATATGCCACATTTCCTATTCGGTCAAAAATTTTAAATGGACCAATAAATCGTGGATTGAGCTTTCCTCTCTTCCCAAATCTTGTAACTCCTTTCCATGGTGCAACACGTAACAATACATGATCCCTAATACCAAATTCTATATCCTTTCGATGAAGATCCGCATAACTCTTTTGTCGATCCTGTGTCGTTTGTATACTTTGTCTAATCGTTTGGATCTTCTCTGTAGTTATGCGTATCAATTCTGGTCCCAACAACGTTGCTTCACCCACCTTGTCCTAGCATACTGGAGAACGACACTTTCGTCCATATAAGGCTTCAAATGGAGCCATACCTATACTTGCCTGATAACTGTTGTTATAGGAGAATTCCACCAATGGAAAGTACTTATCCCAACTTCCTTTGAAATCTAGAACACAGAGTCTTAATAGATCTTCAAGGGTTTGAATAGTCCTCTCTGATTGCCCGTCCGTTTGAGGATGGTATGCTGAACTGAATCGTAAATCCGTGCCCATAGCTTTCTGCAAGCTAACCCAAAATCGTGAAGTGAATCTTGGGTCACGATCCAAAACTATGGATATTGGCATGCCATGCAATCTCACTATCTCATTCACGTACATACTAGCAAGACGTTCAAGGGAATAAGTCTCACGTATAGGCAAGAAATGGGTAGACTTGGTTAATCTATCAACAATGACCCAAATCGCATCTATGCCTTGAGACACCTTGGGAAGACCCGTAACAAAATCCATAGTAATGTGTTCCTACTTCCATTTCAGAATCTCAAGTGGTTGCAATGGACCCTTTGGTACTTGATGCTCTGCTTTTACACGTTGACAAGTTAAACACCTCGAGATAAACTCCGCAATCTCTCTTTTCATATTGCTCCACCAAAATGTATGTCGAAGATCATGATACATTTTGGTACTCCCAGGATGAATTGCAAACGGTGTGTTGTGTGCCTCCATCATGATTCTATGCTTCAAGTCAAAATTGTTAGGAACACAAAGTCTGGAGTTGACTCGAAGTATTCCTTCTTCATTGATTCTTGCTTCCGGAATAGCACCTTCTTGCACTTTCTTCTTCATACGCATCAGCTCCATGTCCGTAGCTTGAGCAGCTTTAACTTTATCGATTAAAGTCGGTTCTACTTGTATATTTGATATCATCATGTGGGTACTTGGAGCCTTCATCTCTATCTCCATCCTTTGCAAGTCATACAAAATGGGCCTTTGCGTTAACAACATTGCACTCGTACCCGCATATGATCTTCTACTCAATACGTCAGCTACTACGTTTGCTTTTCCAGGATGATATTGGATGGTATGATCGTAATCTTTCAGTAGCTCGAGCCAACGTCGTTGTCGCATGTTGAGTTCTTTTTGGGTGAAGAAATATTTGAGGCTTTTATGATCTGTATAGATCTCCACTTTCTCCCCATACAGGTAGTGTCTCCAGATCTTCAACGCGAAAACGACTGCTGCCAACTCCAAATCATGAGTAGGATAATTTCTCTTATATTCTTTGAGTTATCGCGAGGCATAGGCTATGACTTTCCTATGTTGCATAAGAACACATCCTAACCCTTTGCCTGAAGCATCGCTGTAGATAACAAATCCATTCGAACCAGATGGTATTGTCAGAACAGGTGCCGAAATGAGTCTCCTCTTGAGTTCTTGGAAACTCTTCCAGCATTCCTCACTCCATACGAATTTTGTATCTTTCCGAGTCAGCTGAGTTAACGGAGTAGCGATTCGAGAAAATCCTTCCATGAATCTCCGATAGTAACCAGCTAAGCCCAGAAAGCTACGTACTTCGGTCACCGACTTTGGTGGCTCCCAACTTTGTATGGCTTCAATATTCGCTGGGTCGACAGATACTCCATGTTTTGACACCACATGCCCAAGGAATGCTACTTCCTCAAGCCAGAACTCGTATTTCTTCAGCTTAGCATATAGCTTGTTGTCACGAAGCCTTTGCAGTTCCAGCTTCAAATGGTGCTCATGATCTTCATGGCTTTTGGAATAGATGAGGATGTCATCAATAAAGACAACAACGAACTGATCCAAATATTCCTTAAATACACGGTTCATCATATCTATGAAAGCAGCAGGAGCATTAGTTAATCCAAAAGACATGACTAAGAATTCATAATGCCCGTACCGAGTTTTGAAGGCAGTCTTTGGAATATCCTCAGTTTTAATCTTCAGCTGATGATATCCAGAACGAAGGTCGATCTTTGAAAAGAATTGTGCTCCTTGTAACTGGTCGAACATGTCATCAATGCGAGGTAGCGAATACCTATTCTTGATGGTGACATGGTTCAATTCTCGATAGTCGATACAAAGTCGCATACTACCATCTTTCTTCTTTACGAATAACACAGGAGCACCCCAAGGAGATGTACTAGGACGAATAAGACCGATGTCCAACAACTCCTGTAGTTGGACTTTTAACTCCTGAAGTTTAATAGGAGCCATTCGTTATGGGGTTTTAGAAATGGGCTTTGTACCGGGTTCAAGGTCAATAAAGAATTCAACTTCACGTTCTGGGGGTAGACCAGGAAGTTCTTTAGGAAATACGTCAGGAAATTCACTAACAACAGAAATATTATTCAAATCTGTCGTGTTTTTGTTCAAGTCCATAACATGGGCTAAGAAAGCTTGACATCCATTTTTTAATAAACGAATGACTTTATGGCTTGATATAACAGCGATTGATTTTAATGGTTTGGTTGCTCGAATTCGCATAACAGGTTGGTTAGGAATATGAAAACTAATAACCTTACGAAAATAATCAATTTTAGCATGATGAGTAGTTAACCAATCAATCCCTAAAATCACATCAAATGCAAGTATCTTTAAAGAGATAAGGTCAACAGGTAATGTGATTGTGCCAACTTGGATTAAGCAAAATTTATAAACTGTAGATGTAACAAAGGTTTCACCCAATGGAGTTTCAACAGATAAGTCAAAGGTCAATTTCTCCGGATTCAAGTTCAAACGTTGAGCACAAGCAGGAGAGATAAAAGAATGGGTAGAACCGGTATCTAGTAAAGTATAAACTTCACAAGAATTCAAGATTAGCTTACCCGTGATCACCTCGTTCGGGTTTCTCACATTTTGGCCAGTCACGACAAACGCCCTTCCAGGAACCGCTGATTTCGACTTATCCGGGACAACTTTTGGAGTCACCATCCCCGCTGAACTTGGTTTTGCTACAGAACACTCTCGAGCTATATGACCCTCCTTTCCACAGTTATAATATACCTTGGATTGTTGTGGACAGTTTGGGCTGATATGTCCCTCTTTCCCACATTTGTAACATATGATCGGTGGTCGTTCTCCTCCTCTAGAAACAGTTGATGTTTGTGCTGAAGTCTTCATGTTATCATTGTTGTACCTTCTCTTCTTGAAATCTCCTCCTGACTCGCTCTTTCTATTATCACGGCCACGATTACCACTAGAGTGGTTACCGCTTTTGTCCGAATGCTTTCCTTCCCTCTGGTTGTCATTGCTCCGATGACCGCTGCCACCGGTATGTCCCTGGTTGTGGTCCCTCGGTTGAACATACTCATTATCTCGCTCTAATAATTGAGCCCTGTTTACAACATCTGAATATAAAGAAAATTTATGAGAGATAAGATATTGCCGAATCTCGGGCTTTAGACCTCTCAGAAACATCTTTGTCATTCGTTCCTCATTTTCGACCAAATGAGGTGCAAACCTGGATAACTCTGCAAACTTCGCCTCGTACTGGGACACCGTCATGTTATTTTGTTCCAGTCTGATAAACTCCACCTCCTTCATATGACGAATACTTTCAGGAAAGTACTTGTCATTGAACAGTTTCTGAAATATTTCCCAGGACATGTTGAGTGCGTCAGGCTGGGTACGCTTTACAAATTCCCACCAGTAATCTGCCTCACCACGGAACATAAATGTGGCGAATGGAACCTTCTGTTCCTCCGTGCATCCCAAGACATCAAATATCTTGGTAATTTGTTTGACCCACATTTCCGCCTTAATCGGATCCGACTTTCCCCAGAATTCTGGTGGTCCCAACTCCTTGAACTGCTTGGCTGTGACAAACTGCGCGTTGTCATCATTTCTACCCTTATTTTGTACACGAGTCTCCCTCGTCTGATTTTGTATGAACTGCAAGAAGCTCCTAAACATTCCATTATTCATCGTTTGCCCGGTAACATTGTTTACAGGAGGAATATTGCATTCCTGTTGCACGTTCTCCTGGTTTGTGACTAAAGGTTGTTCCACAATATCATATACTCCATTGTTAACGTTCTCGGCTGTCATTCTCAAATACTGCCATAAAACAAGGGTTAATTAAACAAATTAACATATCATATAATATCCCTATATTACGACCGACCAACAAATAAGCTTAGGTAGGACACACTAGCGAAGGATTTACTCGTCTCTCCCCTCCTAGTTCTATTCCCCGATCTCCGCCAGAGACCATATCCCTAAGCTCTGATACCAACTGTGATACCCCCAAAATAGGTATACATCACCCATTATGAGTCGCCAAAAACTTGGTACAGAAACAACTACTATTTCATTAATACAATTGTTGTGTAAAATACAACAACCTAATACTGTGAGTTTAAATACAAATATTGTCTTCTAGACAATATCCACACTCAAATAAGTCCTTATTACAATTATTGAAACACTATTTTACAAAATAGTGAGGACTGCTAACACAACTGACTGGAAACATCACTCCACACCTCGACTAGTTCCCGCTATATTCTCGCCTCCTGAGAAAAATGAAACAAAAAGGAAAAGGGTGAGTTCAACTAGCCCAGTAAAGAATATTATGACTAAGAAAATATACAACAAATTATCGTTAGTCTTCAACAGAGAAAAATCTGATAAAATATAATAGACAACAAGTTTTAGATCGACAACTGTAGCGGAAACAGCAAACCATTAGAAGAGTCAAGTAGAGAAAGAATTCTACTATCTTCTAAGATTTAAAATTCTATTAACAATATTTTATCCCTGTAACATCAATCAATATACATCTTGAATTAAATATTCATCTTTGTACTACAGGCCAAAGATATTCATTTGTAACACTAGTCGGTCATGTTTATCTCAACACCTGTTCATCATTGCACCACGGGCCAAAGATATTCATCAGTTAATCATTCATCTCTGCACTACAGGCCAAAGATATTCAGTAATATCATCATTTAGGATTGAGGATGATGAAAAATTATCTTAAAGAAAACGAATCCAATGAGACAGAAGGGCAAATATAAGGGATTCGTATGATAGTTTATCCAAGTGCAATTATACTCCATAATAACCAATTGTGAAGGAAAATTCAAAAATAAAGATCAAAACATGGATACAATCAAAGATAATAACCATAATAGACATCTTGGACAAAAAGAAAAATTTTTATTTTTCGGTGAATAGTGCCGTATTCGTGAATAGTGCCGTATACGTGAATAGTAACCCCTACACAAAAAGTTTTAAATTTGATAAAAAGTTTATATCAATATTTCAGCATAATGATATTGAAGAAAATAATATCATTTAAGAAGAAAATAATATCACTTACCTCAAAATAACTGTACTTTTGACTGAATATCGGATACGAGGCTGAATGAAACTTATGCTGAATAGCATCTCTCAAAGTATCTAAATACTCACAAAATACACTCAATAATCTAGAGAGAGAAAGAGAGAAAACTTATGAATTCTGGTGTGATTTTCAATTCTAACTTAGCCCTCAATTTATAGAAAAATGTTAGCACGCCGAAGCAGACTTAACCTGCAACCTGATGGCTTTACCTGCTACTATTCCCACCCACCACATTTGAATAAAAATCTCAGCACATTTCTTCACCAACCAAGAGTGGGCCCACCAATTCTAGAATTTTCCACCAAAAAGATTAACTCCGAAAATTCATCAATTTCTGAACCAGTCATCTTGTAAAATTCATAACAAATCATACGTTCATTTTTAACGGATCAAAATTTGTGGACATATACTCAACTTATATATGTATAACATATCCAAAAATCACAACGATCCAACGGTCGGATTAAAAATTATAACCCCCGCAAAATATCTCAAAAACCTTAATTTGATTTTCAATACATCCGTTCCGACAAAAATATAGATAAAACACCTCAACATTAACTCCTTCATTTTTAACCACAAAAATATATCCCTCATTTATATCCACATAAAATAAATATTTTCTTATCATATGAATCAATAATTAATTATTCACAAATAATATTACAGAATCACATTTGTGACAACCAGGTCGTTCCTAGGAAAGAGGGGGCTTTTCAATAAGGATTTCTCCTTATTAGCGCGTAATTAGATGACCAAACCTCTCCTTAGACAGAACTTTCTAGACATTACCAATAATGTTATCTAATAATATTATTCAAATAATATGAATTATTGATCTGATAATGGGAAATAATGTGCAGTGACAATTATTGAAACAACAATAATATAAAATATCAATGCAGTAATTATTGAATAAATAAAATAAAATATTGAATAGTAACTATTGTAACAATTATTGAGTAGTGCCTTCCTTCGTGAGAATCAATAATTGGTTCAATACCGTGTGCTACTGTATTTTAACCACCGGGTATTCCAACAATATTAACGGTAACAACTACGCCGTTAATTATAAACAACTTATACTTGTCGTTTTCTTCATCCAATCGCTTTCCGTTATGGGGCCCACACAAGGCTGCGCCGTCGTACGAATATTCCCCGACAGCAAGAATATTCCACGACCAAACGAATATTCCCCGACAAAATAAATATTTTATAACCACTTGCTTATTTTGCAAAATTTGCACATTTCACCCATAACCAAAGTATTATATTAAATTAACACCTTATTATTCACAATAATATTTAGAGAAAATTTGATTTTATTCATTAATAAGTTGGGGTCTTACATTCGTGTTATCACCAATGGTCATGATCATGCCAACAACTGTCCATCAGTGCACTACGAGCCAATGAGGACTTTTATCACATCATTTGTAACATTACATGTCATGATTATACCGAATAATTCCTAGTCATAATCATACCAATCAACAGTCCATCTATGCACTACGAGCCAAAGATGACTTTCATCATAATATAAGCATGAGGATGATGATAATGATATAAGAATTCAATTAAATGAAGGCAAAAGATAAATTTTAAAGATTTATAACTCAATTTATCCAGAATTCAATAAATGTCCAAATTGTCAACATGATACTGCTTTGTGGAGTAAAATTCAAGAATAATATTATATCAAAAATGATTTGGATAGAAAAGAAATCAATTTTTATCATGAATAGTACCCAGGGTGAATAGTACCCGAGTGAATAGTATCCCGTAAATAGTACCCCGTGAATAGTAACCCGACATAAAAAGATTAAAAAATATCAAGAATGCTCAGAATAATATTTTCATAAAAAGATACTAGATGAAGTGCAAATTTTAAGGATATTCTACTAATTTCAAGGAGTATAAAAAAAGCCATACTTTAACAAAATGAGTGTAGAATTCGAAATCTAAAACGAAATAATATTACTTACATACTACAGAGTATGGAAGAAAATATTATTTCATACGAATATTAAACAAAAATAATATCCCTTACCTTAAAAAGAGAGTACTTTTGACTGATAGGGCGGTGATATTCTTGAAGAAAACTTGTACTGTTTTCTACACTCAAAGCTTCCTAAAACTCAAAAGAAATACGCTTAATATTATAGAAGAAGAATTCTCTGATTCTGGTGTGATTTTTAATTCTAAACTAAGTATCTTATTTATAGGAGAATGGAATGATACTATTTAGAAATGGACACATAGTAGAAGTTTCACGGGCGCAATTCAATCGGCTAAATTTTTTTTTGAATTCACTATGCAAACACTATGCAGACTCTATGCAAATACTATGCATAATAAAATATAATATATTCTAATTTTCATAAAAAAACAAAACTTATAAAATATATATTATATATATAAACTCCCTCCATTTCATGCCATCCTTTTTTTTTCTTCTCTTTCCCGTGATCCCCCCCGACTAACTCATCATATATATATATATATATATATATATCACACTTATAACACACACTATTTTGAAAAATGAGTAGGTGGAGATCTATATAATAAGCCAAATTTACAACAAATACATCATAAAAATTCCCTCAATATTTTTAACAACATTTATTCATCAATAATATAACTTACAATATTAACAATCAGATCATTCCCAGGAAAGATGGGGCTTTTCGATAATGATTTCTCCCTATTGGCGCGCAATTAGGTGACCAAACACATTTTCTTGACATAACTTTCTAGACATTATCAATAATGCAAATAATAATATGAATAGCATGTCATCTCAATTATTGATTTAATAATATAAAATATTGTGCAGATGATACTGTGACAATAATAGAATCAATAATGTGAGATACTATGCACAATTATTATAGCAATAATTGAGTATAACTGAGTGACTTCTCACGTAAGCATCAATAATCAATACTGTGTGCTACTATGCAACCACGCGTATTACTGTACTTTTACCATCGGGTAGTTCAACAGTTAACGGTAAAACTTTCGCCGTTATTTTTATAAAAAGATATTTATGTCGTTTTTTAACTCCGACAATAATTCTGTTGTGGGGTCCACCAATGATTGTGTCGTCGTACGAATATTCCTTGATAAAACGAATATTCCTTGACCAATCGAATATTTTATGACAACTTGTTTACTTTGCAAAATTTATAAATATTACCCACAACTATAATATTATATCAAATTCACACCATAATATTCAAAATGATATTTAGAGAAAAATTCATTTTTATTCATAAAAGTTGGGGTCTTACAACCTCCCCTTCTTATGAAATTTCGTCCTCGAAATTGGTGTTAGACCTGGTATGATGAAGAGGTGAGGATACCTTGATTTTATTTCCGATTCTAACTCCCAGGTCATTTCCTCAGCATCATGGTTTCTCTATAAAACTTTGACTTGAGCTATAACCTTGGAGCGTAGAATATGTTCTTTCTTATCCAAGATTAATAGGTACCTCTTCATACGTTAAATCTTCTGCTATCTCGTCTGGTTCTATTCAATAATGTGGTTCGGGTCTTCCACATATTTACGTAACATAGATATGTGAAAAATATTATGAACACGAGACATACTTGGCAGTAAAGCGAGTCTATATGCCATCTTTCCTACTCAATCGAGGATTTTGAATGGGCCTATGAATCGAGGATTAAGCTTTTCTTTCTTTCCAAATCTTGTAACTCCCTTCCATGGAGCAACATGTAACAACACATGATCTCTAACATTGAATTCCATGTCTTTTCGATGAAGATCAACATAACTCTTTTGTCGATCTTGTGAGGTTTTTTTACATTGTCGAATTATTTGAATCTTTTTTGTAGTCATGCATACCAATTTCGGTAACAACAACGTTGCTTCACTCACCTCGTCCCAATAAATTGGAGAACGACACTTGCATCCATACAACGCCTTGAATGGAGCCATGCCTATGCTTGCTTGATAACTGTTGTTGTAGGAGAATTCCACTAATGGCAAGAACTTGTTCCAACTTCCTTTGAAGTCAAAGACACGGAGTCTTAATAAATCTTCAAGAGTTTGAATAGTTGTGATGCCCCCAAAACAGGTATACATTACCCATTCTGAGTCGCCAGATACATGGTACAGAAATCAAATACAAACTTCTTTAATACAATTGTCGTGTAAAAATACGACCAAACATAGCTGAGAGTTTTAAAACGAATATTGTCTTCTAAATAATATCCACACTCAATGGAGTCCTCATTATAATTATTATTACACTATTTCACAGAGTAGTGAGGACTACTAATGCACCCATTTGGACCGTCACTCCATTCCCTGACTAGTCCCAGCCATATTCTCATTTCCTGAAGAGAACAGTGAAAGAAAAGGGTGAGCTCAACTAGCCTAGTAAGAAATATTATAACTAAGATAATGCAGAATAAATTATCGTTAGCCTTCAATAGTATAACAACTGATATAATACAATAGACAACAAAATTTAGATCAACAACTGCAGCGGAACGAGCAATCCATTAGAAGAGTCAAGTAGAGTATGATATCTACTATCTTATATGATTTAAAAAGTTTATCATTAATATTATCGCTGTAATACCCAATAACAATTCTTTATTATACCCAAGATAAAGAGAACTTTTATCACCTGTCTTCACCTGAACCACCAAATATTCACAATTCATGTTTATAACAATGTGAATCAACAGTAATTCCTTGCCACAAAGGCTTAATAGAACGTTCACTCAATATCCTCCCCCAAAGGCTAAAGATATTCAAATGTAATAACAATGATCATACCAATCAGTTGTCTATCTTTGCACTACGGGCCAAAGGTGTTTAACTATAAAACCAATGGTCATGATTATACCAATAAATTGCCTGTCAATGCACTACGACCAAAAACATTCAACTGTTAACTAATGGTCATGATCCTGCCAATCTCATCATCAAATTATCCATGAACAATGGCCAAGGATATTCCTTAGCATCACCAGTGATCATGATCATGTCATACACCTGTCAATCTTTGCACTACAGGCCAAAGCTATCAATCAACAGTTCATCTTTGCACTACGACTAAAGATATCAATCAACTGTTCTTCTTTGCACTACGGGCCAAAGACATAGAACTGTAAAACTAATAACCAACAATTCGTCTATGAACGTAAGCCAAAGATGACTTTCATCACAATATAATCATGAGGATGATGACAATGATATAAGCATTAATCAAACGAAATCAAGGATAAATATTAAAGACTTTAAATTTATCTAGAGTTTAAAAATATCCAAATTGTCAACATGATACTGCTGTGTGGAGTAAAATTCAAGAATAATATTCATGTATCAAATATAATTTGGACAAAAAAGAAATATATATTCCGGGTAAATAGTATCCCGTAAATAGTATCCTATGAATAGTACTTCGAGAATAGTACCTCGTGAATAGTACCCCGGCATGAAAAGTACCCCGAATATCCGAGTGAATAATATTTGAGTGAATAGTAATCGAGTAAATAGTAACTCGTGAATAGTAACTCGTGAATAGTATTCCGACATGAAAAGATCAATAATTATCAAAAGAACTCAAAATAATATTGTCATGAAAAGATACTGGATGAAGTCCAAATATCAAGGATATTCTACTAATTTCACGGAGTATAGAAGCAATACTTCAACAAAATGAGTGTAGAAGTAGGAATACAAAACGAAATAATATTACTTACATACTATAGAGTATAAAAGAAAATATTATTTCATACGAATATTGAACCAAGATAATATCCATACGAATACGAAAAATAATATCTCTTCTGAATATGAAATAAATAATACCCCTTACGAATACAACACATAATATCCCTTACCTCAGAAGAAGACTGGATACTGGAATAGTGAAGTAGCAGACTGCTCTTCTTCTTTCTCTCTATAGCTTCTCTCTCTATAATTGCTCTTGTGAGTCTTAGTGAATTGGTGAGAATGAAGGAAGAATGAGCTTCTATTTATAGGAAAACATAGTTTCGATAATTGTACGTTTTGGGACTCAAAATACTATAGTATAATACCTTTATAGTCCTTCATTTTTAATTTAGTCTTGCAAGTATTATCAAACTTGCACCACCTCCCCTAATAGTACATCATGTGAATCAATAGTACAATCATGTGAATTAATAGTTCTATACATGTGAAAAAAATAATTATAGTATAGTACCTTCATCTATATCTCCATTTTTATTTTAGTCATGCAAGTATTATCAATCTTGCACTATCTCCCCTAATAGTACATTCATGTGAATCAATAATACACACATATGAACAAATAGTTATAAGCATGTGAATTAATAGCAATTAATTGCTCATTTATCCGATTAATTACCCGATTGGTCAATATAACCTCCAGACATCTATTATTATCGAAATAGATGTCGATTTCTACTAACACGAATAATCCCAACACAATGGAAATATTAATTTTATTTTTAATCAACACGAACTTATTCATCATTAATATTATAACTCACAATATTTAACAACCAGATCATTCCCAGGAAAGAGGGGGCTTTCTGATAAGGATTTCTCCATATTGGCGCGCAATTAGGTGACCAAACCTCTCCTTAACAGAACTTTCTAAACATTGTCAATATTGCAAATAATAATATGAATAACTTTATCGTCTTACTTATTGATTTAATAATAATAAATATTATGTAGATGATACTGTGACAATAATTGAATCAATAATATGAGAGATATTATGCAGCAATTACTGTAGCAATAATTGAGTATAACTGAGTGACTTCTCACATAAGCATCAATAATCAAAGATAATGTACAATACCGTGTGTTACTATGCAACCACGCGTATTTCTATACTTTTATCACCGGGTAGTTTAACAGTTTTAACGGTAACACTTTCGCCGTTATTTTAATAAAAAGATAATTCTGTCGTTTTCTAACTACGATAATACTTTCGTTGTGGGGTCCACCAATGATTGTGCCGTCGTACGAATATTCCCTGTTAAAAAGAATATTTCCCGACACAACAAATATTTTATATCAACTTGCTTTTTTTGCAAAATTTTCAAATATCACCCTTAACTTTAACCTTTATCAATTTAACCATTTATTAAATAACATAATAATTATAAGAAAATTGAATACATTCATTTCATAAAATTCGGGGTCTTACAATCTCCCTTCCTTATGAAATTTTGCCCTCAAAATTTACGTACGTACCTGGTATGCCGAAGAGATGAGAATACCTTGCTTTTTTTTTTTCGGATTGTACCTTCCCGGTTATATCCTCTCTATCATAATTTTCCCATTTCTAATCTCCTGTATTTCAGATATCGTTCTAAAATATAGTTTCAAAATAAGGGTTAATTGACATGCCACATATTATCCCTATATTCTGACCGATCGATTAAATAACAAATAAACTTAGGTAGATCATACTAGCGAAGGAATTCCCCGTCTCTCCCCTTCTAGTTCTTGTCTCACATCTCAGCTAGGGATCATATCCCTAAGCTTTGATACCAATTGTGACGCCCCCAAAACAAGTATACATTACCTATTCTAAGACGCCAAATACATGATACAGAAATCAAATACAAACTTCTTTAATACAACTGTCGTGTAAAAATACGACAAAACATAGCTGAGAGTTTTAAAACGAATATTGTCTTCTAGACAATATCCACACTCAATGGAGTCCTAATTACAATTATTATCACACTATTTCACAGAATAGTGAGGACTACTAATGCACCTATCTGGACCGTCACTCCATTCCCTGACTAGTCCCAGCTATATTCTCAATTCCTGAAGAGAACAGTGAAAGAAAAGGGTGAGCTCAACTAGCCCAGTACGAAATATTATGACTAAGATAATGTAGAATAAATTATCGTTAGCCTTCAACAGTATAACAACTGATATAATACAACAGACAACAAGTTGTAGATCAACAACTGCAGCGGAACGAGCAATCTATTAAAAGAGTCAAGTAGATCATGATATCTACTATCTTCTATGATTTAAAAAGATTATCATAAATATTATCGCTGTAATACCCATTAACAGTCCTTTATTATACCCAAGATAAATAGAACTTTCATCACCTGTCTTCACTTGAACCACCAAAGATTCACAATTCATGTTTATAACAATGTGAATCAACAGTAATTCCTTGCCACAAAGGCTTAATAGAACGTTCACTCAATATCCTAACCCCAAAGGCTAAAGATATTCAAATGTAATAACAATGACCATACCAATCAGTTGTCTATCTTTGTACTACGGGCCAAAGATGTTCAACTATAAAATCAATGGTCATGATTATACCAATCAATTGCCTGTCAGTGCACTACGGCTAAAGACATTCAACTGTTAACTAATGGTCATAATCCTGCCAATCTCATCATCAAATTATCTATGCACTACGGTCAAGGATATTCGTTAGTATCACCAGTGATCATGATCATGTCATACACTTGTCCATCTTTGCACTACAAACCAAAGCTATCAATCAACAGTTCATCTTTGCACTACGACCAAAGATATCAATCAACTGTTCTTCTTTGCACTACGGGCCAAAGACATACAACTATAAAACTAATAACTAACAGTTTGTCTATGCACGTAAGCCAAAGATGACTTTCATCACAATATAAGCATGAGGATAATGACAATGATATAAGCATTAATCAAACGAAATCAAGGATAAATATTAAAGACTTTAAATTTATCCAGAGTTTAAAAATATCCAAATTGTCAACATGATACTGCTTTGTGGAGTAAAAATTCAAGAATAATATTTATGTATCAAAAATAATTTAGACAGAAAAGAAATATATCTTCCGGGTGAATAGTACCTCGTGAATAGTATCCTGCGAATAGTACTTCTGGAATAGTACCTCGTGAATAGTACCCCGACATGAAAAGTATCCCGAATACCCGAGTGAATATTATTTGAGTGAATAGTAACTGGATAAATAGTAACCCGTGAATAGTAACTCGTGAATAGTATTCCGACATGAAAAGATCAATAATTATCAAAAAAATTCAAAATAATATTTCAATGAAAAGATACTTGATGAAGCGTAAATATCAAAGATATTCTACTAATTTTACGGAGTATAGAAGCAATACTTCAACAAAATGAGTGTAGAAGTAGGAATACAAAATGAAATAATATTATTTACATACTACAGAGTATGGAAGAAAATATTATTCCATACGAATATTGAACCAAGATAATATCCATACGAATACGAAAAATAATATCTATTCTGAATATGAAATAAATAATACCCCTTACGAATACAACAAATAATATCCCTTACATCTTAAGAAGACTCGATACTGGAATAGTGAAGTAGCAGACTACTCTTCTTCTTTCTCTCTATAATTGCTCTTATGAGTCTTAGTGAATTGGTGAGAATGAAGGAAGAATGAGCTTCTATTTATAGAAAAATATAGTTTCGATAATTGCACGTTTTGGGGCTCAAAATATTACAATATAATATCTTCATCTTTTTCTTTATTTTTAATTTAGTCTTGCAAGTATTATCAAACTTGCACCACATTCCCTAATAGTTCATCATGTGAATCAATAGTACAATTATGTGAATCAATACTTCTACAATGTAAAAAAAATAATTACAGTATAGTACCTTCATCTATACCTCCATTTTTAATTTAGTTATGCAAGTATTATCAATCTTGCACCATCTCCCCTAATAGTACATTAATGTGAATCAATAGTGCATATATGTGAATAAATAGCTTTAAGCATCTGAATTAATAGCAATTAATTGCTCATTTATCCGATTAATTACCCGATTGGTCAATATAACCTCCAGACATCTATTATTATCGAAATAGATGTCGATTTTTACTAACACTAATAATCCCAACACAATGGAAATATTAATTTCATCTTTAATCAGCACGAACTTATTCATCATTAATATTATAACTCACAATATTTAACAACCAGATCATTCTCAGTAAAGAAGGGACTTTTCGATAAGGATTTCTCCCTATTGGCGCGCAATTAGGTGACCAAACCTCTCCTTGACAGAACTTTCTAGACATTATCAATATTACAAATAATAATATTAATAACTTTGTCGTCTCAATTATTGATTTAATAATAATAAATATTATGTAGATGATACTGTGACAATAATTGAATCAATAATATGAGAGATATTATGCAACAATTACTGTAGTAATAATTGAGTATAACTGAGTGACTTCTCACATAAGTATCAATAATCAAAGATAATGTATAATACCGTGTGCTACTATGTAACCACGCATATTACTATACTTTTATCACCGGGTAGTTCAACAGTTTTAACGGTAACACTTTCGTCGTTATTTTTATAAAAAGATAATTCTGTCGTTTTCTAAATACGACAATACTTCCATTGTGGGGTCCACCAATGATTGTTCCGTCGTACGAATATTCCCTGTTAAAAAGAATATTCTCCGACACAATAAATATTTTATATCAACTTGCTTTCTTTGTAAAATTTTCAAATATCACCCTTAACTTTTAACCTTTATCAATTTAACCATTTACTAAATAACATAATAATTATAAAAAATTGAATACCTTCATTTCATAAAATTCGGGGTCTTACAATAGTCCTCTCCGACTGCCTGTCCGATTGAGGATGATATGCCAAACTGAATCGTAAATCTGTGCCCATAACTTTCTGCAAACTGACCCAAAACCGTGAAGTGCATCTTGGATCTCGATCAGAAACTATAGATACTGGCATACCATGAAGTCTTACAATCTCATTTATGTATATACGAGCAAGGCGTTCAAGTGTATAAGTTTCTCATATAGGTAAGAAATGAGTAGACTCGGTCAATCTATCAACAATGACCCAAATTGCATCTATGCCTTGAGAAACCTTGGGAAGACCAGTAACGAAATCCATGGTAATGTGCTCCCACTTCCATTCTGGAATTTCAAGTGGTTGTAATGGACCTTTTGGTACTTGATGCTCCGCCTTGACACGTTGACAAGTTAGACACCTTGAGATAAACTCCGCGATCTCTCTTTTCATATTGCTCCACATACATTTTGGTACTCCCAGGATGGATTTCAAATGGTATGTTATGGGCCTCCATCATGATTTTATACTTCAAATCAGAGTCGTTAGGAACACAAAGTCTGGAGTTGACTTGAAGTATTCCTTCTTCATCGATACTTGCTTCCGAAATAGCACCTTCTTGTACTTTTTTCTTCATATGCATCAGCTCCAGGTCAGTAGCTTGAGCAACTTTAACTTTATCAATTAAATTCGGTTCTACTCGTATATTTGCCATCATCACGTGGGTCCCTGGAGTCTTTAACTCTATCTCCATCCTTTGTAAGTCATACAAAATGGGCCTTTGTGTTGACAATATCACACTTGTACCCGCATATGATCTTCTACTTAACGCGTCAGCTACCACGTTCGCTTTTCTAGGATGGTATTGAATCGTATGATCGTAATCTTTCAATAGCTCGAGCCAACATCGTTGCCTCATGTTTAGTTCCTTTTGGGTGAAGAAATATTTGAGGCTTTTATGATCAGTATAGATCTCCACCTTCTCCCCATACAAGTAATGCCTCTAGATTTTAAGCGCAAAAATGACTGCTGCCAACTCTAGATCATGAGTAGGATAATTTCTCTCATTTTTTTTGAGTTGTCGTGAGGTATAGGCTATGACTTTTTCATGTTACATGAGAACACATCCTAACCCTCTGCCCGAAGCATCATTGTAGATGACAAATCCCTCCGAACCAGATGGTATTATCAGAATAGGTGCTGAAATGAGTCTCCTCTTGAGTTCTTGAAAACTCTTCTCATATTCCTCGCTCTAATCAAATTTTGTATCTATTTGAGTCAGCTGAGTTAATGGAGTAGCGATTCGAGAAAATCCTTCCACGAATCTCCGATAATAACCAACTAAGCCTAGAAAGCTACGTACTTCGGTTACTGACTTAGGTTGCTCCTAGCTTTGAATTGCTTCAATCTTTACCAGGTCAACAGATATTCCGTGATTCGATATCACGTGCCCAAGGAATGCTACTTCCTCAAGCCAGAACTCGCATTTTTTCAACTTGGCATACAACTTGTTTTCACGAAGCTTTTGAAGTATCAGCCTCAAGTGTTGCTCATGATCTTCATGACTTTTAGAGAAAATGAGAATGTCATCAATAAAGACAACCACGAAATGATCCAAATATTCCTTGAATACTCGGTTCATCATATCCATGAAGGCCGCATGAGCATTAGTCAAACCAAAAGACCTGACATATTTTTGTTTAAATCTGTGACATGGGCTAAGAAAGCTTGATATCTATTTTTCAATAAACAAATAGCTTTATGGCTTGATATGACAGTGATTGACTTTAGTGGCTTGGTTTCTTGAATTCTCATAATAGGTTGGTTAGGAATATAAAAGCTAACAACCTTACGAAAATAATTAATTTTTGCATGATGAGTAGTTAACCAATCAATCCCTAAAATCACATCAAATGCAAGTATTTTCAAAGAGATAAGATCGACAGGTAATGTGAGGGTACCGATTTGAATCAAACAAGACTTATAAACAGTGGATGTAATAAAGGTTTCTCCCAATGGAGTTTTAACAGATAAGTCAAAGTCTAATTTCTCCGGAGTTAAATTTAAATGTTGAGCGCAAGTAGGAGAAATAAAAGAATGGGCAGAACCGATATCAAATAAGGTATAAACTTCACAAGAGTCTATGATTAGCTTACTCGTGATAATTTCGTTCGGGTTCCTCACTTTTTGGGAGGTCACGACAAATGCTCTCCCTTGAACTACCGGCTTTGACTTGTCTGGGACGGCCTTTGGTGTCTCCATCCCAGCTGGACTTGACTTCACTGCATGACAAAATTGGGCTAGGTGACCTTCTCTTTCGTAATTATAACATGCTTTGGACTGCATCATACAGTGTAGACTGATGTGTCCCTCCCCTTCGCATTTAAAGCATACGATCGGTGGTCGTTCTCCTTCCTTAACAACGGGTGCTGGTGTTGACGTCTTTCCATCATTATTGAATCTCCTATTCTTGAAATTTTTACTTTTATTATCTTGGCCAGGATTACCACTGAAGTGGTTACCATATCTGGCATGTTGATTTCTTCCACGTTTGTTGTCATCGCTTCAATGACTGCTGTAATACCCAGTAAAATAAATAAATATTAAATAAAAAAAAATTTCTTTGTTTTAAAACATATTAATTGGACTTTGTCATTTATTTTTGGGTCAACTAGTTATTTAGTTTGTGTGGGCTAATAAATATTAATAAGAGATGGGTAAATTAATTTAGTGCAATTTGGGCCTTAAAATTTATTTAGATTTAATTTAATTAAATGTGGGTAATATTAATTTTATTACAATTAGGAGAATAAATAAGATAATTAATAAATAAATAAACACTAAAACCTAATCACAAGCGCTACAAATTAGAAAAGAAAAGAAAAGAGGAGGCGGCAGTGAGAGATCATAGCAGAAAAGAGAAGCAAGCAGGTGTCTTTTCTTTCTTTCTTTTTTTTACTAATTGTTGGCTCATAGACATGATTTGTTATTCCTTAGAAATTAGTTACTTTGATTTTCTTTCTAAGCCTACTGTTATGAAATTGTGGTGTAGTTTATATATAAATATATAGTCATTAACGGGATTGTAAAATTGGAAGCTACTGAACTTTTCATGTATAACAATAACAAGGATGATTATATATATTGGTTGATTGCAGGTTATTGGGCGAATTATATATATAGATTTTTATATTTTATTTTACTGAGTATTTAATTTATGAAGCGTATAAATCGAATTAATGAATCAAATTGAAAGTTATGTATATCAGTTTAAATTAATTAATCTTGTTGTTAATATTATAAAATTTACTTGGTAACAATTTAACAATATTACATTGTTGATGAGTAAGTTTGTAATAAAATTTTTATCTTATTATTTTGTTTAATTAGTTCGAACGGAAGGAAATTAACGAGACAAATTTGGAATTTAAATTTTAGGTATTACATTGCTTAATCTAGGTACGGATTCCGTACTCTTTCAGAAAGACTCTTTTGTTTTGATTTGTTCATTTCGTTATTCGTTTCGAAATTTAGTATTGTCTCTCATAATTGTCCCTTGTCAATTTATTATGATAAATTATTTTGGCGTTGTATTGGAATTCATATTTGTATTCATTAGACTAGGGCATCATGTCTAAATTTTATTTTGATATTTATAGTGATGTACATGTTATTATTTTGAGACTTGTGTTGATTCGTTCGATTTAACATGTACACGTTAGAACCCCTTTGTGTTGATATTTTATCGCATGTGTTGTGACATTATATTTTTGTTAGAATACCATAGGGTATACCTGAGCTATAACCACCTGTGGGGGTACCACAGCATGCCCTCTTGGCACCGAGGCATGACACCTTCCGTGGCGGTGTGATCAGTCCACGGCGTCTCCATTTTGTGCTCCGGTGGGAGTTGGCCATTTGGTGTTTTGTTGTGGGAGGCGTATGGGTCGACCCTAGTTTTCTGTTCTGTTCTGTTCTGCGGATTGGTGATGTTTGTGGCAAACACGCCTTCCGATTTTACATGCATTGGATTCGCGGTCCAATGTGTGTGACTTGCCTGTGTGGCATTATTTGATTTGCCTATGTGGCATTATTTGACTTGTCTGTGTGGCAAGGTATATTTTTGTTTTATTATGAGCTCGGTATGAAATAACACCCAGCCATTTGATTCAGCCTATTATTTCGTTGTGTTAGATTTGTTCGTTTCGTTTCAGTTCGTTTCGTCTCTTTTCATTTAATTGAGTTAGTTATTTTGGTTCATTATTTGTATTCTATATCCGTACTGGGCTTTTGGCTCATGCTGTGTTTTCTTCCGGCAGGTAATCAGGGGAATCAAGGGCAAGTGTGATGAGAGCTCCATTCATTCCAATGATTTAGAAATATTCTGTTTAGACTTGATGTGTCAATTTACTTGGAATTGTAATAATTATTTTAGATTGTGGTTTAAGACAGTTGGAGATTTATTATGGTTGACTTGTGGTATTTATCAGTTATTAAGACTATTCTTTTGTGGCTTTGAGCCTTGCTATTAAATTTATTAGTTTTGTTGTGTTTTGAGTAACCTCTCTTTCTATTTTGGAAAGGGGGTGTTACAGAGTTGGTATCAGAGCTTAGGTTCTTTCTTGTAGAAAACCTATTTAGGTTTTACCTGTGAGTTATGGGTAGACTTCTGGGTTAGATTTCTGTTTCGTTGATTTTCTGTTCAGCTATTATATCCGTTATATTTGAATTTATCCCTAATCTGCTTTATTTATAATCGTTATCTCTTTCTTAGATGGTTCGTAGATCCGCCAGAGTTGTTGGGAGGCGAGGCAACAATAGGGGAAGATGTGAAGGTCAGTCCAATGAGCAACCTAATTATCAGATTAATGCTCAATTGGATACCTTGGTGAATCAGGTAGTGAATCAGGCTTTACCTCAGTTGGTGGCACAGGTGGTACAGGCAATGCAGCAACCGCCACCAGAAATTCCTGAACCAGGGAATTCGGGAAATAATGGTCAGCATGCAAATATGGAGGAATGGAATGCAGATGGTCTTGATCAGCAGGTGGTTCCAATGTATGTGTGGTTGGAAAGGTTTCAAAAGCAGAAACCACATGCATTCAGTTCAGCTCCATCTCCAATTGATGCAGAGAATTGGATTGCCCACTTAGAGAAGATTTTCGATGTGTTGGGGTACTCAGATAATCAGAAAGTGTTGCTTGCAGCCTACAAGCTAGAAGGGGATGCACAGAGGTGGTGGAAAGCGATGAAAGTAACAAAGGGTGATGGTTATGTTGAGGCACTTAGCTGTGCAGAGTTTTGTGAGGTCTTTTATCAGCAGTACTTCCCAGCTGCTGATAAAAAGGCCTATGCTAGAGAGTATCTGTTGATTCGGCAGAAAGATGATGAGTCCATCACGGACTTCATGACGAGGTTTACTAGGTTGGCAGGCTTTGCGGGAACCTCAGTAGGGACTGCAACAGAACAGGCAGAGAAGTTTAAGTGGAGGATTCATTATAGGTATCGACAACATCTCACTAACAACAAGTTTGCAGATGTGTCGGCTGTGGCAAATGCAGCCAAAAATATTGAGATGGAGCGACAGGACTTTCGGTCTTCTAAACTGGATGGGAGTCGAAAGAGGGACAGAGATGACCAGCGGGGTCAAACCTTAGTTCAGCATGGGAGAAATCAGGGTGGTCAGTTGAATAGGAATCGTGGTGGCCAACAGGGACAGTGGCGTGGCCAGAATCAAAATAGGGGTTATCAGCAGATGCCTCAACAAGGGCAGAATCGTCAGCTGCAGCTACCTTGGAATGGTCAGAATCGTCAGCAGTGGCAGAATCGTCAGCAGGGGCAGAATCAGGGTCGTTATCCGGGACCAGCTGGTGGGGGTAACCCAAATCTCATTTCGATAGCTCCTTGGGCTACTTGTGGGGCAAATCATCCGGGGAGGCAGTGCCACAGATTCACCGGTGCATGCTTCTTGTGTGGACAAATGGGTCATATGGCTAGAGATTGTACCGGGCCATGTGGAAATGGTGGAGGTGGAGATAATGGTGGTAATGGAGGTCAGCGTGAGGGTGGTCGAGTGTTTGCCTTGACGTATAACCAGGAAGCAGGTGCACCAGGTACTGTTTCTGGCACTCTTTTAGTTGGCCATCGTGAGGCGTCTATTTTGTTTGATACAGGTTCTACTCATTCCGTTTTTGGTCGATTTTTTGTTCGGTACCTGGGTGTGCCATCTCAGTCTTTAGATTCTGTTATGTCTATTGCTACCCCGATGGGGACTTCTGTTGTTATTTTTGATTTGTATCGAGGGTGTCTGATAAGTTTTGGGGATAGGATTCGTATGGTTAATCTTCTCCCGATGAGTATGCACGATTTTGACGTCATTCTGGGGATGGACTGGTTGGATAAACACCGTGCCGCTAGCGATTGTCAGGCGAAGAAAGTTATATTTGGAGATGTGAAGTCTCCAGAATTCGTGTTTTAGGGTTCACAGCCGAGTAGAGTGGTGAAGTTAATTTCAGCTTTGAAGGCTGAAAAGTTAGTAGTAAAGGGTTGTGAGGGGTATTTGGCGTTTGTGAAAGATACCTCCAATGGTGAGTCTTGTATTGAAGATGTTCCAATTATTCGTGACTTTTTCGATGTGTTTCCTGAGGAGTTGTCAAGGTTGCCACCACAGCGGGAAGTAGAATTTTCTATTGAGCTTGTTCCTAGTGCGGAGCCTATCTCTAAGGCGCCGTATCGGATGGCACCATTGGAGTTGCAGGAGTTGAAAGAGCAGTTGCAGGAACTGTTAGATCGTGGTGTGATTCGGCCGGGTGTTTCGCCATGGGGTGCTCCAGTTTTGTTTGTGAAGAAGAAGGATGGATCTATGAGGTTGTGTATAGACTATAGGGAGTCGAACAAGATCACCATCAGGAATCGGTATCCATTGCCGAGGATTGATGACTTGTTTGACCAACTTCAGGGGGCAAAGTATTTTTCGAAGATAGACTTGAGGTCGGGCTATCATCAGTTGAGGGTGAGGGATGAGGATATCCCTAAGACAGCTTTTCGAACTCGCTATGGGCATTACGAATTTTTGGTGATGCCATTCGGGTTGAGTAACGCTCCGGCGGTGTTTATGGATTTAATGAATCGGGTGTTCAGGGAGTACTTGGACCAATTTGTCATTGTCTTTATTGATGACATTTTGGTTTACTCTAAGTCTAAGGAAGAGCATGAGGAGCATCTTCGCACAGTGTTGGGGATTTTGCAAAAAGAGAAGTTGTATGCTAAATTCTCTAAATGCGAGTTTTGGTTGGAGCAGGTGGCATTTCTGGGTCACGTTGTTTCTACTGAGGGCATTAAGGTGGATCATGCGAAGGTTGAGGCTATCACTAAATGGCCAAGACCTACTATAGTGATAGAGATTAGGAGTTTCTTGGGTTTGGCAAGGTATTATTGTGACACCCCCAAAATTAGGTATACATCACCCATCTTGGGTCGTCAGATACAAAGTACAGAATACAAATACAACTTACTAATACAACTGTCGTGTACAATACGACAAAACATAAACTGCGAGTTTGAATACAAATATTATCTTCTAGAGAGTATTGATACTCAAAAGGAGTCCTCATTACATTTATTAATACACTATTACATAGAATAGTGAGGACTACTAACTAATACTATCATTCGAACCATCACTCCGTTCCCCGACTTGCCCCAGCTACGTTCTCATTTCCTGAAGAGAACAGTGAAAGAAAGGGTGAGCTCAACTAGCCCAGTAAGAAATATTATGACTAAGATAATGCAGAATAAATTATCATTAGCCTTCAACAATGTTAAACTGATAAAATATAATAGACATCAAGTTTAACTGCAGCGGAACAAGCAATCCATTAAAAGAGTCAAGTAGAAAATAAACTCTACTATCTTTTATGATTTAAAAGGTTTTTCAACACTGTTATCGCTGGGACTCAGCTTAATAAAATAATCCACATCATCGAATCACCCCTGCACTACGGTCAAGGATATTCGTGTATTCATTAATGGTCATGATCATGCCAACAACTGTCCATCAATGCACTACGGGCCAATGAGGACTTTTACCACATCATTTGTAACATTACGGTCATGATTATACCGAATAATCCTTGGTCATAATCATACCAAGTCCATCTATGCACTACAGGCCACATATGACTTTCAACATTTTATAAACATGAGGATGATGACAATGATATAAGAATTCAATAAAACAAGTTCAAGAATTAATTTATCCAAGAATTAACAACGTCCAAATTGTCAACATGATACTACTTTGTGGAGTAAAATTCAAGAATGCTTAGAAGAATATTTTCATGAAAAGATACTGGATGAAACGCAATTATCAAGGATATTCCACAAATTTCATGGAGTATAGAAGTCAAAACTTAACCAACTGAGTACAATAAAGAATGGAATAACAAAATAAATCACCATGCATGCGATAGACCGCACAGACAGGTATTCCAACAGAATAATAAATAATGGAACCAGGTCCGGCGTAAACGCACAGACAGGATATTCCGACAGAATAATAAATAATGGAACCAGGTCCGGTGTAAAACACACAGACAGGATGTTCCAACAGAATAATAACAAGACGGAACCAGGTCCGGTGTAAAACACACAGACAGGATGTTCCAACAGAATAATAATAAAAACGGAACCAGGTACGGTGTAAAACACACAGACAGGATGTTCCAACAGAATAATAATAAAAACGGAACCAGATCCGGTGTAAAACACACAGACAGGATGTTCCAATAGAATAATAGAAGAATGTCACCAAGTATAGGGTAGACCGCATATACAGGTTATTCCAACAGAATAATAAGAAATGGAATAACAATAGTTCTCTTCATGAATAAGAAAGAATAACACCCCTTACCGTTTTAAAGAAGAGCTGAAATAAGGAAGTAGTTAAGTAGCAGAATACTCTTCTTCTTTCTCTCTATAGTTTCTCTCTATAGTTTCTCTCTCTAGAGTTCAGTGAATTCGTAAGAAATAATAAAGGAATGAGCTGCTATTTATAGAAAAATAGAATGCATAGTAACTAATCCATGAACGGTCCAGATTGATTACTTTAATCTGACGGTCCATATTTAAAGAAAAATCTTTTAAATAAAATATAATATATTCTATTTATAGAATAACTTTAATAAAGTATTCTGTTTTATATAAAAAGATGTTTCTGTTTTATTACGTTAATAATACGAATAAAACAAAACGTCATTATCGCTAAATAATTCATATTATTAACTGACAATAATTGAATCAAACTGAGTGACTTCTCACATAAACATTAATAATCAATACCGTGTGCTACTATGCAACCACACGTATTACTGTACTTTTACTACCGAGTAGTTCAACAGTAACAATGGTAAAACTTCCGCCGTTATTTTTAATAAAATATTTTTGTCGTTTTCTCAATCCGACAATAATTCCGTTGTGGGGTCCACCAATGATTGTGTCGTTGTACGAATATTCCCTGTTAAAACGAATATTCCCCGACCAATCGAATATTATATAACAACTTGCGTACTTTGTAAAATTTATAAATATTACCCACAACTATAACATTATATCAAATTAACTCCATAATATTCAAAAATGATATTTATAGAAAATTCATCTTTATTTATAAAAGTTGGGGTCTTACAACCTCCCCTTCTTATGAAATTTCGCCCTCAAAATTAGGGTACGTACCTGGTATGTCGAAGAGGTAAGGATACCTTGATTTCATTTCAGATTCTAACTCCCAAGTCATTTCCTCAACATCGTGGTTTCTCCACAAAACTTTGACTTGAGGTATAACCTTGGAGCGTAGAATATGTTCCTTCTTATCTAAGATTTGAACAGGAGCTTCTTCATACGTCAAATCCTCCGCTATTTCGTCCGGTTCTAACTCAATAATGTGGTTTGGGTCTTCCACATATTTGCGTAACATGGATATGTGAAAAACGTTATGAACACGAGACATACTTGGCGGTAAAACGAGTCTATAAGCCACAGTTCCTACTCGATCGAGGATTAAAAATGGACCGATGAATCGAGGATTGAGCTTTCCTCTCTTTCCAAATCTCGTAACTCCTTTCCATGGAGCAACACGTAAGAACACATGATCTCCTACATCAAATTCCACGTCCTTTCGATGAAGATCAGCATAACTCTTTTGTCGATCTTGTGAGGTTTTTATACGTTGTCGGATCGTTTGAATCTTTTCTGTAGTCATACGTACCAACTCCGGTCCCAACAACGTTGCTTCACCCACCTCATCCCAGCATACTGGAGAACGACATTTTCTTCCATACAATGCTTCGAATGGAGCCATGCCAATACTTGCTTGATAACTGTTGTTGTAGGAAAACTCCACCAATGGTAAGAACTTGTCCCAACTTCCCTTGAAGTCAAAGACACAGAGTCTTAATAGATCTTCAAGAGTTTGAATAGTCCTCTCTGATTGTCCGTCCGTCTGAGGATGATATGCTGAACTAAATCGTAAATCCGTGCCCATAGCTTTTTGTAAACTAACCCAAAATCGTGAAGTGAATCTTGGGTCTCGGTCAGAAACTATGGATACTGGCATACCATGCAGTCTTACAATCTCGTTTATGTACATACGAGCAAGACGTTCAAGTGTATAAGTTTCTCGTATCGGTAAGAAATGAGCAGACTTGGTCAATCTATCAACAATGACCCAAATCGCATCAATACCTTGAGAAACCCTAGGAAGACCGGTAACGAAATCCATGGTAATGTGCTCCCACTTCCATTCTGGAATTTCAAGTGGTTGCAATGGACCTTTTGGTACTTGATGCTCCGCTTTGACTCGTTGACAAGTTAGACACCTTGAGATAAACAACGCTATCTCTCTCTTCATATTGCTCCACCAAAATGTATGACGAAGATCATGATACATTTTGGTACTTCCAGGATGGATTGCAAACGGTGTGTTGTGCGCCTCCATCATGATTTCATACTTTAAATCAGGGTTGTTAGGAACACAAAGTCTGGAGTTGACTCGAAGTATTCCTTCTTCATCGATTCTTGCTTCCGGCATAGCACCTTCTTGCACTTTCTTCCTCATACGCATCAGCTCCAGGTCTGTAGCTTGAGCAGCTTTAACTTTATCGATTAAAGTTGGTTCTACTCGTATATTCGCCATCATCACATGGGTCCCTGGAGTCTTTAACTCTATCTCCATCCTTTGCAAGTCACACAAAATGGGCCTTTGTGTTGACAATATTGCACTCGTACTTGCATATGATCTTCTACTCAATGCGTCAGCTACCACGTTCGCTTTTCCAGGATGGTATTGAATGGTATGATCATAATCTTTCAACAGTTCAAGCCAACGTCGTTGTCGCATGTTGAGTTCCTTTTGAGTGAAGAAATATTTGAGGCTTTTATGATCCGTAAAGATCTCCACCTTCTCCCCATACAAGTAATGCCTCCAAATTTTAAGTGCAAAGACAACAGCTGCCAACTCTAGATCATGAGTAGGATAATTCCTCTCATATTCCTTGAGTTGTCTTGATGCATAGGCTATGACTTTTCCATGTTGCATGAGAACGCATCCCAACCCTTTGCTCGAAGCATCACTGTAGATGACAAATCCCTCCGAGCCAGATGGTATTGTTAGAACAGGTGCTGAAATGAGTCTCCTCTTGAGTTCTTGAAAACTCTGCTCACATTCTTCGCTCCAACCGAACTTTGTATCTTTCCGAGTCAGCTGAGTTAATGGAGTAGCGATTCGAGAAAATCCTTCCACGAATCTCCGATAATAACCAGCTAAACCAAGAAAGCTACGTACTTCGGTCACTGATTTAGGTTGCTCCCAGCTTTGAATAGCTTCAATCTTTGCCGGGTCAACCGATATTCCACGACTTGATACTACGTGCCCAAGGAATGCTACCTCCTCCAGCCAGAACTCGCATTTCTTCAACTTGGCATAAAACTTGTATTCACGAAGCTTTTGGAGTACCAGCCTCAAGTGTTGCTCATGATCTTCACGACTTTTGGAATAAATAAGGATGTCATCAATAAAGACGACCACAAAGTGATCCAAATATTCCTTGAATACCCGGTTCATCATATCCATGAAGGCAGCAGGAGCATTAGTCAATCCAAAGGACATGACTAGGAATTCATAATGCCCGTACCGAGTTCTAAAAGCCGTCTTTGGAATATCCTCAGTTCTAACCTTCAGCTGATGATATCCAGAACGAAGATCGATCTTTGAAAAGAATTGTGCTCCTTGCAACTGGTCAAACAGGTCATCAATACGTGGCAATGGGTACCTGTTTTTGATGGTGACATGATTCAACTCCCGATAATCAATACAAAGTCGCATACTTCCATCTTTCTTCTTCACGAATAGCACAGGAGCACCCCAAGGAGAAGTACTAGGACGAATAAAGCCAATGTCTAACAATTCCTGCAGTTGGATCTTTAACTCCTGAAGTTCAATAGGAGCCATTCGATATGGGGCTTTGGAAATGGGTTTTGTACCGGGTTCAAGGTCGATACAAAATTCAATTTCACGCTCTGGGGGTAGGCCAGGAAGTTCTTCAGGGAATACGTCAGGGAATTTATTAACAATAGAAATATCATTCAAAACTGACGTATTTTTGTTTAGATCCGTGACATGAGCTAAGAAAGCTTGACATCCGTTTTTCAATAAACGAATAGCTTTATGGCTTGAGATGACAGCGATTGATTTTAATGGTTTGGTTGCTTGAATTCGCATAATAGGTCGATTAGGAATATGAAAGCTAACAACCTTACGAAAATAATCAATTTTTGCATGATGAGTAGTTAACCAATCAATCCCTAGAATCACGTCAAATGCAAGTATTTTTAATGAAATCAGATCGACAGGTAATGTGTGGGTACCAACTTGAACCAAACAAGACTTATAAACCGTGGATGTAATGAAGGTTTCTCCCAATGGAGTTTCAACAGATAAATCAAAGTCTAATTTCTCCGGAATCAAATTTAATCGATGAGCGCAAGTAGGAGAAATAAAAGAATGGGTAGAACCGGTATCAAATAAAGTATAGACTTCGTTAGAGTTTATGATAAGCTTACCCGTGATGACCTCATTCGGGTTCCTTGCTTTTTGGGAGGTCACAACAAACGCTCTCCCTTGCACTACCGTTTTGACTTTTCTGGGACGGCCTTTGGTGTCTCCATCTTGGCTGAACTTGTTTTTGGTAAACGACAAAATCGAGCTAAATGACCTTCTCTTCCACAATTATAACATGCTTTAGACGGCATCGCGCAGTTTGGACTGATGTGCCCCTCCCCTCCGCATTTGAAACATATGATAGGTGGTCGTTCTCCTTCCTTAACAACGGGTGCTGGTGCTGACGTCTTTCCATCATTGTTGAATCTCCTCTTCTTGAAATGACCATTCTTATTGTTTTGGCCCTGATTACCACCGAAGTGGTTACCATTTCTGGCCTGTTGATTCCCTCCACGCTTGTTGTCACCGCTTCGATGACTGCTCTCACTGGTATTATCATTTTGTCGACTGCTCTCTTTTGGTTGCGTTGACTCGTTATCGCGCTCCACTAACTGAGCCCTATTCACAACATCTGAATACAAACACAGTTTATAAGAAATAAGATGTTGACGTATCTCAGGTTTCAAACCTCGCAAAAACATTCGCGTCATTCGCTCTTCATTATCCACCAAGTGGGACGCAAACCGGGACAACTCAGCAAACTTGCCTTCGTACTGCGACACGGTCATGTTATTTTGCTCCAATTTGATAAATTCCACCTCCTTCATGTGACGAATACTTTCAGGAAAGTATTTGTCGTTGAACAGCTCTTGGAACTTCTCCCAAGACATCTTCAGTGCGGCAGGTTGAGTACGCTTAATCGATTCCCACCAGTAATCTGCCTCTCCTCGCAACATAAAGGCGGCAAAGGGAACCTTTTGCTCCTCAGAGCATCCCAAGACATCAAATATCTTGGTAATCTGCTTTATCCATGTTTCCGCTATAAGTGGTTTTGGCTCTCCCTTAAACTCTGGTGGTCCCAGCTCCTTGAACTGTTTAGCGGTGACCGTCCGAGAGTTTTCAGTGTTTCCACCTATATTTTGGACAGGAGCCGCTCTCGCCTGCTGTTGCATGAACTGCATAAAGTTTCTGAACATTCCATCATTCATCATCTGGTCAGTGTTGTTGTTTGCATGAGGATTGTCACCTTCCTGATGCACATTATCCTGATTATTGATATGTGGTGAATCAACAGTCGCCTGTGCTCCATTGCTATTCTCAACATTCTCAAATGCCATTTTCAGATACTGCCACAAAATAAAAGTTAATTGATATGTCATATATTATCCTTATATTATGACCGACCAATTAAATACCATGCAAATAAACTTAGGTAGGTCATACTAGCGAAGGAATTCCCCGTCTCTCCCCTCCTAGTTCTATTCTCACATCTTAGCCAGGGATCATATCCCTAAGCTCTGATACCAACTGTGACGCCCCCAAAATTAGGTATACATCACCCATAAACTGCGAGTTTGAATACAAATATTATCTTCTAGAGAGTATTCATACTCAAAAGAAGTCCTCATTACATTTATTAACACACTATTACATAGAATAGTGAGGACTACTAACTAATACTATCATTCGAACCATCACTCTGTTCCCCGACTTGCCCCAGCTACGTTCTCATTTCCTGAAGAGAGCAGTGAAAGAAAGGGTGAGCTCAACTAGCTCAGTAAGAAATATTATGACTAAGATAATGCAGAATAAATTATCATTAGCCTTCAACAATGTTAAACTGATAAAATATAATAGACATCAAGTTTAACTGCAGCGGAACAAGCAATCCATTAAAAGAGTCAAGTAGAAAATAAACTCTACTATCTTTTATGATTTAAAAAGTTTTTCAACACTGTTATCGCTGGGACTCAGCTTAATAAAATAATCCACATCATCAAATCACCCCTGCACTACGGTCAAGGATATTCGTGTATTCATTAATGGTCATGATCATGCCAACAACTGTCCATCAATGCACTACGGGCCAATGAGGACTTTTACCACATCATTTGTAACATTACGGTCATGATTATACCGAATAATCCCTGGTCATAATCATACCAAGTCCATCTATGCACTACAGGCCACAGATGACTTTCAACATTTTATAAACATGAGGATGATGACAATGATATAAGAATTCAATAAAACAAGTTCAAGAATTAATTTATCCAAGAATTAACAACGTCCAAATTGTCAACATGATACTACTTTGTGGAGTAAAATTCAAGAATGCTTAGAAGAATATTTTTATGAAAAGATACTGGATGAAACACAATTATCAAGGATATTCCACAAATTTCATGGAGTATAGAAGTCAAAACTTAACCAACTGAGTACAATAAAGAATGGAATAACAAAAGAAATCGCCATGCATGCGATAGACCGCACAGACAGGTTATTCCAACAGAATAATAAATAATGGAACCAGGTCCGGCTTAAACGCACAGACAGGATATTCCGACATAATAATAAATAATGAAACCAGGTCCGGTGTAAAATACACAGACAGGATGTTCCAACAGAATAATAACAAGACGGAACCAGGTCCGGTGTAAAACACACAGACAGGATGTTCCAACAGAATAATAATAAAAACGGAACCAGGTCCGGTGTAAAACACACAGACAGGATGTTCCAACAGAATAATAGAAGAATGTCACCAAGTATAGGGTAGACCGCGTATACAGGTTATTCCAACAGAATAATAAGAAATGGAATAACAACAGTTCTCTTCATGAATAAGAAAGAATAACACCCCTTACCGTTTTAAAGAAGAGCTGAAATAAGGAAGTAGTTAAGTAGCAGAATACTCTTCTTCTTTCTCTCTATAGTTTCTCTCTATAGTTTTTCTCTCTAGAGTTCAGTGAATTCGTAAGAAATAATGAAGGAATGAGCTGCTATTTGTAGAAAAATAGAATGCATAGTAACTAATCCATGAACGGTCCAGATTGATTACTTTAATCTGACGGTCCATATTTAAAGAAAAATCTTTTAAATAAAATATAATATATTCTATTTATAGAATAACTTTAATAAAGTATTCTATTTTATATAAAAAGATGTTTCTGTTTTATTACGTTAATAATATGAATAAAACAAAACGTCATTATCGCTAAATAATTCATATTATTAACTGACAATAATTGAATCAAACTGAGTGACTTCTCACATAAACATTAATAATCAATACCGTGTGTTACTATGCAACCACACGTATTACTGTACTTTTACTACCGAGTAGTTCAACAGTAACAATGGTAAAACTTTCGCCGTTATTTTTAATAAAATATTTTTGTCGTTTTCTCAATCCGACAATAATTCCGTTGTGGGGTCCACCAATGATTGTGTCGTTGTACGAATATTTTCTGTTAAAACGAATATTCCCCGACCAATCGAATATTATATAACAACTTGCGTACTTTGTAAAATTTATAAATATTACCCACAACTATAACATTATATCAAATTAACTCCATAATATTCAAAAATGATATTTATAGAAAATTTATCTTTATTTATAAAAGTTGGGGTCTTACAATTATTATGACGAACGAGAATTTTATAATTTAATTTTAATATTTATTGAATTAAATAAATATTTTTTGATGATTTAATTATTGAATTAAATAATTAATTGATGCAATTGTGATAGATTAATTTAATTATATGTGTTACATTTATTAAATTAATATAGAGAATTTTATTATCAAAGTATGTAATTATGTGAGCTTATTGTATTAAAAGAAATATTTAATAAGCATATTGGTATTTTAACTAATTTAATTATTAAAATTGACATTATTTATTAATGAGATGTTTAATTATGTGACTATGTGAATTTATGAGAAATTATTATATTTTATTTATAATAAGTTAAATAAGATATGAGTTTATTTTATGAAGAAGTGTGACATTAATTAAACTATATGATAAAGCTTTATTAAATTAAATGATTTTTTTGAAACCTATTCTAGCTAGCCAAACAAGGCTCTAAGGGGAGTTGGTGCAGTTAACCCATGATTGGGCCAACTGACCACTCTGCGCTCAGTTATCTGATTATTATATCCTACGTCTTTTAATTCTTTCGTTTTCCTAAGACTAAGATATATAGCAGAGAGAGTTTCAGAGAGAGAGATTGTGAGGTGTTGAGAGAAAATTGTTTGATATAAGAAGAGTTGAGAAGAACCTCATTCCCTACTAATCTATACTCATTCTCAGGGTAATCTCCTCCTTCCCAATTTCTAAATTACGTCTTTTAGTTTTCATAAAATGGGTTGCATAGTTTTGGTTTAAACCTCTGTAATTGGGTTAGGAGTAATGATTATGAGTTATATATATGTTATGTTATATCAAATTGTGTTTAATTACATATATGTTGTAAACCATAACATCAAATTCATGAAAACATGTCGTATTATTGATGACTTGTTATTTCAAAATATATAGAGTTTGGGTTTTGGCCTTATGGCCTTATACTTGAAATTTTATGTAGTGATCGTATATTATCCCTAAATTTTACACTCCTATATTATTAGGCATGTTGATACGAAGAGACCAAGCCTTAATCGAACGGATTCGGTGTTATAATGAATTCATAGTGTTAAATTTATGATTTTGTTCATTAACTTCAAGAACATCAAGAACAGAGGAAAATTTTATGTTTTAATTATGTGATTATGTGTTTTAATGGGTTAAAATTACTTTACAGATGTTGGGTATGTTAAATTAGTGAAATTAATGATTATTTAGTGTCCTTTTCGCTGAACTCTGTGTTCTTCGCGAACTGGGAATCGAATTCTGGAGTCTCGCGCCGCGGCGCCAACTCCAGAACTGAAGACCCGCGCCGCAGCGCCACCGCGCCACAGCGCCAGGTCTCAGACCGCAGCGCCGTCGCGCCGCAGCTCGAAGGTCATGCATAACAGTTGCACCACAGCGCCACTCTCTAGAAATTTCAAGAATGAGATTTTTAAAATGTTTAAGCCTAACAATGTGTTAGTGAATTAATGTAATGAACATGTAAACATGTTAGAAGTATAATGTGATGATAAAATAGTTGTTTAACATGTAAATAACATAATTACATGTGAATTGAATTATTGAATACATAATTAGCTTGATAATTCATGAAGTACAAATTATGTGACAAAGTGGTAAATTGATTAAGTATAGTCAATAATCAAAGTAGACAAGAGAATGGGTTTATGTTGATTAGTTAAGTTATAATTAACTGGTATTATAAATGTGAATGGTATGTAGGATTTAAATCAAAGAACGTGCTTAGTTAAAGTGTAATCTACGTACGAGGCAAGTTTCCTAACCCTATTTATCATTATTATTCAAGTTTATTATTTACCTCGAGTAAATTATCAATACTATCATTCAAGTTCAAATGTTATATTAAAGATTAATTATCTTTTCGAAGCATGATTCAGTTATACAATAATTGTCCTATTGTATACTTTTGAGATTATTATTCAAATTGAATATCAATTATTGTTGAACCTTATTAGACTAGTGAAACCTTAATGATTCAACTAGTCCTTAGTTAATGAGCATTCTAAAATTCAGAACCCTTGATGAATTATCCAAACCAAACTTGCTTTGGTGCGGACTCGAACGTCAAACTGAGATGAACAACCCTGTATAGGGGATTATTTACGCTTTAGCGTTAAGATATTGTGCACAGTATGGTACTAAGGGCTGATCTCCCTAAGTACGAGAAGAAGGTCCATAGTCTTATGACTGTTAAAGGTTTCAAGTATAACCCTTGTTAACCTAGGACATAGTTCAAGGTCTTATGACTCTCAGAATTCTTTTGATTTTTGTAATTCACTCTTGATTCAAAAGTTGAGCTTTTGTTCAGATGTCTTTGATTTATTCGCATGTTATTATACTGTTATTTCCTTTTTTATACTTGTGGGCATTTGTGCTCACTCTTGCTTAATAATAACATTGCAGTTAAGAATGAAAGAAGTGATGAACCTTCCACTAGTAAAGGCAAGGGCAAAGTTAACAAGTGATGAAGACTTGTTATTTTTATTAGATGATGTATTTATGTTTAAGACTTGAGTATGATGTTATTAAGACTTATTTATTTATGATTCCCCACAGATGTTTTAAGGTTAGTTAACCTGGGATTGTATTATTATTATTCAGATGTTGTAACCCTTAAGGGAAGATTTTTTTTATTCTATCTATTGCTTGGCTTACATTTATTATGGGTAGATAGAAAGATGATATTTGTATCGTGAACACCAAATCCTGTGGAAATAGAAGTACCAGATTTGGGGGTGTCACAATTATAGGCAGTTTGTGGAAGGGTTTTCCTTGCTTGCCTTACCATTAACCCAGTTGATGAGAAAGGGCATGAAGTTTGTGTGGAATGAGGAGCGGGAGAAGAGTTTCGAGGAATTGAAGAAACGACTTGTGACAACTCCTATACTTGCATTGCCGTCGGGGACAGGAGGTTACCAGATTTATAGTGATGCTTCTAAGAAGGGCTTGGGGTGTGTTTTGATGCAACACGGTAAGGTGATTGCTTATGCTTCTAGGCAGCTTAAACCTTATGAGGTGAACTACGCCGCACATGATTTGGAGTTGGCAGCGGTGATCTTTGCCTTAAAAGATTTGGAGGCATTATTTGTATGGAGAGACTTGTCATATCTTTCACCGATCACAAAAGTCTTAAATACATTTTCACTCAGAAGGAGCTCAATATGAGGCAGAGGCGTTGGTTGGAGCTTCTAAAAGATTATGATGCCAGAATTCAGTATCACCCGGGGAAGGCAAACGTGGTTGCAGATGCTCTTAGCTGAAAGAGTTCAGGGAGTGTAGCAGCCCTTATTACATAACCTCAGCTTATTTCGGATATGGATCGGCTAGAGTTGGAGTTGTATATATGAGGTTCAGATGGGTATTTGGCGGGTATGAGAGTTGAGCCCTCTCTTATCTTGAGAGTTAAAGAAGCTCAAAAGGAAGATGGGGAGTTATGGGGCCTGACGTAGAATCTGGAGGAGGGCAAGTAGTCTGAGTTTCGTATTGATGCCCGATTTGGTTGGGTGAACGGTTGTGTGTACCGTCAGATCCAATCATTTGAGAGGCTGTGTTGGCTGAGGCTCATAGTTCGCCATTTTCTATCCATCTTGGTTCTACAAAGATGTATAGGGATTTGAAGAAGAATTTTTGGTGGAATGGGATGAAACGAGACGTGGCTGAATATGTTAAAAAGTGTCTTACTTGTCAACAAGTGAAGATAGAACATCAACGAGCTAGTGGTTTGCTGCAACAGTTAGACATTCCAGTTTGGAAGTGGGAGGGTATCACGATAGATTTTGTGACTGATTTGTCGAAGACTTTCAGAAAGAATGATGCCATATGGGTAGTGGTGGACCGGTTGACCAAATCGACACACTTTTTGGCTATCCGTGAGGGTTACTCAGTGGATAGGTTGGCACATATCTTTCAGCAGGAGATTATTAGACTTCATGGTACTCCGGTGTCTATTGTTTCAGATCGGGACCCACAGTTTACTTCACGGTTCTGGAAAGGGTTTCAACGAGCTTGGGGTACTCGGCTCAACTTTAGTACTTCTTTTCATCCGCAAACTTATTGGCAATTCGAACGGACTTATCAAACATTAGAGGACATGTTGAGGTCTTGTGCACTTGAGTGGTCGGGTAATTGGGATGATTACTTGAGCTTAGTTGAGTTTGCTTATAACAACAGCTGGCATGCAAGTATTGGAATGGCTCCGTTTGAGGCATTGTATGGTAGAAAGTGTCGGGCACCAACTTGTTGGGATGAGGTTGGCGAAAGGGCCATAGAAGGGCCTGAGTTAGTTTAAATCACTACGGAGAAGGTAGCGGTGGCTAAGGAGAAATTGAAGTCGGCTCGATCACGACAGAAGTGTTATGCTGATAAGCATAGGAGGACTTTAGAGTTTAAACCTGGTGAGCATGTGTTTCTAAAAGTTTCTCCTTGGAAGGGCATTCGGCGATTCGGGTTGAAAGGAAAACTTAGTCCATGTTATATCGGCCCATTTGAGATTTTGGAGAGGGTTGGTGAAGTTGCGTATCGGTTAGCTTTGCCTCCGCAGCTAGCTCACGTGCACAATGTGTTCCATGTGTCGGTGTTGAGAAGTTATCATTATCATCCGTTGCACGTGGTGTAATATCCGTTCGATAAGATTCGGGAGGATCTTACTTGTGAGGAGAAAGCGGAGGCGATTTTGGATCGTCAAGAAAGGATTATGAGGAGGAAGACTATTCCGTTTGTTAAGGTTCTGTGGAGGAACCATTTGGAGCGAGAAGCCACTTGGGAGCTTGAGGAGTCTATTCGAGTGGAATATCTGCATCTTTTTGATAATTAGGTACGTTCTATTCTTTTGATTCCGGGGACGGAATTCTTTTAAGGGGTAGGTGATGTAATACCCAGTAAAATAAATAAATATTAAATAATAAAAAATTTCTTTGTTTTAAAACATATTAATTGGACTTTGTCATTTATTTTTGAGTCAACTAGTTATTTAGTTTGTGTGGGCTAATAAATATTAATAAGAGATTGGTAAATTAATTTAGTGCAATTTGGGCCTTAAATTTATTTGGATTTAATTTAATTAAATGTGGGTAATATTAATTTTATTACAATTAGGAAAATAAAAAAGATAATTAATAAATAAATAAACACTAAAACCTAATCCCAAGCGCTACAAATCAAAAAAAAAAGTAAAGAGGAGGCGGCGGCGGTGAGAGATCATAGCAGAAAAGAGAAGCAAGCATGTGTCTTTTCTTTCTTTCTTTTTTTTACTAATTGTTGGCTCATAGACATGATTTGTTATTCCTTAGAAATTAGTTACTTTGATTTTCTTTCTAAGCCTACTATTATGAAATTGTGGTGTAGTTTATATATAAATATATAGTCATTAACGGGATTGTAAAATTGGAAGCTACTGAACTTTTCGTGTATAACAATAACAAGGATTATTATATATATTGGTTGATTGCAGGTTATTGGGCGAATTATATATATAGATTTTTATATTTTATTTTACTGAGTATTTAATTTATGAAGCGTATAAATCGAATTAATGAATCAAATTGAAAGTTATGTATATCAGTTTAAATTAATTAATCTTGTTTTTAATATTATAAAATTTACTTGGTAACAATTTAACAATATTACATTGTTGATGAGTAAGTTTGTAATAAAATTTTTATCTTATTATTTTGTTTAATTAGTTCGAACGGAAGGAAATTAACGAGACAAATTTGGAATTTAAATTTTGGGTAATACATTGCTTAATCCATGTACGTATTCCGTACTCTTTCAGCGAGACTCTTTTGTTTTGATTTGTTCGTTTCGTTATTCGTTTCAAAATTTAGTATTGTCTCTCATAATTGTCCCTTGTCAATTTATTGTGATAAATTATTTTGGCGTTGTATTAAAATTCATATTTGTATTCTTTAGACTAGGGCATCATGTCTAAATTTTATTTTGATATTCATAGTGATGTACATGTTATTATTTTGAGACTTGTGTTGATGATTCGTTCGATTTAACATGTACACGTTAGAACCCCTTTGTGTTGATATTTTGTCGCATGTGTTGTGACATTATATTTTTGTTAGAATACCATAGGATATACCTGAGCTATAACCACCTGTGGGGGTACCACAGGCATGTCCTCTTGGCACCGAGGCATGACACCTTCCGTGGCGGTGTGATCAGTCCACGACGTCTCCATTTTGTGTTCCGGTGGGAGTTGGCCATTTGGTGTTTTGTTGTGGGAGGCGTATGGGTCGACCCTAATTTTCTGCTCTGTTCTATTCTGCGGTTTGGTGATATTTGTGCCAAACACGCCTTCCGATTTTACATGCATTGGATTCGCGGTCCAATGTGTGTGACTTGCCTGTGTGGCATTATTTGATTTGCCTATGTGGCATTATTTGACTTGTCTGTGTGACAAGGTATATTTCTGTTTTATTATGAGCTCGATATGAAATAACACCCAGCCATTTAATTCAGCCTATTATTTCGTTGTGTTAGATTTGTTCGTTTCGTTTCAGTTCGTTTAGTCTCTTTTCATTTAATTGAGTTAGTTATTTTGGTTCATTATTTGTATTCTATATCCGTACTAGGCGTTTGGCTCATGCTGTGTTTTCTTCCGGCAGGTAATCAGGGTAATCAAGGGCAAGTGTGATGAGAGCTCCATTCATTCCAATGATTTAAAAATATTCTGTTTAGACTTGATGTGTCAGTTTACTTGGAATTGTAATAATTATTTTAGATTGTGGTTTAAGACAGTTGGAGATTTATTATGGTTGACTTATAGTATTTATCAGTTATTAAGACTATTCTTTTGTGGCTTTGAGCCTTGCTATTAAATTTATTAGTTTTGTTGTGTTTTGAGTAACCTTCTATTTCGGAAAGGGGTGTTACAACTGCTACCACTGGTATTATCGTTTTGCCGGCGGCTCTCTCTTAGTTGGGTTGACTCATTATCGCACTCCAATAACTGAGCCCTATTTACAACATTTGAATACAAACACAGTTTGTGAGAAATGAGGTATTGGCGTATTTCGGGTTTTAGACCTCGCAGAAACATTCGCGTCATTCTTTCCTCATTATCAACCAAGTGAGACGCAAACCAGGACAACTCGGTAAACTTAGCTTCATACTGCGACACAGACATATTGTTTTGTTCCAGCTTGATAAATTCCACCTCCTTCATGGGACGAATACTTTCAGGAAAGTACTTATTGTTGAATAGTTCTTGGAACTTTTCTCAAGACATCTTCAGTGCGGCAAGTTGAGTACGTTTTACAGATTTCCACTAGTAATCTGCCTCTCCTCTCAACATGAAAGTGGCAAAGGGAACCTTTTGCTCCTCAGAGCATTCCAAGACATCAAATATCTTGGTGATCTGCTTTATCCAGGTCTCTGCCTTAAGTCGTTCTGGCTTTCCCAAAAACTCCGGTGGTCCCAGCTCCTTGAATTGCTTAGCGGTAACAATCTGCGAGTTGCCAGTGTTTCCACCTGCATTTTGAACAGGAGTCGCTCTCCCCTGATGTTGCATGAATTGCATAAAGCCTCTGAACATCCCATCGTTCATCATTTGGTCGGTGTTGTTGTTTTCTTGAAGATTATTGCCTTTCTGATGCACATTATCCTGTGTATTGATAGTTGGTGACTCAACGGTCTCATGTGCTCCATTGCTTATCTCAACATTCTCGGATGTCATTTTTAAACACTGCCACAAAACATGGGTTAATTGACATGCCACATATTATCCCTATATTCTGGCCGACCAATTAAATAACAAATAAGCTTAGGTAGGTCATACTAGCGAAGGAATTACCCGTCTCTCCCCTCCTAGTTCTAGTCTCACATCTCAGCCATGGATCATATCCCTAAGCTTTGATACCAACTGTGACGTCCCCAAAATAGGTATACATCACCTATTCTGAGTCGCCAAATACATGATACATAATTTAAATACAAACTTAATTATACAACTGTTGTGTAAAATACGGCAAAACATAGCTGAGAGTTTTGACACAAATATTATCTTCTAGACAATATCCAAACTCAAATGGAGTCCTTATTACATTTATTATCACACTATTTCATAGAATAATGAGAACTACTATACCCACCATCTCGGACTATCACTCCATTCTCCGACTAGTCTCAGCTACGTTCTCATTTCCTGAAGAGAACAATGAAAGCAAAAGAGTGAGCTCAACTAGCCCGGTAAGAAATATTATGACAAAGATAATGCAGAATAAATTATCGTTAGCCTTCAACAGTGTTAAACTGATAGAATACAATAAACAACAAGTTTAACTACAGCGGAAGAAGCAATCCATTAGAAGAGTCAAGTAGAGCATGATATCTACTATCTTCTATCATTTAAAAGTTTATCATCAATTTTTTTGCCGAGACTCAGCTCAAAAAATAATCCACATCACTGAATTATCCATGCACTACGGGCCAAGTATATTCATTAATATCACATCCACGAATTATCCATACACTACGGGCCAAGGATATTCGTATTATCACCAATGGTCATGATTATGCCAACAACTGTCCATCAATGCACTACGGGTCAAGGAGGACTTGTGAAACCCCCAAATCCGGGTATCTTCCAACCCGACAGATGTGCTCCACGATACTACAATCCATACAATCATTACATTGAGATAACAACAAAATGAGTGTAATTACTATCTTTGTATTACATTTGTAATAAATCCTTTCCTAGGTTCATAAACCGAATACATTCGTTGTTCTTCATAAGTATATTACATACATATACACTAATCTATTACAGGACGATTAACTGTCCATCTTAGCCTTGCCCTTATCTCTCTTAGAACTTTCAGCTCGTTTGGCTTTAGCTGCAAACATATGGTTCAAGCAAGGATGAGCATTTCTAGCTCAACAAGTCTTACACAAAGAATCATATGAATATCACATTGGCAATTACATGCTTTACTTCCATAACTAAACAATTAACTACGAAGCACTATATAACATTTGACTAGCACTTCTCATTTCATATAAGCAATTCCAAAGTATATATCATAGCTTAGGAATTCCGAACCGGTCAGAAGACCATGAACGTACTCTTCCTATTTTCATACTTGAAAAGGACATCCGGCACTAAGGCCATTCAGCCGTCTTTACTTACGAGCACTTCTAGGTGATCAGCCTATTGTACTCTATGTTGATCAACACTCTTCCGTTAAACGTATTTACGCTTAACATTTGGCAACCTAGCTTGCCCATCGAATAATTGATGAAAAATACTTTTGTTTGTACATAGACAAACTTACCTTCTCATCCGTACCAAATACTTGGCATAGGATAGCATTAACAATTCTATATCGAAAGACTTGTAATAAATCAATCAATTCTTTCATATCAGTCAAGCCGAGGTAAAACAGGCATTGACTCTTTCTTTAAAACCCATTCACGCATCTTATAACATGCATCATAGAAAACTTGGCTAACACGAAGGTTAGACAAGCGATAAGAAAGACTTGCCTTCAAGCGTCTTCGAATATACAATTCAACAATTCAACAATTCTCATCCTTTACAGGATCTACATGATATATTCACATAGTACACTGTAATTAGTTATCAACAAACTAACTTTATCGTCCCTAACCAACTTCTTTCTCTTCTATGTCTTACGTGAATTAACTTCGTTAATAAAGTCAACTCAACTTTCTATGCTTCGTTACGGCTCGTTAACGTTCTTATGTTTATAAGCCGACATTCGATCATCATTGGTGAAATACCAATGTTGAACATCCTTCACGGTTTACTTATTACATTCTCGCGTTCTTCGTTTAATTCTTATTAAACCATATTAAATCTTCTAACGTTATCACTTAATTAGTGATTTAAGGTCAGTCTTATTATGTACATTAAGTACCTTCAATATCTTACCTTAGGTCTACATTCAAATGGAACAAAAACCTAACTTGGTCAACATTTTTACACTGTCGGCGCTGCGGCGCGGCATCCCTATGTAAACTCGGCGCTGCGGCGCTAACTAATAGAAGACACGGCCGAGTCTGGCGCTACGGCGCGACCTATTATACTGGGCTTGGCGCTGCGGCGCCACACCCACCAGTTGGCCAAAATAGTTAACTTTTCTAACGAAACTCCCGGCTTCATAACTTCTTTGTTTTTCATCCGAATTGACCCATTTGAAAGCCAACAACTCACAAATAACCCCCTATATGTGTTCATATAAAAATTTCACATTTTCGAATCCGTTAACATGGAATTCACTTTTGAGTTCATTTTTGAGTTCATTTTTGAGCGTTCGTTTAACGTTTTCGACCGTTCAATACTTGTTTTCTTCATTATAAGTCGGAATTCGATGATTCTTGCGTCCACGACTCTTAATTACCTTTTCTCACGTGTTGACATTGGAAACCAACGTTTTTAAGTCACACGACAACTTTTGACCTTTAATCCGAGATTTTTACGTTTTCGATGTTTAACGTCTATTTTCACAAAATTCACCATAACTTCGTTACTCGTGTTCTATAAGCTAAATCAAATAGAACACTCTATTGATTCATCATCTACATCCTAACCAACCAATATGCACATACCTTAGCTATGACAGTTTTTAAATCGTTCACCACAACTAAGTTCACGTTCATGTCTCTCTACGGTTTTAACTCACGTAAACACTTACAATTTCTATTTGATCATGACCTATCAATGATTTGATCATTAATAGACATCTTTATATCTCCTCGATAAACATCCTCCACTAATCTACGATTCTTCTACGAGATAAAAATCAAAAAAGATAAAGATTACGGTTTATGAGAATTTACCTTTGACGTACTTCACGTTTTTGACAAACGTCTAAATGTTTGCTTGGAAGTAGAAGGATTATATGTTTCTAGCTCTTTCTCTCTCTCAATATTTATTGGTCAAGCTTTGTAAAACATCAAATGACTAACACAAGCCTTATATTTATAGGCAACCAACATCAAAGGCAAAAAGGTTAACATGGCACCTCCTTACTATTCCACCTCCTTAATCAACTTAGCCACCAAGTAAAGTACTTGGTGAGCAAGTTTATTACTTGGCTTGGCCATCAAGTGGCCAGCCCACTCTCCCTTGGATCATCCCATGGGTTGCCCCTTGGGTTTTACCCATCCCGTGACCCGTCGGTTCGACCCGTGGTTTAAATTCTTGGATTGGGCTTAACTTTAATTAATAATAATTAACATTGGGCCTTAACTTGGGCTTGCTTATGGAATTCATTGGGCTTGCTATTGATTTAAGTCCAATTGGATTATACAAAATTCTTAACTCTTAATCCATTAGCACTTCTCGTATTCTATACGTATACTCACGTATTCTCTTCGTTTAATACTCATACGATATTCGTATTATACGTCATATTATTCTTCATACCATACTCATATTCAAACTAGTATAATACTCGTATCTCATACATATAATAATCGAAATGACTATACGCCTTGCATTTCCCTTTCGGAAATCTCTTTCACAAACCCTTAGATTTTAAGTCCGCAGGCAAAAACATCGGTTTTGCTATAACTGAAATATTATTAAATATTCCATCTCGTCTTCACCTTCTATCATTACGCATTTCTCGGAATCTCAAACCCTAGCTCTGAACGAAATCGGATGAATAGTGTTTTTATGTAAACATTCTCGGAAAACCTTCGTTTTCGTCTTGATAATTCACAATAATTAATCCCAGCACAAAGCCATAATACTAACCACAACCATATATTCTAGGTCATATAACGACCTTCGAACATCTTACTCACATAACAAATCAATTAAATTCATTTAATTCACATAATCAAATAAAAATTTAATTCATTAAAAATTCAAAATTCTCGGGCGTTACATTCTTCCCTCCTTATAAGGATTCTGTCCCCAGAATCTCGCTATTCTTACATAAATAAATGAGGAAACTTTTCCTTCATTTTACTTTCGAGCTCTCACGTTGCTTCTTCAACATCGTGGTTACTCCATATTACCTTTACTGAAGGTATTACTTTATTTCTCAAGACTTGTTCCTTCCTATCAACAATATGAATTGGAAGTTTTTCATACGTTAAGTCTTTTTCTACTTGAATAGATTCATATTCTATTATGTGCTTGTAGTCCGAGTTATAAGGACGTAACACAGACACGTGAAACACATTGTGTATTCTTTCCATTTCTGGAGGTAAGGCTACTTCATAAGCTACCTCTCCTACTCTTCTTAAAATTTCAAAAGGTCCTACAAACCTTAGACTTAACTTCCCTTTCTTTCCAAAACGTATCTTCCCTTTCCAGGGCGACACTTTTAGAAAAACATATGGACCTACTTCAAACTCCCTCTTCTCTCGATGAGGATCTGCATACTTCCTTTGTCTATCTTGAGCTGCTACTAACCGAGCTCTTATCAGCTTCACCATATCTGCCGTTTGTTGAACCATCTCAGGTCCCAACATTCGTCATTCACCTACTTCATCCCAGCAAAGTGGTGTTCTGCACTTCCTCCCATACAACGCTTCATAAGGCGGTATGCCTATACTAGCGTGAAAACTATTTTTATAAGTGAATTCCACCAAAGGTAGATGTTCATCCCAACTCCCCTTGAAATCCATAACGCAAGATCTTAACATATCTTCTAGCGTTTGAATTGTTCGTTCACTTTGTCCATCCGTCTGTGGATGATACGCCGTACTCAATCTCAAATGTGTTCCCATTTGCTCTTGCAAACTCCTCCAAAAGTTTGATGTGAATCGTGGATCACGATCGGACACAATCGAAACAGGTACTCCATATCTGGAAATAATTTCTTTGACATAAAGCTTAGCTAACTGCTCTAGATTATACTTAACTCCTATTGGTAGAAAATGAGTTGATTTGGTTAACCGATCCACTATTACCCAAATAGCATCGTAACCTTTCCTCGTTGTTGGAAGTGCCACCACAAAGTCCATGGTGATATGCTCCCATTTCCACTTTGGAATCTCCAGTGGATGCAATAACCCACTTGGTCGTTGGTGTTCAGCCTTAACTTTCTAACAAGTTAAGCACTTAATAACATATTCTGCGATCTCCCTCTTCATGTTCGGCCACCAAAAGTTCTGTCGAAGGTCTTGATACATCTTAGTACTACCAGGATGTATCGAGTACCTCAAACAATGGGCCTCATACATAATCTCTTCTTTCAACTTAGAATTATTTGGAACCCAAATTCTTCCCTCAAAACAAAGTAAACCTTCTTTATTAAGGTTATACTTAGTCTTCACGTCATCCTTCATTATCTTTCTTATTCGCTCACATTCTTCCGTACTTATCTGTACTTCCTTAACCCGTTCCACTATCGTTGGTCGAGTCTTTATTGCGAATAACATCTCCACCATTTCACTTGGTAACTTAACTTCTAACTCCATCCTTGCCATATCTGTTATTAACTCATTCCGAGTTGTTAACATTGACAGCTTTTCTCTACCCTTTCGACTTAACGCGTCGGCTACTATATTTGCTTTCCCTGGATGATACAAGATATCACAATCGTAATCTTTTATCAACTCTAACCACCTTCTCTGCCTCATATTCAACTCCTTCTGTGTAAAGATATATTTCAGACTTTTATGGTCTTTATATATCTCACACTTCTCCCAGTATAAATAATGTCTCCATATCTTTAAAGCAAAAACTACAGCTGCTAATTTTAGGTCATGAGTAGGATAGACCTTCTCATAATCCTTTAACTGACGTGACGCGTATGCAATGACCTTGTCATACTGCATGAGCACGCATCCAAGTCCCCTATGCGAAGCATCGCTATACACCACAAAATTCTCTGTATCATCTAGTAAGGATAATACAGGTGCCTCACTTAACCTCCTTTTTAGTTCTTGAAAACTATTTTTACACTTTTCTGTCCACACATCCTTCACCGACTTCATTGTCAGATTTGTAAACGGAGTAGCTATTTTAGAAAAGTCCTGAATGAACCTTCTATAGTATCCCACTAACCCCATAAAACTCCTAACCTCGTTGGCATCTTCGGTTGCTCCCACTCATTTACCGCTTCCATCTTCGCTGGATATACGGATATGCCATCTTTGTCTATAACATGTCCTAGAAACTGCACTCGTTCAAGCCAAAATTCACACTTAGTGAATTTCGCATACAACTTCTCTCTCCGTAGTGTTTCCAACACTATCCTTAAATGTTCAACATGATCTTTTGGCGTCTTAGACTAGACTAGAATATCATCAATGAACACTACAACGAACTTTTCCAAATATTATTTTAACACTCTGTTCATCATATCCATAAATGCAGCTGGTGCATTCGTCAACCCAAACGACATAACCAGAAACTCGTAATGCCCATAACGAGTTCTGAACGCCGTCTTAGGTACATTCTCCTTCCTCACTTTCAATTGATGGTACCACGTACGCAAATCTATTTTAGAAAAATACTTTGCCCCTTTCAATTGATCAAATAGATTATCGATCCTGGGCAATGGGTATTTATTCTTAATCGTCAACTTGTTCAACTCGCGATAGTCGATACAAAGTCGTAACGACCCATCCTTCTTCTTTACAAATAATACCGGCGCTCCCCATGGAGACACACTCGGTTGAATGTATTTTCTATCTAACAGTTCTTGTAATTGAACCATTAACTCCTTCATCTCTACCGGCGCCATCCTATATGGTGCCTTTGAAACCGGTGTCATACCTGGCAGCAAATCAATCACAAACTCTACATCTCTATCTGGTGGAATACCGGGTAGCTCCTCCGAAAACACATCCGCAAACTCTTGAACTACCGCTATCTGTTCCAATGATGCTCCCACTCTTTGGGTATCCACAACATGGCACAGATAACCCTTACAGCCCTTCTTCAACATTTTCCTAGCTTGTGTCATGGTTAGATAACAAGAACGTCCCGGTGATTTATTACCAAAAAACACCACTTCTGGTTTCTTAGAAAGCCTTAGGTTCACACTCTTTCTATGACAATCTATCATCGCTCTATGATTAATTAACCAATCCATACCGAGAATCAAGTCGAATTCTCTTAATCTTATTGGTAAAAGATCTACCGATAATCTGTTACCCCTGATATCTACGAAACAATTCCTATGAATGTGTTCAATGGGAATTATCTCTTCATTTGCTACCTTAACGTCTAAAGGTGTTTCTAACTTTTTAGGATTTAATCCCAATTTCTTAGCAAATCCACATGCTATAAAAGAACAAGTAGCACCCGAGTCAAATAACACGTAAGCATTTATTTCGTTGACGGGAATGATACCTGCTACTACATCCGATGATGTAACCGCATCTTGGACGGTCATATTAAACGTTCGGGCTGAGGGTCTACCCAATGATGGTGTCGGTCCAATAATAGCTAAAGTACCACTACCAGAAACCTTACTACCCTCCGCCCCCTTCTTAGGGTAATTTCTTGCCATGTGGTCTATCGACCCACAAACAAAACAACCTCTACTTTTCTTAGGATTAGGACAGTTAGGAGATATGTAACCTTCCTGTCCACAGTTAGGATCCCCTTGTTTCACCCCAGTATTCCCAGGGTTAAAATTCTTTCGTTTAGGCATATTGCCACTACCACTGGCAACCTCTGCCTTATTTCCTCACTCTCCCTTACTCTTATTCTTTCTTTCCTTGTGGTACTGGGTCAACGCCTCACTACCACCCTCTGCTATTATCGCCTTTTCCAGAATGGTCCCGTAGGAAGCGCTCTGAAAAATTGATATCCTACTATAGAGCCAGGGTTTTAGGCCCTGCTCAAACCTACGCGCCTTTCTCTCCTCCGTGTCCACTTGGTGTGGAGCAAACCTTGCCAATTCATTGAATCTGGTCGCATATTGGGGAACCGTCATGTCCCCCTGCTTAAGTTCTAGGAACTTAATCTCCATTCAACCTTGCATGCCATTAGGGAAGTAGTTCTTGAAGAATACCTACTTGAACTATTCTCATGCAACAACGTCAGTTCTAGCCCCACCCTGGTGAGCCTCCCACCAGTAGTTGGCTTCCCCCTTCATCATATAAGTCGCAAAAGAAGTCTTTTGCGCCTCAGCTACGTTTGTAATAACAAACGCCTTCTCTATTTCCTTGACCCATGTCTGGGCCTACATAGGGTCCGTCGTTCCCTTGAACTCAGGTGGACCTACACTCTTAAATTCCTTAAAGGTAGTTATTCATGCTACCCTAGGTCCTGCGGGCGCTCTACCCCCAACTTGGTTAAATGCAACCGTTAATAAGTTAACGAACTCTTGCATTGGGTTATTAGGACCCCCCTGGTTATCATTATGCGATTCCGCCTCTTGATTACGTTGTCTTCTTCTTGGCGGCATTTTTGATTAAATAAATAATGTCCGATTATTACTTATTTACTCACTTCGTTATTAGTCATTAAACAACTGAATAATAACTCATACACAACAAAGCACATTAAGATAAAAACTTCCTTATATTAGAATGCTTCTTCATAGTTCAAAACTATTTACAACTTGTTTTCCATAGCCAAAAGCTATTACATATATATCCCGCGATTGACTTTCACAAAAATTGGGATTTACAAAAAGACTACCCTTTAATTATACAAAAGAGGGTTTTACGTCACTACACAAAAGTATGTACCATGCTAACTTCTAATACTTCCTAACCGCATTCTCATGCTTCTCGTTTGCTAGAATCGACACAATATCTCAACTTATAGTATGTCGAGTTTGTCTCGACTCAATAGAATAACAAGCTATCTTTAGCTTGAAATCCTCGTGCGCACTGTCATTTATATATGACATTCGTGCTATCTTCTGGTTTTTCTCAACTAGTTTCTTGCGAAGTTCAACATCCTCGTTCTTATAGTCCCTAGCCTTGTCAGTCATAAGCACCTTCTCATCATGCTCTATCTCATAGTCTAACTCTACAGACTCCTTAGCCTCGTAGAGATCATTGATCTCTTCCTTCTGGTGCTGCACCATATTGTGCAATTGCACGTTACGGTCAAGTATTGAGAGGTACATTGCCCTCATCGTCTTAGTAGGTGTTGACTCTAATGCAGGCATCACCGTATTAATCGATGTTACCTCCATATAATCCTCCACATCTATCATCATATTCAGATATGATGATATTCCCATGTCTCCTCAGAATAATCTTCCTCCGAGTAATATTCCTTGGGCTCTGACTCTTCTAGAATCACTACAGGTATGTCTGCTATAGGTACAGGTACTGGTTCAACTCTGTTCACGGACTCCTCACTGACCACATGTATATCCCTATACATCAAGCTATCGACCAACATCTACAATAACACATAACAAATTGATTAGTACATAATACATAAAAATATAAGCACAAATCACATTTAATCCATTTAGGGTTACTTTTCATCTTTTAAATCTTTCGGTACTGAGTTTCCTCAATACTTTATTAACTCATTCGACTCGAGTTAACTTTCTTCGAACCTTTCCTTTCCTACGAGGTTATTAGCCTAAGGTTCTTCCCCCCTTAAGTTTTATAACCTAATGCTTTGATACCAACCTGTGACGCCCCCAAATCCGGGTATCTTCTAACCCGACAGATGGTGCTCCACGATACTACAATCCATACAATCATTCCACTGAGATAACAACAAAATGAGTGTAATTACTATCTTTGTATTACATTTGTAATAAATCCTTTCCTAGGTTCATAAACCGAATACATTCGTTGTTCTTCATAAGTATATTACATACATATACACTAATCTATTACAGGACGATTAACTGTCCATCTTAGCCTTGCCCTTATCTCTCTTAGAACTTTCAGCTCGTTTGGCTTTAGCTGCAAATATATGGTTCAAGCAAGGATGAGCATTTCTAGCTTAGCAAGTCTTACACAAAGAATCATATGAATATCACATTGGCAATTACATGCTTTACTTCCATAACTGAACAATTAACTACGAAGCACTATATAACATTTGACTAGCACTTCTCATTTCATATCAACAATTCCAAAGTATATATCATAGCTTAGGAATTCCGAACAGGTCAGAAGACCATGAACGTACTCTTCCTATTTTCATACTTGAAAAGGACATCCGGCACTAAGGCCATCCATCCGTCTTTACTTACGAGCACTTCTAGGTGATCAGCCTATTGTACTCTATGTTGATCAACACTCTTCCGTTAAACGTATTTACGCTTAACATTTGGCAACCTAGCTTGCCCATAGAATAATCGATGAAAAATACTTTTATTTGTACATAGACAAACTTACCTTCTCATCCGTACCAAATACTTGGCATAGGATAGCATTAACAATTCTATATCAAAAGACTTGTAATAAATCAATCAATTCTTCCATATCAGTCAAGCCGGGGTAAAACAGGCATTGACTCTTTCTTTAAAACCCGTTCACGCATCTTATAACATGCATCATAGAAAACTTGGCTAACACGAAGGTTAGACAAGCGATAAGAAGACTTGCCTTAAAGCGTCTTCGAATATACAATTCAACAATTCAACAATTCTCAACCTTTACAGGATCTACATGATATATTCACATAGTACACTGTAATTAGTTATTAACAAACTAACTTTATCGTCCCTAACCAACTTCTTTCTCTTCTATGTCTTACGTGAATTAACTTCGTTAATAAAGTTAAGTCAACTTTTTATGCTTCGTTATGGCTCGTTAACGTTCTTATGTTTATTAGCAGACATTCGATCATCACTGGTGAAATACCAATGTTGAATATCCTTCACGGTTTACTTATTACGTTTTCGCATTCTTCGTTTAATTCTTATTAAACCATATTAAATCTTCTAACGTTATCACTTAATTAGTGATTTAAGGTCAGTCTTATTATGTACATTAAGTACCTTAAATATCTTACCTTAGGTCTACATTCAAATGGAACAAAAACCTAACTTGGTCAACATTTTTACACTGGCGCTACGATGCGACCTATTATACTGGGCTTGGCGCTGCGGTTCCACACCTGTGCACCAGTTGGCCAAAACAGTTAACTTTTCTAACGAAACTCCCGGCTTCATAATTTCTTCGTTTTTCATCCGAATTGACCCATTCGAAAGCCTACAACTCACAAATTACCCCCACTATAGGTTCATATAATAATTTCACTTTTTTGAATTCGTTAACACGAAATTCACTTTTGAGTTCATTTTTGAGCGTTCGTTTAACGTTTTCGACCGTTTAATACTCGTTTTCGTCGTTATAAGTCGGAATTCGACGATTCTTACGTCCACGACTCTTAATTACCTTATCTCATGTGTTGACATTGTAAACCAACGTTTTCAAGTCACACGGCAACTTTTGACCTTTAATCTGAGATTTCTACGTTTTTGACGTTTAACGTCTATTTTTATCAAAATTCGCCGTAACTTCGTTACTTTTGTTCTATAAGCTAAATCAAATGGAACACTCCATTGATTCATCATCTACATCCTAACCAACCAATATGCACATACCTTAGCTATGACGGTTTTTAAATTGTTCATCACAACTAAGTTCACGTTCATGTCTTTCTACGGTTTTAACTCACGTAAACACTTACGATTTCTATTTGATCATGACCTATCAATGATTTGATCATTAATAGACATCCTTATATCTCCTCGATAAACATGCTCCACCAATCTACGATTCTTCTACGAGAAAGAAATCAAAAAAGATGAAGATTACGATTTATGAGAATTTACCTTTGGCGTACTTCACGTTCTTGACAAACGTCTAAATGTTTCCTTGGAAGTAGAAGGATTATATGTTTCTAGCTCTTTCTCTCTCTCAATATATATTGGTCAAGCTTTGTAAAACATCAAATGACCAACACAAGCTTAATATTTATAGGCAACCAACATGAGGGGCAAAAAGGTCAACATGACACCTCCTTACTATTCCACCTCCTTAATCAACTTAGCCACCAAGTAAAGTACTTAGTGAGCAAGTTTATTACTTGGCTTGGCCACCAAGTGGTCGGCCCACTCTCCCTTGGATCATCCCATGGTTTGCCCCATGGGTTTTACCCATCCCGTGACCCGCTGGTTTGACCCGTGGTTTAAATTCTTGGATTGGGCTTAACTTTAATTAATAATAATTAACATTGGGCCTTAACTTGGGCTTGCTTATGGAATTCATTGGGCTTGCTATTGATTTAAGTCCAATTGGATTATACAAAATTCTTAACTCTTAATCCATTAGCACTTCTCGTATTTTATACGTATACTCACGTATTCTCTTCGTTTAATACTCATACGATATTCGTATTATACGTCGTATTATTCTTCATACCATACTCGTATTCAAACTAGTATAATACTCGTATCTCATACGTATAATAATCAAAATGACTATACACCTTGCATTTCCCTTTCGAAAATCTCTTTCACAAACCCTTAGATTTTAAGTCCGCAGGCAAAAACTTCGTTTTTGCCATAACTAAAATATTATTAAATATTCCATCTCGTCTTCACCTTCTATCATTACGCATTTCTCTAAATCTCAAACCCTAGCTCCGAACGAAATTGGATGAATAGTATTTTTACGTAAACATTCTCGAAAAACCTTCGTTTTCGTCTTGATAATTCACAATAATTAATCCTAGCACAAAGCCAGAATACTAACCACAACCACATATTCTAGGTCATATAACGACCTTTGAACATCTTACTCACATAACAAATCAATAAAATTCATTTAATTCACATAATCAAATAAAAATTTATTTCCTTAAAAATTCAAAATTCTCGGGCGTTACATGACTTTTTTCACATCATTTGTAACATTATAGGTCATGATTATACCGAATAATTCCTGGTCATAATCATACCAATCAACAGTCCATCTATGCACTACGAGCTAAAGATGGCTGTCATCACAATATAAGCATGAGGATGATGACAATGATATAAGAATTCAATTAAATGAAAACAAATGATAACTTTTAAAGATTTATAACTCAATTTATCCAGAATTCAATAAATGTCCAAATTATCAACATGATACTGCTTTGTGGAGTAATATTCAAGAATAATATTGTATCAAAAATGATTTGGATAGAAAAGAAATTAATTTTTATCATGGATAGTACCCCGGGTGAATAGTATCCCATGAATTGTTGTGACACCCCCAAATCCGGGTACTTCGATTCCACGGGATTTGGTGTTCACTGTACAAACACCATCTATCTATCTACCCATAAATAATATCAAACCATACAATAGATAGAAATCATAATAAAATCTCTTCTCTTAAGGGTTACATCAACTGATTCATAAATAAAACCCAGGTTACTCTAACCTTAAAACATCTGTGCGGAATTCTAAACAAATAAGTCTTAACATCAACATAACTCAAGTCTTAAACAAATACAACAGTTAATAAATAACAGGTCTTCATCATTTGCTAACTTTGCCCTTGCCCTTACTAGTGGAGGGTTCATCGCTTCTTTCATTCTTAACTGCAATGTTATTATTAAGCAAGAGTGAGCACAAATGCCCACAAGTATAAAAAATGAAACAACAGTATAATAACATGCGAATAATCAAAGACATCTGAATAAAGCTCAACTTTTGAATCAAGAATAAATAACATGAATCAAAAGAATACTGAGGGTCATAAGACCTTGAACTATGTCCTAGGTTAACAAGGGTTATACTTGAAACCTTTAACATTCATAAGACTATGGACCTTCTTCTCGTACTTAGGGGGATCAGCCCTTAGTACCATACTGTGCACAATATCTTAACGCTAACGCATAAGTGAATCCCTTTTCAGGGTTGTTCATCTCAGTTTGACATTCGAGTCCGCACCAAAGGAAGTTTGGTTTGGATAATTCAATAAGGGTTCTGAAATTTAGAACGTTCATCAACTATGGACTAGTTGAATCATTAAGGGTTCACTAGTCTAATAAGGTTCAATAACAATGATATTCAATTTGAATAATAATCTCAAGAAGTATACAATAGAACAATTATTGTATAACTAAATCATACTTTGAAAAGATAATCAATTTTTTTAATATAACATTTGAACTTGAATAATGGCAATGATAATTTACTCGAGGTAAATAATAAACTTGAATAATAATGACAAGTAGGGTTAGGAAACTTGCTCAAATTTAAGAGTTTAAGTTTAGGAAACTTGCTCAATAGAATGGAGTTAGGGATAGGATACTTGCCTCGTGCGTAGATTACTCTTTAACTAAGCACGTTCTTTAAATTAAATCCTACATACCATTCATATACACAATACCAGTTAATTATAAATTAACTAATCAATATAAACTCATTCTCGTTGTCTACTTTAATTATTGACTAAACTTAGTCAAATTATCACGTTTTCACATAATTTATACTTCATGAATTATCAAACTAATTATGTATTTAATAATTCAATTCACATATAATATTTTATTACATGATAAACAACTATTTTATCATCTCATAATACCTCTAACATGATTACATGTTCATTACATCAACCCACTAACACTTGTTAGACTTTAACATTTTAAAAATACATTTCTGACATTTTCTGGAGAGTGGCGCTGCGACGCCACTAATGTGCTAAGGAGTCGCGCTGCGGCGCGGTGGCGCTGTGGCCGGGCCCTTGGCGCTGCGGCGCTGTGGCGCCGTGGCTCGAGTCTTGGCGCTGCGAGCGCTGTGGCGCTGCGACGCTAGAAATCAGTTCTAGAACTGGTGCCGCGGCGCGAGACCTCAGAAACTGAATCTCAGTTCGCGAAGAACACAGAGTTCAGCGAAATCAACACATTTTTAACACTAATTTCACCAAATCACATATACCCACATGTTATAATTCATGCATAATCATAATACAACATCTATAAAGTGATTTTAACCTATTAAAACATATAATCACATATTTAAATCATAAAAATTTAGACTGTTCTTGAAGTTCTTGAGGATTTTGAACAAAACTTATAATTTAACACTACGGATTCGTTATAAGGCCAAATCCGTTCGTTTAAAGCTTGATCACTTCGTATTAACATGCTCAATAATATAAGGGTGTAAAATTTAGGGATAATATAAAATCAATACATCAATTATCACATATAAGGCCATATGGCCATATCACGTACTCTGTTTATTTTGAAATAACATATGTACGACATGTTTTCACAACACTGATGTTATGGTTTGCAGCATATACATAATTAAACATGATTTGATACAACATAACACACATATAAACTTATAATCATTACTCCTAAACCAATTACAGAGTTTCACAGAAGACTTAAGCCATACTCATGGAAACTTTAAATGACGTAAATAAAAACTTGGTTAAAGAGATTACCCAAGCGTAGATAAAGTAATCGGGGATGAATTCCTTCTGATTCCTCCTGACTCACCCAACCTCTTAGCAAAACTCTCTGATTTTCTCTCTAATTCTCTCTGGTATTTTTATCAGACTTAGAACAAAATGAAAAGAGAAGATGTCGTAATCAATTAGGAAGGATTAGATGCGCGTTGGTGGTCAGTTACCCAGTCATGGGTTAACTGACCCTAACCTCTCTTAGTGCCATGTTTGGCTTAGCAATAAAATAACTCAAAGCTCTTTATTTTAATAAAACCTTTATCATATAGTTCAATAATGTCACCCTCTTTATAAAATAATCCCATATTTTATTTAATTTACTTTAAATAAAATATAATAATTACTCATAAATTCACATAATCATATATTCAATTATCTCATTAATAAATAATGTCAATTTATTAATTCTCTAATTAAATTAATTAAATAACATTATGCTTAATTAAATAATTCATTTAATTCAATAAGCTCACATAATCACATACTTGAATAATAAAATTCTCTACATTAATTTAATAAATGTAACACATATATGATTAAATTAATCTATCACAATTGCATCAATTAATTATTAAATCTAATAATTAAATCGTCGAAAAATATTTATTTACTTCAATAAATATTAAAATTAAATTACAAATTTCTCGTTCGTCACATCTTTCCCCTCTTAAAAGGATTCTGTCCCCAGAATCACGACTCAATAAATTCGACCCGTTACAATTGTAACCCGACATGAAAAGATTAAAAAATATCAAGAATGCTCAGAATAATATTTTCATGAAAAGATACTAGATAAAGCACAAATTTCAAGGATATTCTACTAATTTCAAGGAGTATAGAAGCCATAATTTAACAAAATGAGTGTAGAATTCAGAATATGAAATAAAATAATATTACTTACATACTATAGAGTATGGAAGAAAATATTATTTCATACGAATATTGAACAAAAATAATATCCATTACCTTAAAAATAGAGTACTTCTGACAGGTAGGGTGGAGATATTCTTGAAGAAAATTTGTACTGTTTTCTACACTCAAAGCTTCCTAAAACATGAAAGAAATACGCTCAATATTATAGAAGAAGAATTCTTTGATTTTGGTGTGATTTTTAATTCTAAACTAAGAATCATATTTATAGGAGAATGGAAGGATACTATTTAAAAACGACCACACAGTAGAAGTTTCACGGGCGCAATTCAATCGGCTGAATTTTTTTCTGAATTCACTATACAAATACTATGTAGACACTGCAAATACTATGCATAATAAAATATAATATATTCTAATTTTCATAAAAAAACAAAACTTATAAAATATATATTATATATATAAACTCCCTCCATTTCATGCTATCCTTTTTTTTCTTTTCTTTCCCGTGACTCCCCCACCAACTCAACATATATATATATATATATATATATATATATATATATATATATATATATATATATATATATATATATATATATAACGCACACTATTTTGAAAAATGAGTAGGTGGGGGTCCATATAATAAGCCAAATTTACAACAAATACATCATAAAAATCCCCTCAATATTTTTAACAATATTTATTCATCAATAATATAACTTACAATATTAACAACCAGATCAGTCCTAGGAAAGAAAGGGCTTTTCGATAAGGATTTCTCCCTATTGGCGTATAATTAGGTTACCAAACCCCTTTCCTTGACAGAACTTTCTAGACATTGCCAATAATACAAATAATAATATAAATAACTTGTCATCTCAATTATTGATTTAATAATATAAAATATTATACAGATGATACTGTGACAATAATAGAATCAATAATGTGAGCTACTATGCACAATTACTATAGCAATAATTGAGTATAACTGAGTGACTTCTCACGTAAGCATAAATAATCAATACCGTGTGCTACTATGCAACCGCGCGTATTACTGTACTTTTATCACCAGGTATTTCAACAGTTAACGGTAAAACTTTCGCCGTTACTTTTATAAAAAAATATTTCTGTCGTTTTCTAACTCCGACAGTAATTTCGTTGTGGGGTCCACCAATAATTGTGTCGTCGCACGAATATTTCATGATAAATTGAATATTCCCCGACCAATCGATTTATGAAAACTTGCTTACTTTGCAAAATTTATAAATATTACCCACAACTATAACATTATATCAAATTCACACCATAATATTCAAAATAATATTTAGAGAAAAAATCATCTTTATTCATAAAAGTTGGGGTCTTACATGGGGTATTCCTCCATCCTTCTTATGTACTTAGGATTTGGATGCATTTCAGCGCTTCTTAACCCGATCATGTTCACTCCCTCCGTATCATGCTGTAACAAAAGGTTGGTGTTGACATTTGGCTGGTCAGGTTGTTGGACCACAATACTACCACTTTCGATCAGATTTTGGATTTTATGCTTTAAAGACCAACAATCTTGTGTATCGTGTCTCAAAGACCCTGGATGGTAAGCACATCTCTGGCTTAGATCGTATCTTTTACTTTTTGGATCAAGAGGTGAAGCCAATTCAGTAATTTTCCTCTGATTGATTAATAACTCCAATATGTTTTCCAGGGAATAGCCCAATGGAGTGAATTCCCGATTTTTTGTTCTTTCAAATTTTCTCTTTCTATCCGGCATTGGTTTAATACAGCCTGTTGTTGAAATGAAAGATTGCCTTGCTTCTTCCAAATGGGGGTACTATAGGTTGGTCTCCTAGCTTGTCCTTGTAAAACAAGGGATACATCTTCATCGTCTTTCTCGGGTACCCTTTTGGGAGTGGTCGTATAGTTTCCAGACTGTATATGCTCGGTGACTACTTCTAAGGCCGTGATATCTTTAATCTTGCCCTCTTTCAAGCCCATCTATGCCATTTCACCATGTTTGATTATCTCTGAGAATGTCTTTCCTATTCCAGCTAGGATCATATCATAGTAAAGTGCCTTTTGAACGTCTATGAATGCCATTACCATCTCAATTTCTGTCATTGATGGAATGACTTACGCTGCTAAATGTCTCCATCTTTGGACATATTCACAGAAAGATTCATTGCTTTGCTTCTTAACCTTGGTAATTTGATATCTATTTTGAGCCATCTGTGATTAGAAACTATATTAATTTATGAAGGCATGAGCTAGCTCCTCCTAGTTGTGGATTTTAGAATTGTCCAGTAGGCCATACCATGCTCTAGTTTCTCCGGTCAAACTTTTCTGAAACAACTGCATCCTTAGTTCTCAACTTCGGCGTAGGATCTGAGTTCTTTAATGAACACTTTCAAATGAGTGTAAGGATTTTCTAATCCGTCATATTTTTTAAAATCAGGGATTTATAACTTGTCTAGATAACGGGCCCTTGGAAATATACAGAGATCTGAATAGGTGACACTTCCATAGTTTTCAGTCCCTTTGATTGACCGGATGGTTTCATCCATTTATTGGACTTTGTTTCTTATGTCCTCAGTTTCTCGATTATCCCTGAGGTTAGTGATTTTAGGGGTTTTGTTGGTAATTGTCTCACTAGATTGAGGTTCAGGTATTTTTACTTCTCCCTTTTTGTCAGCACTTTGATTGCTACCCTGTGAGGAGGACTCTAGTTGAGTGGGTTTTGTCTGGCCTTGAGTGCTTTTACTTTGTTCTTTCAGGAGGATAGCTAACTTTGCTATTTGATTCTTGAGACCCTCAAACTCTTTTTGAGATACGGAACCTGGTTCATGTTGGGCACTTTCAGCCATGTCGATGGATATGTCTTATGCCTTCTTAGATTTTGATCTGGTAATGGGACTAATCTTACCTACAAGAAGAGTAGGTAGTTTAGTCTTAATAAGCATTAACATGTATTGATGCAATGTCTTGACCTTTTACGATTTTTAATATTTTCCTGCAAAACATATGTCAGTATATCATGATAGGATTTGATATTTGACAATGAATCTGAAATAATTGATATTTAATATCTTACAAGAATTGACATTTACAACTTTTGATAGTTGACATGGAATTGAAAGGGAAAGGTATGAAGAGCCTTTCCCTTTGCATTTGGTTTATCAGAGGCTGACCTATCTTAGGTTACTCTCACCGCGTATTACTGTATTTTAACCACTAGGTACTCCAACAGTGTTAACGGTAACAACTACACCGTTATTTATAAAAACTCATACTTGTCGTTTTTTTCATCCGACCGTTTTCCGTTATAGGGCCCACAAAAGGTTGCGCCATTGTACGAATATTCCCCGACAGCAAGAATATTCCACGACCAAATGAATATTCCCCGACAACAATGAATATTTTATAACCACTTGCTTATTTAAAATATTTGCTCATTTTACCCATAACTAACCACATTAATCAAATCAAGCATTACTATTTCAAAATAATAAATAGAGAAAATTCAATTTTATTTATAAAAAGTTGGGGTCTTACAACCTCCTCTCCTTATAAAATTTCGTCCTCAAAATTAACATGCGAAGGAAATGCTCCTTCCTATCCAAGATCTTGATTGGTACCTCCTCGTACGTTAAATCTTCTGCTATCTCGTCTGGTTCTAACTCAATAATATGGTTCAGGTCGTCCACATATTTACGTAACATCGATACGCGAAAAACGTTATGAACACGCGTCATACTTAGCGATAAAACGTGTCTTATAGGCCACAGTTCCTACTTGATCGAGAATCTCAAATGGACTAATAAATCAAAGGTTTGAGCTTTCCTCGCATCGCTGATTCTCGCTTTTGGAATAACGACTTCTTGCATCTTCTTCTTCATATTCATCAACTCCAGGTCTGTAGCTTGAGCAGCTTTAAATTTATCGATTAAGGTCGGTTCTACGCGTATAAATTTGACATCATCATGTGGGTCCCTAGAGTATTTAACTCTATCTCTATCGTTTGTCAGTTATACGAAATGGGTCTTTGTGTTCGACAATATCACACTCGTACCCGCATACAATCTTCTACTGAACACGTTAGCTACCACGTTCGCTTTTCCAGGATGGCATGGTCAGAACATGTACCGAAATGAGTCTCTATTTAAGTTCTTGGAAGCCTTTCTCACATTCCTTACTCCATTCGATTTTTTTTTTATCTTTTCAAGTCAGCTGAGTTAATGGAGTAGCGATTCGAGAAATACTTCAACGAATCTCCGATAATAACCAGCTAAGCCTAGAAAGCTACGTATTTCAATTACTGACTTTGGTTGCTCTCAATTGTGACTCATATCCCAATCTTGGATAGCACGTCACAATGGTACCTATTAGTTTACCACCGTACGAATATAACGTCCCCTATAGAGAGTTTGGCTTCAGTGCATTCCACAAAGGAAGCCACCGGATAGAGGCTCGGGTACCAACTTCTATAGTTGGGTTTTTTTTAACTCCTGAAGTTCAATAGGAGCCATTCGATATGAGATTTTAGAAATGAGATTTGTACCGGGTTCAAAGTCGATACAAAAATCAATATCACGCTCTGGGGGTAGGCTAGGAAGTTCTTCAGGAAATACGTCAGGAAATTCACTAACAATAGAATATTATTCAAATCTGACGTATTCAAGTCCATGATATGGGTAAGAAAGCTTGACATCCGTTTTTCAATAAACGAATGGCTTTATGGCTTGATATGACAGTGATTGACTTTAATGGTTTGGTTGCTTGAATTCGTACAACAGGTTGGTTAGGAATATGAAAACTAACAACCTTATGAAAATAATCAATTTTAGCATGATGAGTGGTTAGCCAATCAATCCCTAAAATCACATCAAATGTAAGTATCTTTCAAAGATATAAGATCAACAGGTAGGGTGAGGGTACCAATTTGAATCAAGCAAAATTTATAAACAGTGGATGCAACGAAAGTTTCTCCTAACGAAGTTTCAACAAATAAGTCAAAGTCTAATTTCTCCGGAGTCAAGTTCAAACATTGAGCACAAGTAGGAGAGATAAAAGAATGGGTAGAACCGGTATCTAATAAGGTATAAACTTCGTAAGAATTTATGATTAACTAACCCGTGCTAACTTCGTTCGGGTTACTCGCCTTTTTGAGAAGTCACAAAAAATGCTCTTTCAGGAACCGCTGACTTTGGCTTGTCCGTAACCGCCTTTGGTGCCACCGTCCCAGCTGGACTTGGTTTCTCTATAGGACAATCTCGAGCTATATGACCATCTTTTCCACAACTAAAACATACCTTGGAAGGTTGTGAACAATTTGGACTTATGTGTCCATCCTCTCCGCATCTTTAGCATCTAACTGGCGGTCTTTCTCCTCCCCTAGAATTCGTTGCTAGTGTTGGTTCCGATGTCTTCCCGTCATTGTTGAATCTTCTCTTTATGAAATTTCCACTTGACTCACCTTTCCTATTATCTTGACCATAATTACCACTGAAGTGGTTACCATTTCTGGCATGATAATTTCCTCCACGATGGTTATCATTGTTTCGATGACCGTTGCCACCGGTACAATTATCATCGAGTTGTTGGTCGTTATTATTCAGTTGAGCTGACTCATTATCGCTCTCTAATAATTGAGCCATATTCACAACATCTGAATATAAACAAAGTTTGTGAGAAATAAGGTATTGACGTATTTCGGGTTTCAAACCTCGTAGAAATATTCGCTTCATTCTCTCCTCATTATCAACCAAATGGGATGCAAATCGGGACAACTCGGCAACCTTAGCTTCGTACTACGACACGTTCATATTATTTTGCTCCAGCTTGATGAACTCTACCTCCTTCATGTGACGAATACTTTCGGGAAAGTACTTGTCGTTGAACAATTCTTGAAACTTCTCCCAAGACATCTTCAGTGCGGCAGGCTGAGTATGCTTTATGGATTCCCACCAATAATCTGCCTCTCCTCGCAACATGAAGGTGGCGAAAGGAACCTTTTTCTCCTCTGAGCATCCCAAGACATCAAATATCTTAGTGATCTGCTTTATCCACGTCTCTGCCGTAAGTGGTTCTGGCTTTTCCAAAAACTCCGGCGGTCCCAACTCCTTGAACTGCTTAGCGGTAACCATCCGTGAGTTGCTAGTGTTTCCACCTACATTTTGAACAGTAGTCTCTCGTTTAGTTTTGCATGAATTCTAGAAAGTTTCTAAACATACCATTGTTCGTCATTTGGTCGGTGTTATTGTTTACAGGAGGGTTATTGCCTTCTTGATGCACCTTATCTTGGGTATTGATCAGTGGTAACTCAACGGTCTCATGTGCTCCATTGCTTATCTCAACATCTTCAAATGCCATTTTACTGTCACAAAACAATGGTTAATTGACATGCCTCATATTATCCCTATATTCTGACCGACCAATTAAATAACAAGTAAGCTTAGGTAGGACACACTAGCGAAGGATTTACTCGTCTCTGCCCTCCTAGTTCTATTCCCCGATCTCCGCCAGACACCATATCCCTAAGCTCTGATACCAACTGTGACTCCCCCAAAATAGGTCTAATCCATCCAACCTATTCTGAGTCGCCAAATACATGGTACAGACACAACTACAACATCATTATTACAATTGTCATGCAAAATACGACAACACATATACTGTGAGTTTAAATACAAATATTGTCTAATAGACAATATCCACACTCAAATAAGTCCTCATTACAATTATTGATACACTATTTTACAAAATAGTGAGGACTACTAAAACAACTGTCTTGAACCATCACTCCATACCCCGACTAGTTCCCACTATATTCTCGTCTCCTGAGAAGAAAAATGGAACAAAAAGGAAAAGGGTGAGCTCAACTAGCCCAGTAAAGAATATTTTGACTAAGATAATGTACAACAAATTATCCTTAGTCTTCAACAGGGAAAAATCTGATAGAATATAATAGACAACAAGTTTTAGATCAACAACTGCAGCGGAAACAACAATCCATTAGAAGATTTAAGTAGAGAATGAATTCTACTATCTTCTAAGATTTAAAAGTTCATCATCAATATTTTATCCTTGTAACATCAATCAATATACATCTTGAATCAAATATTCATCTTTGCACTATAGGCCAAAGAAATTTATTTGTATCACCAGTTAGTTATGTTCATCTCAACACCTGGTCATCTTTGCACTACGGGCCAAAGATATTCATCAGTTAATCATTCATTTTTGCACTACAGGCCAAAGATATTCAGTAATATCATCATTTAGGACTGAGGATGATGAAAAATAGTTTTAAAGAAACGAATCCAGTGAAACAAAAGAACAAAGATTAAGGATTCGCACTTTAAACGATCTGAGTTCAAAAATACTTCTTAATAAACTATAGTGGAGTAAAATTTAAGAATGAAGATCAAAACATGGATACAATCAATGATAGTACCCATAATAGACATTTTGGACAAAGAACGAAAATTTCATTTTTCGATGAATAGTGTCGTATTCATGAATAGTGCTGTGACACCCCCAAATCCTGGCACTTCATTACCTAAAGATTTGGTGTTCACTTAATCAAAACATTCATATCTAACTACCCAATCATAATAAAATTGAATAATAAAAACTTGCCCATGCAGGATTACATTAATAAAAACATTATCTCCCAGGTTATCTAACCTTTAATTACAATCATTCAAATGCGAAAATTAAATAAATGCTTCATTACATCAATCAAATTAAAGTCTGATAAATAACTGTCAACATATTACAAGTCTTCAAAGCTTTTTCATCTTCCCCCTTGCCCTTACTGGTGCTAGGTACATCTACCTTCTCATCCTTAGTTGTAATGGTTATATAAGCAAGAGTGAGCAAACAAAGCTCACTTGAAATGAGAATGAATAAACTTTACAACATTTGCCAAATAATAGGCTCAATAGAACTAAATGATATGTTCTATTAACATTCTGAAATATACTACTGAGGGTCTAATGACCACGAACCATGTCCACATTTATAAATAATCTTTCAACTTTAACTTTAACAGTCATATGACTATAAGGACTCCACGTACTTAGGGGGATCAATCCTTCGTACAATGAATTGTGCACAAACATTTCAACGCTAAGCGTAAACCCCTAATAATAGGGTTGTTCATCTCAGTATTTAGATTACAAGTCCGCACCAAAGTAAGTTTGGTTTGGATATATTTCAACGTAATTTGGAATTCAACGAACATCAACTAAGGATTAGTTGAATAAAAGATAATCACGTTATGTTATGGAATAAATCATAAGTGGATTAACAATATATATTAAAGTTATGCTTTAGGAATAAGCTAATAGCATAAATATTGAATAACTATCACGTACCTTGCTTGAACAATATTAAGTCAAGGTCATTTAGAATTGAATACTAAGCATACATAACGAATAACAATTTGAATAATAATAACTATTCAACAACAGTATATTGGATTAAATAAACTTGCATTGTATTTGACAAGTTAAATACAAGAATAACTTGCTTAACATAAAACTAAGGTTTAGATAACTTGCATCATCATGAACAAACTAGATACAAGAGCTTGCGAATTTGCAGTTTAAATAAGACAAGTAAACTTACATAACAATAAACAAACTAATTCAACGAAAGTGTAGAGTTAGAAAACTTGCTCAACTGTAAAAGTAGAATTAGAGAACTTGCTCAATGTAAAAAGATAGGTTTAGAAACTTGCCTCGAGCGTAAGCTATAATATTAAACTCACGTTCACCTACATATAGGTTTAGAACCATCATCTATTAGATATACATTCCAACATAACAAGCATTTCTAGTTAGACTTATTATTTTAGCACAAGTCTTAAGGTACCATGCAAATATCCGAATTTACAAGTGTTAACCTTCACAACACATGTTTACTATTCATCATGCTCACTACGTTCTAATATATCACGCTCATCACTTACTAATCATTCAAACTTTGAATTTACTAACCACATAGCACGATTCTGTTTTAGCTATATTATTACATGTTTATTATACTAACACATCATTAGACCAACGTATGTCGCTATCCTGAAGAATGCAGCAACAGCAGACTGCTCTGTCTCATATCAGTGTGTGGCGTAGCTGCGCCTGCGCAGCTGACCAGTATTTTTGCCTTGGTACCAGCGCAGCTGCACTGGTGCACAGACAGAGGCAGACACGACATGAACAGTAGCCGTTTTTAGCCCAACTAACACAAATTTCACCCACCAAACAATGAAATTAACACAAACAATTGATATAAACTAATCATAAACATGTTTGCTAACATTTACAACCAATTAGAACAATTTAACATCAACTAAAACTAGTTTAATTTCTCATATTCCATAATTTCATATGAAAACTCTATTTTTGACATCTCTTGCAAAAATCATCACTGTAATCTCTATACTTAGCCAAATTGCTTTGTTCAAATTACGTTGTGCTCGTTTCTTAATGAACTAACATATACAAGACTCAATTTACAGTTTAACATATGAATTGACCATCAAAATTGGTACTTACATGAGCCATATGAAAAAAATACATACAACATACACTGTCGGTAATTTTTCTTCTACTGTTAACCGAATTAGCATGCAATTTCTTGTTAAAGCATAAACTCTAGCATCATAAACACATATACTCACCATAATTCAATTTTCTACAACAATTCAACACATTTGCAATTCATAGAAAATATAAAGTTTGTTGAAGAACATATATATGTGTGTGTGTGTGTGTGTATATATATATATATATATATATATATATATATATATATATATATATATATATATATACACTAAGGTTTAGATACAATACCTTCAATTTGTTTGAAATCCTTGTTAGAACTATTTAGAATCAACAGCTCTCAATTCTCTTTCAAAACCTCTCAAGCAATTCTCTCTAAAACCCTCTGTAATTTTTCTCTGTAGCTTTTCTTAGGCTTAGGCTTAGACAATATAGATTATACGTAAAACTAAGCTGGCAACCTTAATACGCCAACTTAATAAAATGTCAGTTACAACAAAACCAACGTATAAATTATAAATATACTAGATTTATTATTTTATTTTATTTATATAATTCAAAATTAAAAAGGAAATCCAAAAGCCATAGGGCTTTGTTTGACAAATCATTTAAAATTAAAGACTTAATATATTAAAGCCTTGTTTAGGTAAACTCAATTAAAAATACTTAATTTATTTTAATACTCCTTATAATATAGTTATTTGTCACACTATATTTAATCAAGCTTTCATACTTAATTTAATTAATTCAAATAACAATTAATTAAATAAATCATTTATTCACACAACTCAATACAAATAATTAACCATCAAATTGAAATATCAATATAATAATAATTTTCTTAACTCATTAATTATTTATTTAACAAATAATTAACCAAATAAAATAAAATTAATTAAACAAATATTTATTCAACGATAAACATATCCATTAAATATTTATATAATTTAATAAATATTTAATATTACAATTAAAAATTCTGGAATGTTACAAGTGTCGTATACGTGAATAGTGCCGTATACGTGAATAGTAATCCCGACACAAAAAAGTAGAAATTCTACAATAAAATTCATACCAATATTTCGACATAATGATATTGAAGGAAATAATATCATTTACGAAGAAAATAACTTCAAAAGAATAGTACTTCTGGCTGTAATATCAGATATAACGCTGAAAAGAACTTGCACCATATAGCAACACTCAAAGTATCAAAATACTCACAAAATTACGCTCGATAATATATAGAGAGAAAACTTCAGTTTCTGGTGTGATTTTCAATTCTAACCTAAGCACTCTATTTATAGAAAATGCTTAGAACACCAAAGTAAAAAATTTAATAAAATATTAATATATTAAATAAATTTCACACCCACCTTAGAAAATCTGAATTCAGCATGTTTACCACTCATGTGGGGCCCACCCAATTGCAAAAAATATTTTTCTTAAAATAAATATTTTAAACTCCAAAAATCAATTATTCCAGAACTTCAGTAATTCATAATAAATAGCCTTTTTATCAAAAAAATTTGAATTTTATGTCCTTCTATAGAAAATTCAATTCTCTACAACTTTGTAACTTTATGTTTTTCCAAATTTCAAACAGAAATTGTCCGAAATCCACATACAGACGATTTTGCAGGCTATAATCAAATTTTAGTAAAAAATAGGGTCCACCAATATGTTTAACATGTTTTTAGCATTTATTGTAACAAAAATACTCTTCCTCCTTATTTATTCATATATCACACATTTATTGTAAAAATATCACCATTATTATATTATTATAATATAATAATATATTTAAATAAATTATTTTATCAAAAAAGATAAAATATCAATTTTTAACAATTGTCACTTTTCTAAAAATTCATCCATTTATATCCACATAAATAAATATTTTTCTTATCATATAAATCAATAATTAATTATTCACAAATAATATTACAGAATCACAATATTGACAACCAGGCCGTTCCCAGGAAAGAGGAAACTTTTCAATAAGGATTTCTCCTTACTGGTGCGCAATTAGGTGACCAAGCCTCTCCTTAGACAGAACTTTCTAGACATTACCAACAATGTTATCTAGTAATATTAATAAAATAATATGAATTATTAATCTGATAGTGGAAAATACTGTGTAGTGACAATTATTGAAATAACAATAATATAAAATATCAACGTAGCAATTATTGAATCAATAAAATAAAATATTGAACAATAATTACTGTAACAATTATTGAGTAGTGCCTTCTTACGTAAGAATCAATAATTGGTGCAATACTGTGTGCTACTGTGTAACACCGCGTATTACTGTATTTTAACCACCGGGTACTCCAACAGTGTTAACGGTAACAACTACGCTGTTATTTATAAAAACTCATACTTGTCGTTTTCTTCATCCGACCGTTTTTCGTTATGGGGCCCACAAAAGGCTGCACCGTCGTATGAATATTCCCCGACAGTAAGAATATTCCACGACCAAACGAATATTCCCTGACAACAATAAATATTTTATAACCACTTGCTTATTTAAAATATTTGCGCATTTTACCCATAACTAACCACATTAATCAAATCAACCATTACTATTTCAATAATAATAAATAGAGGAAATTCAATTTCATTTATAAAAAGTTGGGGTCTTACAACCGCAATCTACTAGATGGCAAGTTAATCCGATCTTTCAACTGGAGCGGATCTGAGTGGTACATTTCCTGAACCTCACTTGGACTTAATCGTCAATGGAGTCTAGTAATCAGTGACCGACAAGTTCACCTCCTGGTGGAGGAATCACACAACATACATTCATCGCATCTCACCGCATGTAAAATGATGACATTGTGCGAAGCACTAATATAAAACGTGGTAAAGAGACATTCACATCCATTCAATGTAAAGACATTATTTCACACACATGCATAAAGAAGGGAATAAAAAAGATTGGAATGCGACTTAATCCCTCTACTGTCCCCAGCAAAGTCGCCACCTGTCGACGCCGAAAAAATTTATCCATCTTCCTATGTGTTTCTAACCCTTTATATTTTCTATGTGAATTTGTTTGATCTGAAGGGTGAGATTTTTAGGAAAAGACCGACATATAACGTCGATGATTTGAAAAAATTTGACTCTTATTGGTCCAAATTAGACAGAGTCGCCAGTTGATATGATTTAAATTGTTGTACTAACTCAACTGAGTTTTGAAAAATTTTGTAATATGGCCCAATATTGGACTCTATTTAATTGGTCTTGGAAACCGAGATTTATAGAGTTCGGGGGCTTGATTAAGCGGGGGAAGGTGTTAGGCCCCCCTGACTTCCGTGAAACACGGTTACCGCGCTTTTTGTTCCCTAATTTGTGTGTATGTGTGTGTGCATTGTAGTTAATTGGGCCTAAGTGCTTTATTTGAAAGTGGTGCTATGCCTCTTTTGCACCAATATACAAAGGGTTTGACTTGTATAAAAGTTTAATTTTAATACAAGACATATAAAATGATGTTTTTGAAAACATATTTTCAAACCCGTATGCTCACATAGTAATTGATGCCTTTGAAACTTCCATTTTATTCCGTGTTCGGCTTATTTTGATTTTATTCTCGAGATACGAAACATTTTCGACAAAATAATATATATATATATATATATATATATATATATATATATATATATATATATATATATATATATATATATATATATATAAGTGTCGGGCTCCTTATGGGAATGAAAACCATCGACATGACCCGAGCACCCCAAATCGCAATTTGATTATGTCAGGGCCTTAAATCTGTATCCCTGCTTTAAGGCCCAGGGTTACATTTACAAAGGGCTGCAAGCTATCTATACAGTTCAAATTTGTCCATCATGAGAATTGGATCCAGATCCAGGGAATTGATCATAGATCCCATGATTCCTAGGCTCACAGAATTATTTAATTTATTAAACTAATTAATCTAAGTGGGTATTAAATTAGTAAATTTTCAATGCCCAAAAATTAAATTCAGACAGGATATTTCCACTGCATGGTGCATGAGAGTACTGCACGGTCTGCATGTCATGTATCCTATATATATATATATATATATATATATATATATATATATATAGTCTGAATTTAAATTTTTTGGTGGGAACTAGAATATTTGTTTTTAATAGCACTAGTTATCATATTCATATTGTGGCCTATTTTCATTTATATTAACATGAATTGTGTGACGCCCCCAAAATAGGTATACATCACATATTCTGAATCGCCAAATACATGGTACAGAATACAAATACAAACTTAAATATACAACATGAGCTGTGAGTTTTAATACAAATATTGTCTTCTAGACAATATTCAAATTCAAAATAAGTCCTCATTTATTATCACACTATTTCACAGAATAGTGAGGACTACTAATGCAAACATCTGAATCGTCACTCCATTTCCCGACTAGTCCCAGCTATATTCTCATTTTCTGAAGAGAACAATGAAAGCAAAGGGTGAGCTCAACTAGCCCAGTAAGAAATTTTATGACTAAGAAAATGCAGAATAAATTATCGTTAGCCTTCAACAACGTTAAACTGATAAAAAATATAATAAACATCAAGTTTAACTATAGCGGAACAAGCAATCCATTAGAAGAGTCAAGTAGAGCATGATATCTACTATCTTCTATGATTTAAAAAGTTTATCATCGATTTTATCGCTGAGACTCAGCTTAATAATTAATCCACATCATCGAATCATTCATGCACTACGGCCAAGGATATTCATTAGTATCACGACCACAAATTATTCATACACTACGGGCCTAGTATATTCGTGTTTTTATCAATGGTCATGATCATACCAACAACGGTCCATCAATGCACTACGGGCCAATGATGACTTTTATCACATCATTTGTAACATTATGGTCATGATTACACTGAATAATTCCTGGTCATAATCATACCAATCAACAGTCCATCTATGCACTACGAGCTAAAGATGACTGTCATCACAATATAAGCATGAGGATGATGACAATGATATAAGAATTCAATTAAATGAAAGCAAATGATAACTTTTAAAGATTTATAACTCAATTTATCCAGAATTCAATAAATGTCCAAATTGTCAACATGATACTGCTTTGTGAAGTAATATTCAAGAATAATATTGTATCAAAAATGATTTGGACCGAAAAGAAATCAATTTTTATCATAAATAGTACTCTGGGTAAATAGTACCCGAGTAAATAATAACCCGTGAATAGTAACTCGGTATGAAAAGTACCCCAAATTCTCGGGTGAATAGTAATCGAGTGAATAGTAACCCGTAAATAGTATCCCGGGTGAAAATATTGATATTTAATAAGAAAGTTCAGATCAATATTCCAATGAAACGATACTGGATGAAGCGCAATACTCAAGGATATTATGCTAATTTCAGGAATTATAGAAGTTATACTTACCATAGTAAGTTTAGATTTAAGAATATGAAAAGAAATAATATATGAACCTGCAAATTGATTTTCAACTATCATGCAGTAGTCCGCGTAGACAGATCATTTCCACAATTTAATAACAATTAAAAATGAAGGGTTATTCACCAGGCATGCGGTAGTCCGCGTAGACAGGTTAATCCCACAGAATAATAAAGAATGAAATAACAACCCTTACGAGTTTTAAAAGAAATAACTCTCTTCATGAATACGAAAGAAATAATACCCTTTACCTTAATAGAAGAGTGAATACTGAAGTAGGGTAGTAGTAGAATACTCTTCTTCTTGCTCTCTATAGTTTCTCTTTCTAGAGTTTCAGTGAATTCGTAAGAAATAATGAAGGAATGAACTTCTATTTATAGGAAAAAGGATTGAATAGTAACTAATTCATGAACGACCCAAATTAATTCACTTTTAAACGGACTGTCCATATTGATTTACTATTAAAACTTAAAGCAAAGGTCCATACTGATTTACTATTAAAACTTTAAACCAGCGATCCATATTGATTTACTATTATAACTTCAACCAACGGTCTAAAAAATTAGCACATCTCCTCATGGAATAATAAGCCAAACTTATAACAAATACCTCATAACAAACCCCTTTATTTATATATCAAAAATTGAATAAATATTTACCACAAATCACTTATCTTTAATAAACACATTTTAATCTATTAACAATTATTCATCATTAATATTATAACTCACAATATTTAACAACCAGATCATTCTCAGGAAAGAGGGGGCTTTCTGATAAAGATTTTTTCCTATTGGCGCGCAATTAGATGACCAAACTTCTCCTCGACAGAACTTTCTAGACATTGTCAATATTGCAAATAATAATATGAATAACTTTGTCGTCTCAATTATTGATTTAGTAATATAAAATATTATACAGATGATACTGTGACAATAATTGAATCAAATAACGTGAGATACTATGTAGCAATTACTGTAGCAATAATTGAGTATAACTGAGTGACTTCTCACGTAAGAATCAATAATCAATACCGTGTGCTACTATGTAACTACGCGTATTATTGTTCTTTTACCACTGGGTATTTCAATAGTTTAACGGTAAAACTTTTGTCGTTATTTTTATAAAAAGATAATTCTGTCGTTTTCTAACTCCGACAGTTATTCCGTTGTGGGGTCCACCAATGATGGTGTCGTCGTACGAATATTCCCTATTATAACGAATAATCCCCGACCAATCGAATATTTTATAACCACTTGCTTACTTTGCATAATTTATAAATAATACCCACAACTATAACATTATATCAAATCCATACCATTATATTAAAAAATATAATTCAAGAAAAACTAATCTTTATTCATAAAAGTTGGGGTCTTACAACTTCCCCTTCTTATGAAATTTTGTCCTCGAAATTAGGGTACGTACCTGGTATGTTGAAGAGGTGAGGATACCTTGACTTCATTTCAGATTCTAACTCCCAGGTCATTTTCTCAACATTGTGGTTTTTCCACAAAATTTTAACTTGAGGTATAACCTTGGAGCGTAGAATATGATCCTTCTTATCCAAGATTTTAACAGGTACCTCTTCATACGTTAAATCTTCCGCTATCTAGTCCGGTTCTAATTCAATAATGTGATTCGGGTCATTCACATATTTACGTAACATAGATAAGTGAAAAACATTATGAACACGAGACATACTTGGCGGTAAGGCGAGTTTATAGGCCACAGTTCCTACTCGATCGAGGATTATAAATGGGCCAATGAATCGAGGATTGAGCTTTCTTCTCTTTCCAAATCTCGTAACTCCTTTTCATGGAGCAACACGTAATAACACATGATCTCCAATATTGAATTCCACGTCCTTTCGATGAAGATCAACATAACTCTTTTTTCGATCTTCTGAGGTTTTTATACGTTGTCGGATCATTTGAATCTTTTCTGTAGTCATTCGTACCAACTCCGGTCCCAACAATGTTGCTTCACCCACCTCATCCCAGCATACTGGAGAACAACACTTTCTTCCATACAACGCCTCAAATGGAGCCATGCCAATACTTGCTTGATAACTGTTGTTGTAAGAAAATTTTACCAATAGCAAGAACTTGTCCCAACTTTCTTTGAAGTCAAGGACACAGAGTCTTAATAAATCTTCAAGAGTTTGAATTATCCTCTCTGACTGCCCGTCCGTTTGAGGATGATATGCCGAACTAAATCGTAAATCCGTGCCCATAGCTTTTTGCAAATTAACCCAAAATCGTGAAGTTAATCTTGGGTCTCGATCAGAAACTATGGATACTGGCATACCATGCAATTTTATAATCTCGTTTATGTACGTACGAGCAAGACATTCAAGTGTATAAGTTTCTTGTATCGATGTGAAATGAGCAGACTTGGTCAATCTATTAACAATGACCCAAATCGCATCTATGCCTTGAGAAACCTTGGGAAGACCAGTAACGAAATCCATGGTAATGTGCTCCCACTTCCATTCTGGAATTTCAAGTGGTTGCAATGGACCTTTTGGCACTTGAAGCTCCGCCTTGACTCGTTGACAAGTTAGACACCTTGAGATAAACCCACCTATCTCTCTCTTCATATTGCTCCACCAAAATATATATCGAAGATCACGATACATTTTGGTACTCCAATGATGGATTGCAAACGGTGTGTTGTGCGCCTCCATCATGATTTTATACTTCAAGTCAGAATCGTTAGGAACACAAAGTCTGGAGTTGACTCGAAGTATTCCTTCTTCATCGATTCTTACTTTTGGAATAGCACTTTCTTGCACTTTCTTTCTCATACGCATCAGCTCCAAGTCTGTAGGTTGGGCAACTTTAACTTTATCGATTAAAGTCGGTTCTACTCGTATATTTGCCATCATCACATGGGTCCCTGGAGTCTTTAACTCTATCTCCATCCTTTGTAAGTCATACAAAATGGGCCTTTACGTTGATAATATCGCACTCGTACCTGCATATGATCTTCTACTCAATGCGATAGCTACTACGTTGGCTTTTCCATGATGGTATTGAATGGTATGGTCATAATCTTTCAATAGCTAAAGGCATCGTCGTTGCCACATGTTGAGTTCTTTTTGAGTGAAGAAATATTTGAGGCTTTTATGATCCGTATAGATCTCTACCTTTTCTCCATACAGGTAATGCCTCCAAATCTTAAGCGCAAAAATGACAGCTGCCAACTCTAGATCATGAGTAGGATAATTCATCTCATATTCTTTTAGATATCGTGAGGCATAGGCTATGACTTTCCCATGTTGTATGAGAACACATCCTAACCCTTTGCCTGAAGCATCACTGTAGATGACAAATCCCTCCGAGCCAGATGGTATTATCAGAACAGGTGCTAAAATGAGTCTCCTCTTGAGTTCTTGAAAACTCTTCTCACATTTCTCGCTCCAACCAAATTTTGTATCGCTCCGAGTCAGCTGAGTTAATGGAGTAGTGATTCGAGAAAATCCTTCAACGAACCTCCGATAATAACCAGCTAAGCCGAGAAAGCTACGTACTTCGGTCACTGACTTAGGTTGCTCCCAGCTTTGAATCACTTCAATCTTTGCCAGGTCAACAGATATTCCATGATTTGATATCACGTGCCCAAGGAATGCTACTTTCTCAAGCCAGAACTCATATTTTTTCAACTTGGCATATAGCTTGTTTTCACGAAGCGTTTGGAGTATCAGTCTCAAGTGTTGATCATGATCTTCACGGCTTTTAGAGTATATGAGGATGTCATCAATAAAGACAACCATAAAATGATCCAAATATTCCTTGAATACTCGGTTCATCATATCCATGAAGGACGCATGAGCATTAGTCAATCTAAAAGACATGACTAGGAATTCATAATGTCCGTACCGAGTTCTGAAAGCATTCTTTGGGATGTCATTGGTTTTAATCTTCAACTGATGATATCCAGAACGAAGATCGATCTTTGAAAAGAATTTGGCGCCTTGAAACTGGTCAAAAATGTCATCAATGCGAGGTAACGGGTACCTATTTTTGATGGTGACATGATTCAACTCCCGATAGTCAATACAAAGTCGCATACTTCCATTTTTCTTCTTCACAAATAGAACAGGAGAATCCCAAGGAGACGTACTGGGACGAATGAAACTGATATCTAACAATTCCTGTAGTTGGGTTTTTAACTCCTGAAGTTTAATAGGAGCCATTCGATATGGGGCTTTGGAAATGGATTTTGTACCGGGTTCAAGGTCAATACCAAACTCAATTTCACGCTCTGGGGGTAGGCCAGGAAGTTCTTCAGGGAATACGTCAGGAAATTTATTAACAATAGAAATATCATTCAAATCTGACGTATTTTTGTTTAAATCTGTGACATGGGCTAAGAAAGCTTGACATCCGTTTTTCAATAAACGAATAGCTTTATGGCTTGATATGACAGTGATTGACTTTAGTGGTTTGGTTGCTTGAATTCGCATAATAGGTTGGTTAGGAATATGAAAGCTAACAACCTTACGAAAATAATCAATTTTTGCATGATGAGAAATTAACCAATCAATCCCTAAAATCACATCAAACGCAAGTATTTTCAAAGAAATAAGGTCGACAGGTAATGTGCGAGTGCCGATTTGGATCAAACAAGACTTATAAATAGTGGATATAATGAAGGTTTCTCCCAACGGAGTTTTAACAGATAAGTCAAAGTCTAATTTCTCCGGAGTCAAATTTAAACGTTGAGCGCAAGTAGGAGAAATAAAAGAATGGGTAGAACCGGTATCAAATAAGGTATAGACTTTGCTAGAGTTTATGATTAGCTTATCCGTGATTACCTCGTTCGGATTCCTCGCTTTTTTGGAGATTACGACAAACGCTCTCCCTTGAACTACCGATTTTGTCTTGTTTGGGACGGCCTTTGATGCCTCCATCCCAACTGGACTTGACTTCGGTGCATGACAAAATCGGACTAGGTGATCTTCTCTTCCACAATTGTAATATGCTTTGGACTGCTGCGTACAATTTGGACTGATATGTCCCTCCCCTCCGCATTTGTAGCATACAATCGATGATCGTTCTCCTTCTTTATCAATGGGTGCTGGTGCTAACGTCTTTCCATCATTATTGAATCTCCTCTTCTTGAAATTTCCACTCTTATTGTCTTGGCCATGATTACCACCGAAGTGGTTACCATTTCTGGCATATTGATTCCCTCCACGTTTGTTGTCACCGCTTCGATGACTGCTACCACTGGTATTATCATTTTGCCAGCTGCTCTCTCTTGGTTGGGTTGACTCGTTATCGTGCTCCAGTAACTGAGCCCTATTTACAACATCTGAATACAAACACAGTTTATGAGAAATTAGATATTGACGTATCTCGGGTTTTAAACGTCTTAGAAATATCCGCGTCATTCTCTCCTCATTATCAACCAAGTGGGATGCAAACTGGGACAACTCAGCAAACTTAGCTTCGTACTGCACACGATCATATTGTTTTGTTCCAGCTTGATAAACTCTACCTCCTTCATGTGACGAATACTTTCGGGAAAGTATTTGCCGTTGAACATTTGTTGGAACTTCTCCCAAGACATCTTCAGTGCGGCAGGTTGAGTACGCTTTACTGATTCCCACCAGTAATCTGCCTCTCCTCGCAACATAAAGGTGGAAAAGGGAACCTTTTGCTCCTCGGAGCATCCCAAAATATCAAATATCTTAGTCATCTGCTTTATCCACGTCTCTGCCTTAAGTGGTTTTGGCACTCCAATAAACTCCGGTGGTCCCAGCTCCTTAAACTGTTTAGTGGTGACCATCCGAGAGTTGCTAGTGTTTCCACCTGTATTTTGAATAGGAGTCGTTCTTGCCTGATGTTGCATGAATTGCATAAACCCTCTGAACATCCCATCGTTCATCATTTGGTCAACGTTATTATTTTCCTAAGGATTATTGTCATCCTGATGCACATTATCCTAGGTATTGATCTTTGGTGACTCCACGGTCTCATGTGCTTCATTGCTTATCTCAACATTTTTGGATGCCATTTTTAAATACTGTCACAAAACAAGGGTTAATTAACATGTCACATATTATTCATATACTCTGACCAACCAAATAAATACCAAATAAACTTAGGTAGGTCATACTAGCGAATGAATTTCCCATCTCTCCCTCCTAGTTCTAGTCTCACATCTCAGCCAGGGATCATATCCCTAAGCTTTGTGATACCAACTGTGACGCCCCCAAAATAAGTATACATCACTTATTCTGAGTCGCCAAATACATGGTACAGAATACAAATACAAACTTAAATATACAACATGAGCGGTGAGTTTTGATACAAATATTGTCTTCTAGACAGTGTTCAAACTCAAAATAAGTCCTCATTTATTTTCACACTATTTCACAGAATAATGAGGACTACTAATGCAAACATCTGAATCGTCACTCCATTCCCCGACTAGTCCCAGCTATATTCTCATTTCCTGAAGAGAACAATGAAAGCAAAGGGTGAGCTCAACTAGCCCAGTAAGAAATTTTATGACTAAGATAATACATAATAAATTATCGTTAGCCTTTAACAACGTTAAACTGATAAAAAATATAATAAACATCAAGTTTAACTGTAGCGGAACAAGCAATCCATTAGAAGAGTCAAGTAGAGCATGATATCTACTATCTTCTACGATTTATAAAGTTTATCATCAATTTTATCGCTGAGACTCAGCTTAATAATTAATCCACATCATCGAATCATTACTGCACTACGGCCAAGGATATTCATTAGTATCACGACCACGAATTATCCATGCACTTTGGGCCAAGGATATTTGTGTTTTCATCAATGGTCATGATCATACCAACAACTGTCCATCAATGCACATACCAATGAGGACTTTTACCACATCATTTGTAACATTACAATCATGATTATACCGAATAATCCCTGGTCATAATCATACCAATCAATAGTAAATCTATGTACGTAAGCCACATATGACTTTTATCACAATATAAGCATGAGAATGATGACAATGATACAAGAATTCAATTAAAAGAAAGCAAATAATAAATTTTTAAATATTTATAATTTAATTTATCCAGAATTCAATAATGTCTAAATTGTCAACATGAAACTGCTTTGTGGAGTAAAATTCAAGAATAATATTGTATCAAAAATGATTTGGACAGAAAAGAAATCAATTTTTGTCATAAATAGTACTCCGGGTGAATAATACATGAGTGAATAGTAACCCGTGAATAGTAACTCGGTATAAAAAGTACCCCAAATTCTTGGGTAAATAATATTTGATTGAATAGTAATCGAGTGAATAGTAACTCGTGAATAGTTCCCCGGGTGAAAATATTGATATTTAATAAGAAAGTTCAGATCAATATTCCAATGAAACGATACTGGATGAAGCGCAAAAATCAAGGATATTCAACTAATTTCAGGAATTATAGAAGTAATACTTACCATATTAAGTTTAGATTTAAAAATATGAAAAGAAATAATATACGAACCTGCAAATGGATTTTCACCTGTCATGCGGTAGTCCGCGTAGACAGATCATTTCCATAATTTAATAACAATTGAATACGAAGGGTTATTCACCAGGCATGCGGTAGTCTGCGTAGACAGGTTATTCCCACAGAATAATAAAGAATGGAATAACAACCCTTACGAGTATTGTAAGAAATAACTCTCTTCCTGAATACGAAAGAAATAATAGCCCTTACTTTAATAGAAGAGTGAATACTGAAGTAGGGTAGTAGCAAAATACTCTTCTTCTTGCTCTCTATAGTTTCTCTCTCTAGAGTTTCAGTGAATTCGTAAGAAATAATGAAGGAATGAGCTTCTACTTATAGGAAAAAGGATTGAATAGTAACTAATTCATGAACGGCCCAGATTAATTCACTTTTAAACAGACGGTCCATATTTATTTATTATTAAAACTTAAAGCAACGATCCATACTGATTTACTATTAAAACTTTAAACCAGCGATCCATATTGATTTACTATTATAACTTCAACCAACAGTCTGAAAAATTAGCACATCTCCTCATGAAATAATAAGCCAAACTTATAACAAATACCTCATAACAAACCCCTTTATTTATATCAAAAATTAAATAAATATTTATCACAAATCACTTATCTTTAATAAACACATTTTTAATTTATTAACAATTATTTATCATTAATATTATAACTCACAATATTTAACAACCAGATCATTCCCAGGAAAGAGGGAACTTTCCGATAAGGATTTTCCCCTATTGGCGTGTAATTAGGTGACCAAACCTCTCCTCGATAGAACTTTCTAGACATTGTCAATATTGCAAATAATAATATAAATAACTTTTTCGTCTTAATTATTGATTTAATAATATAAAATATTATGCATATGATAATGTGACAATAATTGAATCAAATAACGTGAGATACTATGTAACAATTATTGTAGTAATAATTGAGTATAACTGAGTGACTTCTCACATAAGCATCAATAATCAATACGGTATGCTACTATGCAACCACGCGTATTACTGTTCTTTTACCATCGGGTATTTCAACAGTTTAATGGTAAAACTTTCGCCGTTATTTTTATAAAAAGATAATTTTGTTGTTTTCTAACTCCGACAGTTATTCTGTTGTGGGGTCCACCAATGATGGTGTCGTCGTACGAATATTCCCTGTTAAAATGAATATTCCGACCAATCGAATATTTTATAACCACTTGCTTACTTTACAAAATTTGTAAATATTACTTATAACTATAACATTATATCAAATCCATACCATAATATTAAAAAATAAAATTTCGAGAAAAATTAATCTTTATTCATAAAAGTTGGGGTCTTACAAAATGGTAGTTAACAATTATAATTGTTGGGATGTAAGTTGGTCTAGCCAAGGTGTAGCCTAATTTATTTAATGGTCCGAATCTAGCGTTGGCCCATATACATTTATTTTGACAGCTTGCTCAAATAGTGGGAGAATTCTTACTAAAGTAAGATTGTGTTTCCTTATTTGGTGGAATAAAGATATCTAATTTGGGAAAGAATCGATCAACCATTAATTGAAGTTATAAGGTGATTCTAAAAAGGACTCGTCCTCCTAATTAGATTCGGGTGGGCATGATATCTATAAATACAACAATAAGCAATAGTTTGGGGATAGTACACAAATAATCAATTTGTGCTCTCCATATTATTTTTATAGTGAATTTCTTATCTCTCTCCCTGTTTTTTTCCTAATTGCATTTTTACGTAAATTCTTGTGTTCATATTTTATACATTTGTATGTTTATCCGAATGTATTTCGTGAGTTTGACTTTATAACAACACAATTAACTATTCTATTAACTGTTAGAGCTGTTTTGGCATATTATTTTTGTGATTTCATCAGGCGTACAAAATTCGGCGGTAACAATGACGCCTCCTGTGGGAAGCAAAATCCTATTCGAAAAATCACCGATACACATCGTCAATATGGGATTGGTGTATTTAGGTACAAATTCATTGGTATAGAGGATAATTATAAGGATAACAAGATAAGTTAAGTCTCATCAGGATACGTTGAATTCTAGGTGACCTGATCAACACCTTGATCCATCCATTTTCAAATAAAGTTGTTTATTGATAAATCCTTTGTTGACGCTTTAATATCAACATCGGCACACCATATATTCAATTGCCCCAAAGTACCGCTACAATTCATTGGGGCTCAATACACTTAGATGACTTTGGGCTTGGCAGAGTCGAATTTAGGCTTTGGACATCCAATTTATGAGCAAAGGATTTTGATACACTAAAAATTACTCATCTTCGGTATCAGCAAATCAATCAATACAACATTTTCAACCATGACACTTTGGGCAACAGCAGTCCACTTCGGATGATAACAATTTGCTTTAGACTATATCACATTGGATTCACTATGTCTTCGACTATCTACATTCGGTAGTTATGAGGTCAAATGGTTTTCCAAAATTTCTAGTCGAAGACTCCCAACGGGTTGGGAAGACAATTTTGACGTTATAAGGTTGGATGGTGTTATAAGGTCAGATAAAAGCCTTACAACGGGTTGGAAAGAAAATTTTGGCGTTATAAGGTCAAAAAAAAGCCTCCCAATGGGTTGGGAAGGAAATTTTGACGTTATAAGGTCAGAATGGTGTTATAAGGTCGAACATTTCTTTGGAACAAACACATTCAGTTCTTCAAAACGAAAATTTTCATAATTACTTACATTCAGTTCTTCGGAACGAATATTTTTATTATTACTTAAATTCAGTTCTTCGGAATGAATACATTCAATTCTTCAAAATGAATATTTTCATTATTACTTACATTCAGTTATTCGGAACGAATACATTCAGTTCTACGAAACGAATGTTTTCATTATTACTTACATTTAGTTCTTCGGGACGAATACATTCAGTTCTTTGGGACGAATAATTTCAGTTATTTGGAACGAATATTTTCATTATTTGTTAAATTCAGTTCTCCGGAACCTCTATTTGATACCTCCCACAAGGGTCGGGAAGGCAATGAAGGCGGTATAAGGTTAGATAAACATCCTTCGGGAAGACTAAGTCCCTCCCGAAAGGATATTGTGGCCGGATAAGGTCGGTTATTTATCTATATTCTATTGTGATAAGATTGGTTATTTATATCATCGATTGTAATAAGGTCGATTATTTATCTATCTTCGGTTGTGATAAGGTTGGTTATTTATATCGTCGATTGTAATAAGGTCGGTTATTTATCTATCTTCGGGTGTGATAAGGTTGGTTATCTATATCTTCGATTGTGATAAGGTTGGTTATATATATCTTCGATTGTGATAAGGATGGTTATTTATATCTTCGGTTGTAATAAGGTCGGTTATTTATCTATCTTCGGTAGTGAAAAGGGTGATTATTTATCTATCTTAGATATTAATAGAGGAGTGGGGCGGCAATATTGAGAGCCAAAAGTTTCTGTTAGGAGTATGGTATTTGGGTGTGATAGTTCATCTTCGGTAGATACATATCTTTTTTTGGTATAAATTTATATACTCTCTTATTTTAAGTTCCTTATAAATAAGAGATTGGGGGCAATGTTGGGATGTAATTATTTAGGTCTAGCCTATATGTAGCCCAATTTATTTAATAGTCCGGATCTGTTGTTGGCCCATATACATTTATTATGACATCTTGCTCAAACAGTGGGAGAGTCCATACTAAAGTAAGACTGTGTTCTCTTATTATGTGGGATAAAGAGATCTAATTTGGGAAGGAATCAATCATCCATTAATTGCAGTTATAAGGTGATTCTATAAAGGACTCCTATTCCTAATTAGATTCGGGTGGAAATGGCATCTATAAATAGAGCACTAAGCAAGGGTTTGGGGATAAGACATTAATAATCAATTTTTACTCTCCATATTATTTTTATAGTGGATTTCTTATCTTTCTCTGTGGTTTTTTCTCAATTTGATTTTCACGTAAATTCTTATGTTCATATTTTATATCTTTGTATGTTTATCTAAGTGTATTTCATGAGTTTGATTTTACAACAACACAATCTATGAACCCCCAAATTAGGGTACTTAAAACCCGAACTCAGTACTTCACGATACCATTTCTATAAGTGGAATAATACTAATAATAATAACAATAATATAAATATCAAACTTAATTTACACATATCAAAGTCTAAATCCCAGGTACGAGACCTTTAAACATTCATTACATCATAGATAATATGCATCATTGTCTTATTAAGCTATAACTATTACACAGAATATTATAAATCTCATTCGAACAGCTTTCCTTTTCCTTTGTTCTTGCCTGAGCCTTCGGGTTGATCATACTTAACTGAAAATATTTAATTTAAGCAAAAGAGAGCATTTGAGTGCCCAGCAAGTAATAACAATTATAAACATTAGCTGAAAGGGTTACATATTTTCTTTGTACTACCCTTCTACAACAAGTCAATAGTTGTGAAGTAATCTGAACCGATAATAATAACATAACAACTCTCTATCAAATTTTTGAAACTACGTAATGACTATAATTAGGGTTAAGGTGACATACTATGAACATTGTTTTTAATTTTTGAATAGGTTTAGCAGAACTTCATCTGCAAACCGTCATAACTTATGGGCACGGAGGGTGATCAGCCCGTTATGCCCTGTATTGATCAATACTACATGTAAGAACGATAGTATCGTTCACTCTGTCCACCTTGGGTGCATAAAAAGTTTTCCCGTTTACGGGATGTTCATACTTGTCGGGTCAACATGTGATTAAATACAATGATTATCTAAGTGGTGACACTTGTATAACCATTTATAGAAATTAACGAACAGAATATATATATATATATATATATATATATATATATATATATATCTGAATTATTAATATTACCCTTAAATGATTTTATAAATATTTAAAATTATTTTTAAATAATTACCATTAATATTTGAATATTAATGTATTATTTATCGAAATATTAAAAGTCATTTATTATAACTTAAAATATTCATTTATTTCCTTTTAAAATGATTTTTAATTCAACAAAACTATTTTTAAACTATTTATTTAATATATTATTAAATAAACTTAATATCAGTAATATATTAAATTATTAATGAAATTTACCTTTAAATATCAAAAGTTATATTTTATAACTTAAAATATTTTTAAACTATTTATTTTCATTTAAAATAATTTTAATAATATTAAAATCATTTTTAATTAATTTATTTAATATAATTAGCAAATAAATCTAATATCATTAATATTAAATTATTAATAAAACTTATCTTAAAATATTAAAAGTTATTTTTTATAACTTAAAATATTATTAAATACCTTATTATTATTTAAAATGATTTTTTTATACAATAAAATCATTTTTAATTGATTTATTTAATGCATTTATTAAATAACTTAAATATCAATAATATTCAAATAAATATTAATATTTATAAAAAAATATGCCAAATTATTAAAAGTTAATTTCTTTAACTTAAAATAGTTTTTAAAATTATTTTTGTAATTTTCAGAATTTATTTCCTATTTTTAATTGATTTTTCTAGAATTTAAATTAATTAATTTAAATATGTCTGTCACTAAAGCCCTTTGGCGACCGTAAGTGTCGCCTTATGTGTTTTTGAGAAACCCAGAACCTTCATAGACAGTCTCGAGTGGGTAGGTTTGACCATGGATTAATCACTGACCATGATATTTTTTGGGTGTTGTGTTGGTTAGATCTTGTAGTGCTAGTGCAAGACTACATGATCCAACAACTATCTTGGCCAAACTACATAACACTAAGGAGATCTGAGCTTGACAAATGGCTGTCAAAGCTGTTCATCATGTTTTTGGGCTGCCCAGAAAATATAGTCATGGACGGTCAACGCTTTTGATGGCCCTCTATCATGAAATCTGTTCAAGGTAAATGTGTTCTGAACGTCGGGCTGTCTAAAGTAACCAATAGAGAACATGATTGAAGCCATGTTCAACCTATCACTTTCATGCTCGAATTTCTTTATGTTCTGGCCATGATTTATATCGTTTAATTAGTCAAATCTATAGTATACATGACAAGGAACAATAATATATCATCAGATCATCATAACATCAACACCAGCAAGAGATATATGTCGGTCAAAGTAGTGACCAGGAACTGTTCTTGAACATTTCTGGGTCTTCCAGAAATGTTCTTGAGCAGTTTTGTCAACTCAAGCTTGACCAACTTTCAATTCATTTATGTTACGTATTTGGGTAATATAAAAGCATATATATAGTACTCATGTCAGTCTACAAGCATATAACAACAACATGATTAAAACACTTAACCGGAGTAAGATCTAGGGTCTCAAAAGTCACTGTCAGACTTTTCTGGGCAAAATCTGGGTTTCCAGAACTGTCGATCAATGTCGATCAACCCAGTTTGACCATAAATAACTTTTAATCTACAACTGATATGGATCTGATTCAAGTTGCATATTAAAGATCTCCTAACATACTACAAGTACAAACTTTAAAAACTCAAAAACACATAACATACTGAGATCTATAGGACCTGACATTCACTGTCAGACCCTTATTTTCAAAAATTTCTAGATTTGGAAAATCATCAAATCTGAGCCTCTAGATGTTATGGATCTAACATCTAGCAACCCAGATCATTGATTAACACCCATATAACATATTTAACACACAAAAAATTACATCTAACATAGGATCAAAAGATTTTTAAATTTTAGGGTTTGCACCTTTTCTAAGCTTTGAACTTGCTGCTGACTTTCTGATCTGTTAATGATAATCGTGGGGCTTGCTTTGTGACTGAAATGCTACTTAATTTCGTGGGTTTTAGAGAGAGAAGGTCTAGATTGAGCATTAGTGTATGAAAGAGCTTTCCTTTTTGATTTTCTCTCTCTTTAAATCTATCCAATCCATTGATGCAATGAACTTGGCTGTTAGTAGCTGATGTGCTGGTGAGGTAGCTCACAACTAGGTAGTGTAGGGTGACTGGCCAAGATTTGAAAAGATTTGGCTAGCAATAATTCAATAATGGGACAAAAAGGGCACTTTAGTAATTTTATTTTAATGTCAGGAGTATTCTTGTCCAAGGTGCTTGAATCTAGGGTTTAATTACTAGATTTTAAATCTTAAGGTTTCTCAAATAATTTATAGGGTTTGAAAAATAAAAATTAAAGTGTAATAAAATATTAATTAAAACACACTAATTAAAATTAAGGGTTTTAATTGAAAAATTAGGGTTCTAAAAATACATAGGGTTCCTTAATATCATTAGGGTTCCAAACTTACTGGTTCAATTTACTAACATAATAATTAGGGTTTCTAATTTTAGCAATTAGGATTCCTAATTAGCAAATTAGGATTTTCAAATAATAACTAAGGTTTCTCCTAATTACAGAAATTCTATAATACACAGTAAAATTCATATAACACAATTACTACACAGTCTCGAACTCATAACTGAGTTTGACAATTAGGGTTTAATAATCATGATATAAGGGTTATGACATAACTTACCATAATTGACCAACCATTATCAGTCTACACATATACAGTACATATTTATAGCACTGAAAAATCAAAATATAATTAATATTATATTATTACTCTCATCCCTTGATCAACACCCAAATTTAGGGTTTGGATTCTATATCTGATTTATTTTTCATATGCAACATCAATAATTAAGCTAAAATAATTAACTAAAATATTCTGAACAAATTCATATAATAAAATATTTATTATTATAATTCTAATAATCATTTCATATATTATTTAAATAATATAAAATCATGTTTTCATTAAAAATAATTAATAAAAACATTTCTGCTTACAAAAATTAATTACTATAAGAATATAATTTGTAATGATTAATAATTCTAAAATTATTTATAATTTTTCAGGTACTAAATATATCTGTATTTATCATACACATTACTAGACACTTATTCTCATCATTAAGATAAAAAAAATTTATATACAAAATTTCTTATTTATTTTATATTAAAAATATTGAGTTATTACATTCACCCTCCCTTATAAGGATTCCGTTCCCGAAATCACCGTTTTAAAACTTATACATACAAGGGTACATAACATACACAATCATTGCAAGTAGATCTCGATCATATTTGATCGAACTGATCTTCAACTATTCAAATAAAGCTTGTTTGTCTGATTAAACGGAAGTTTAATTTCAAAAAAAAAACTCAAATTCCTCCCTCAAAATTTCTTTATAACATAATTTGCTATATATAGGAAAAGCATGTATATATGAAAATAAAAGTTATTCGAATAATACCTGGAGTTCCATTCCCAGCTGCCACTGTATCCTGGATCGTCATGTTGAAGACTCTCGCGGTTGGTTTGTTGCTTGAAGTTGGTCCTGTGATTGCCAGAGTCCCGCTGCCTTTTCCCGTGGTTACACTCCCTACCTCCATTTTCCTCTTTGGACAATCCTTCACCTTATGTTCAGTCGATCCACACAGAAAATACCCACTGTTCATCCTTGGGTTGAAGCAGTTGGGAGAGATATGGCCCTCCTGTCAGCACTTGTAACATACAAACTTACCCTTCAGACACTCACCAGAGTGATTCTTTCCGCAATTCTTACACTGCACAGTCTGTTTCTTCACACCGTCTTGTTTCACCTGAACATTCCCGAAATAATTTTCTTTTCTCTTTTCACCCCTATTCCCACTATTAGCTTCCACCTTCACAGCTCCTCCTGCCTTGCCTTTGTTCTTCTTCTCCTTGTTGTAGAGGCTCATGGCCTCACTTCTCTCCTCAGCTATGATAGCCTTTTCTATGAGTGCTGCAAAAGTATTAATCTGCAACACCGCCACCTTGTTGTAGAGCAAAGATTTTAATCTCAGCTCGAACCTTCTTGCCTTCTTAGCCTCCGTATCAACTTGATGCGGAGCAAACCTAGCCAACTCATTAAAATTTGTGGCATACTCCGCAACAGTCATGTTCTCCTGCTTTAACTCAGAAATTTCACCTCCATCCTAGCCTGCATACTAGCTGAGAGATAGTTTTCAAAAAACAAAGTCTTAAACCTAGCCCAAGTAACTACTCCTTCTCCTGCCCTCGCTTGATTTGCCTCCCACCAAAAGTTAGCCTCCCCCTTCATCATATAAGTGACAAAAGAGATCTTTTGCCCCTCATCTACCCTAACAATTACGAATGTCTTTTCTATCTCGTTAATCCATGTCTAGGCTTCTATAGGGTCAGCTGATCCCCTGAACTTTGGTGGTCCTACTGCCTTGAAGTCTTTAAATTTTGCCAAGCGATTGTCTGGCTGGTTCCCTGCGGCTGGTATTCCTTGCTGCATAGCCTGAGCTACCATGTTCGCAAAGTTTTGCATCGGGTCTGGTTGTTTTCCCTCAGCGTTGTTGACAGATTCTTCTGCCCTTTGATTTCGAGTTCGACGTCTTGGCGGCATTATCTGATTAAATAAAATCATAAATTTAACTCACATTCTAAACCTTATCATATAAGTTTAATATATTAAACTTGGTTCATTACTCAAACATAGATTCATATTCATTAATTCCAAGAACTTTACATAACGCAGCACATACTGTTATCCCTTTGTGACCACAAAAGTTGAGATTTACAGCCTTGACTAATACAAAAGTTGGAAACATTACATTACATAGACATACTTATCATATCTATTACATTAAACATACCTACACAACAGAACCTATACTACCTATTTACTACTCCTTTTCCTTGGATAACCTTTCACCTGATGACCTTCTATCCCACAGATAAAACATGCACCTGGTTTATAGTCAGGACAATACAGAGTGGTATGTCCCTCATAGTCGCAAATGTAACATATTCTTTTCCCTTTCTTCTTATCAGATTTTCCTACGTCGTGGTCTTCTATCTTTCTTTTTCCTTTATTGCTTGGAGCTGCACATGATATGTTGCTTGTGGCTCCCATCTGATCAATTTGGATTTTAAGCTTATCTTGTTCTTCCATTGTTTCTAGTAAGGCTTTTTGCAACTGACAATTTAGTAGCTTTTCTATTTCTCACAGCTTTTCCAGAGAAGAAATCTTATTCCTCAGATCCTGCACCTCCGTTGATGCTTGATCAGCTTCAACTTTAGTGTTCGAATCACTATCTGTCAGCTCCACCATCTCTAGATTTGGTACTATGTTTTCTAATACCACTACCTCATCCGAGTTGGTTTCATTGTGAGCCTCTATTTCAGCTATTGGCTTCGATATTAGCTCGGGTGTATGGATTTAATCCTCCTTCATGCTATAAGCATATAACAAGCCTTTTCCACCAGACATTTACACACATAAATTATCCTGATTAGCATATAGTATATACACATAACAAATAATAGTTTTATAAAAGTTATCTTTTATTTTGATTAACGATGAATTTATTAAATTCATCTCTTTTTTAAACTCAATATGAGTTATTTATATTTTCAACGTTTCCCTCTGTCCTAAGGTTATAGCCTAAGGTCGATCCCACATAAGGTTTCTAACCCTAAAGCTTTGATACCAACCTGTGACGCCCCCAAATTCAGGTACTTAAAACCCGAACTCGATGCTTCACGATGCCATTTCTATAAGCAGAATAATACTAATAATAATAACAATAATATAAATATCAAACTTAATTTATATATATCAAAATCTAAATCCCAGGTACGAGACCTTTAAACATTCATTACATCATAGATAATATGCATCATTGTCTTAATAACTATAACTATTACACAGAATATTATAAATCTCATTCGAACAGCTTTCCTTTCCCTTTGTTCTTGCCTGAGCCTTCGGGTTGATCATACTTAACTGAAAATATTTAATTTAAGCAAGTGTGAGCATTTGAGTGCCCAACAAATAATAATAATTATAAACATTAGCTGAAAGGGTTAAATATTTTCTTTGTACTACTCTTCTACAATAATTCAATAGTTGTGAAGTAATCTGAACCGATAATAATAACATAACAACTCTCTATCAAATTTTTGAAACTACGTAATGACTATAATTAGGGTTAAGGTGACATACTATGAACATTATTTTTAATTTTCGAATAGGTTTAGCAAAACTTCATCTACAAACCGTCATAACTTACGGGCATTGGGGGTGATCAGCTCGCTATGCCCTGTATTGATCAATACTACATGCAAGAACGATAGTATCGTTCACTCTGTCCACCTTGGGTGCATAAAAAGTTTTCCCGTTTACGGGATGTTCATACTTGTCGGGTTCCAAACCAAAAGTTTTATCTTGTTCAACAATAATCTATAATTCAACATATATATATATATATATATATATATATATATATATATATATATATATATATATATACGGGTAATTAACAAAGGTGTATCAACATGTGATTAAATACAATGATTATCCAAGTGGGGACACTTGTATAACCATTCATAGAAATTAACGAACAAAATATATATATCTGAATTACCATATACTAACATGTTGATAATCAATTAGCGTATATAGTATAGGGTTAAAAATATGTACAGTAATAATATAATTCTGAAACATTCTTACTCATGTCCATTGCATAAAGGAAATGCAAAGGTAGGATACTTGTCTGAGCTGCTGCTTACAATAACGCAACTTAGATTAATCTTTTGTACAGCGACCTATCAGTAATAAGATCATTCGTTCGATTAAATAATATATCGTAACACATAGTACTGCTTATTGCAGTTCGCACATTATCTAATCACATTATCACATATATTTAACAACCATTGAATCACAAATAAACACTTATCAAGTCAAATTATCTAAGTTCAGATCAATTTCTGAAATATTTATGTGTACCGACGGCTTTATCTATTATTTATCGAGTCTAAGACTCTGTCCTGTAGCTCAATATTTGCTTAGATATTTTAAATATCAGTCATATTATTTTTTCAAAGCCTTATAATAATTTTTTTAACAATTATTATAATTTATCATGAATTTTCAAACATCAGAATCATTATTAAATGATTTAAATATTCATTAATTCTATTATCATTAATATTTAATTAATATTAAACTATTAATGAAACCATTGCCAAAATATTAAAGTTATTTATAATAACTCAAAATATTTTTGAAGTATTAATATTACCCTTAAATGATTTTTAAAACATTTAAAATTATTTTTAAATAATTACCATTAATATTAGAATATTAATTTATTATTTATCAAAATATTAAAAGTCATTTATTATAACTTAAAATATTCATTTATTTCCTTTTTAAATGATTTTTAATTCAATAAAACTATTTTTAGACTATTTATTTAATATAATTATTAAATAAACTTAATATTAGTAATATATTAAATTATTAATGAAATTTACCTTTAAATATCAAAAGTTATACTTTATAACTTAAAATATTTTTAAACTATTTATTTTCATTTAAAATGAATTTTATAATATTAAAATCATTTTTAATTAACTTATTTAATTTAATTACCTAATAAATCTAATATCATTAATATTAAATTATTAATGAAACTTATCTTAAAATATTAAAAGTTATTTTTTATAACTTAAAATATTATTAAATACCTTATTATTATTTAAAATGATTTTTTTATACAATAAAATCATTTTTAATTGATTTATTTAATGCATTTATTAAATAACTTAAATATCAATAATATTCAAATAAATATTAATATTTATAAAAAAATATGCCAAATTATTAAAAGTTAATTTCTATAACTTAAAATAATTTTTAAAACTATTTTTGTAATTTTCAGAATTTATTTCCTATTTTTAATTGATTTTTCTAGAATTTAAATTAATTAATTTAAATATGTCTGTCGCTAAAGCCCTTTGGTGACAGTAAGTGTTGCCTTAGGTGTTCTTGAGAAACCCATAACCTTCATAGACAGTCTCAAGTGGGTAGGTTTGACCATGGATTAATCACTGACCATGATTTTTTTTGGGTGTTGTGTTGGTTAGATCTTGTAGTGCTAGTGCAAGACTACATGATCCAACAACTATCTTGGCCAAACTATATAACACTAAGGAGATCTGAGCTTGGATGTCAGAGCTGTTCATCATGTTTCTGGGCTGTCCAGAAAATATAGTCATGGCCGGTCAACGCTTTTGATGGCCCTCTATCATGAAATCTGTTCAAGGTAAATGTGTTCTGAACGTCGGGCTGTCTAAATTAAAGTAACCAACAGAGAACATGATTGAAGCCATGCTCAAGTCTAACAATAATTAATCAAAAAGATCTGGGCTAGCAAACATGCTGTCAGAGTGTTTCTGGGATTTTCCTAGAAACCCAGCAGTTCGACCTATCACTTTCATGCTCAAATTTCTTTATGTTCTGGTCATGATTTATATCATTTAATTGGTCAAATCTATAGTATACATGACAAGGAACAATAACATATCATCATATCATCATAACATCAACACCAACAAGAGATATGGGCCGGTCAAAGTAGTGATCAAGAACTGTTCTTGAACATTTCTGGATTTTCCAGAAATGTTCTTGAGCAGTTTCGTCAACTCAAGTTTGACCAACTTTCAATTCATTTCTGTTACGTATTTGGGTAATATAAAAGCATGTATATGTAGTACTCATGTCAGTCTACAAGCATATAACAAGAACATGATTAAAACACTTAACCGAAGTAAGATCTAGGGTCTCAAAAGTCACTGTCAGACTTTTCTAGGCAGAATCTGGGTTTTCAGAACTGCCGATCAATGTCGGTCAACCCAGTTTGACCATAAATAACTTTTAATCTACAACTGATATGGACCTGATTCAAGTTGCATATTAAAGATCTCCTAACATACTACAAGTACAAACTTTCAAAACTCAAAAACATATAACATACTGAGATCTATAGGACCTGACATTCACTGTCAGACCTTTATTTTCAAAAATTTCTAGATTTGGAAAATCATCAAATCTGAGCCTCTAGATGTTATGGATCTAACATCTAGCAACCCAGATCATTGATTAATACCCCATACAACATATTTAACACACAAAAAATTACATCTAACATAGGATCAAAAGATTTTTAAATTTTAGGGTTTGCACCTTTTCTAAGCTTTGATCTTGCTGCTGACTTTTTGATCTGTTAATGATAATCGTGGGGCTTGCTTTGTGACTGAAATGCTACTTAATTTCGTGGGTTTTAGAGAGAGAAGGTCTAGATTGAGCATTAGTGTATGAAAGAGCTTTCCTTTTTGATTTTCTCTCTCTTTAAATCTATCCAATTCATTGATGCAATGAACTTGGCTGTTAGTAGCTGATGTGCTGGTGAGGTAGCTCACAACTAGGTAGTGTAGGGTGACTGGCCAAGATTTGAAAAGATTTGGCTAGCAATAATTCAATAATGGGACAAAAAGGGCACTTTGGTAATTTTATTTTAATGTCAGGGGTATTCTTGTCCAAGGTGCTTGAATCTAGGGTTTAATTACTAGATTTTAAATCTTAAGGTTTCCCAAATAATTTATAGGGTTTGAAAAATAAAAATTAAAGTGTAATAAAATATTAATTAAAACACACTAATTAAAATTAGGGGTTTTAATTGAAAAATTAGGGTTCTAAAAATACATAGGGTTCCTTAATATCATTAGGGTTCCAAACTTACTGGTTCAATTTACTAACATAATAATTAGGGTTTCTAGTTTTAGCAATTAGGGTTCCTAATTAGCAAATTAGGGTTTTCAAATAATAATTAGGGTTTCTCCTAATTACAGAAATTCTATAATACACAGTAAAATTCATATAACACAATTACTACACAGTCTCGAACTCATAACTGAGTTTGACAATTAGGGTTTAATAATCTTGATATAAGGGTTATGACATAATTTATCATAACTGACCAACCATTATCAGTCTACACATATACAGTACATATTTATAGCACTGAAAAATCAAAATATAATTAATATTATATTATTATTCTCATCCCTTGATCAATACCCAAATTTAGGGTTTGGATTCCATATCTGATTTATTTTTCATATGCAACATCAATAATTAAGCTAAAATAATTATCTTAAATATTCTAAACAAATTTATATAATAAAATATTTATTATTATAATTCTAATAATCATTTCATATATTATTTAAATAATATAAAATCATGTTTTCATGGAGAATAATTAATAAAAACATTTCTGCTTACAAAAATTAATTACTATAAGAATATAATTTGTAATGATTAATAATTCTAAAATTATTTATAATTTTCCAGATACTAAATATATCTGTATTTATCATACGCATTACTAGACACTTATTCTCATCATTAAGATAAAAAAAAATTATATGTAAAATTTCTTATTTATTTTATATTAAAAATATCGGGTTATTACACAATCAACTATTCCAGTAACTGTTAGCGCTGTTTTGGCCTGATGTTTTGGTGATTTCATTATGCGTACAAATTTTGGCGTTAACAATACTGTTTAATTATTGAATTTACATAATGTTGTAATTGTTAAATGTGAATATGCATGGATCTTACCTTAAATGTTTATAAGTATTAATATGAGATATTAATATAATTATTTATTTTTAAATAAATAAAAATCCTCATTTTAATATAAATAAAAAATTAAGTGGGAGAAAGAATTGTATTTCTTACGGCCTCCATCATTGGTCCATTATATTAATACATGTATCTAATATCAAATTTTGTGATTTCTCATCGAAAGATACATGAATCTAGTTATATTAGATATTGATTTCCTTGTGATAAATTTATTTAAAATTGTATTATGAATTATTTCCCATCGAAATATTTGTATTTGTCAAAACATAAATAATAATTCTCCCCATTGGAGTGATACTTATTATTATTGTTTTGGGCTGAATTAAATTGTAAATTATTTTTATTTTCTGAGATGTCAAGATATAAAAATAATAGTAATTTCAAATTATTCTTGTTCTCCCTTTGAAACGAGAATTATTTGAAATTAAGTTTCCATGTTTATTTTATGTTTGTGTTTGAGGATTACACTTTCATATTATATGCAAAAGTTTATTTTTATTGAATGACTATTTAATTTATATGTAGACACTCGAAATTTTGTTTCCCTGGTACTAACCCTGCAAGAGTGCAGGGCAAAAATGTCTTTTTACATCTCGAAGACAACTTCGAGAAGAGGTTACAACAATCATCAACCACGAAGATAACCTAGTGGAACATCAAATCAACCTTGGAGATTAACCCTAAGGAAAAGGAAAAATGGCAGCAGTCAAACCCCGGAGACAGCCCTGAGGGACATCCAAAAAGCCAGTTTATTCCCGGAGATAACCCCGGGCAGGAAAAGATGGAATGTTGACAACACAACATAAACCACAAACACCCAACTATAAACATGGTCATCAAGAAGCCATCACAACAATCCCAAGTGCAAACTGCTAAAAGACAGCTCAACGGACTGCCTGCGAAGACTTGAAGAAGTTATTCTGGTCATGGACCAAACCTCATGGATTCAAAAAAGGGCAAGACCTATGTCATTGCGTACCTCTTGCAAAGAGCTTTTCGGAATGGTATAACACACCTCCATAGGATTCTCGGATTGCAAGATACATGCGTTTCAGTAAACGAAGCGTCGATCAAGGTGCACATACATCGAGGCGGGACCACTGGGCATTTCTGTAGTTCTACCTGCGGAAGCCACAGTTCTACCTGCCGAAGCTCGCGTCTATATATATCAGCTCCATCAACTCATTTTCAACAGTTTTTGAGAGAAAGAAGGGTCTAGGGGAGAGAAAATTCAAGATTTAGAGTGTCAAACAGCTTAAATCTTGTTTCAAATCTTGTAAATATTCTCTGTAAACACTTTTATACATATATACTAAAACAGATCAAGTTTTAACTGGTGAAAATTGAGTTTAAAGGCTCCAAAAGCCGTTCGATAGCCCATCTCATGCAAGGCTGTAAGATCTCTTCAGATCTGTGTCTTTTTCTTGGTTTAATATATATATATATATATATATATATATATATATATATATATATATATATCTTAGTTGTGCCTGTATAGCAGTTTTAACAGTTCATTTTGTATAAATAGTTGATATTTAAAGTGTGTTGACTAGATTTATCTAAATCTAGCCAGCTTTAGCTTTTACCCAATTCTGATGTTGTAAAATTGGAACCGTTAAGCTAGAATGACTAAGATTTAATTAAATCTAGTTTTGTAAATATTAAGCGACTACGTGACCCTAGATCTGTATCTAGAGGAAACGGGAAGCTTGGTTACGCGCATGCACGGATTTAATTAATGAATCCTTTGTTTTGTGACGTCTAGAAGTAAATGTGCGTTTCATTTCAATATATTTATTGTGCAAGCTTTTAAAAGATATTATGTTAGCCTAGGAACTGCAGGATATACGATTCAATTAATGAATCTAGATCCGGTTCCCATAATGGACTTTTTTGAGTTGTACAGATAGTTTGCAACCCCTTGTACATGTAATTAAGGGGGCCTTCAAGCTAGCGGGGATACGAATTTAAGGCCCTGATATAGTAAAATAACGGTTTGTGGTGCTTGGGCTTACTTTGATGGCTCTCATGTCCATAAGAAGTCCTACACTTTTATATATATATATATATATATATATATATATATATATATATATATATATATATACTGTCAAAGATTTTTCGCATCTTAAATAAAACCAAATCAAGCCGAGTACGGAATAAAAGGAAGTATCAAAGGCCTCAATTCCTATGCGAGAGAAAGGGCTTGAAAAAAGCTGTTCAAAACTCCACTTTCATATGCCTATTAAAATTAAACTTTTCAATAAGTCAAACCCCTTCGTATATAAGTCCAAAGAGGTATAACACTGCTTTTAAAGCACTCAAGCACATTTATCTGCATCTCTCTCTCTCACACACACACTTCACATGATTAGGGAATGAAAAAGTAGCGGTAACCGTGTTTCACGGAAGTCAGGGGTGCCTAACACCTTCCCCTGGCTTAAACAAGCCCCCAAACTCTATGAATCTCATGTTCAAAACCAATTAAACAAAGTCACATATTGGGCCATATTGCGAAAACCTTTCAAACTCCACTTGAGTTGGTACAACCATTTAAACTCATACCAACTGGTGGCTCTGTCTAATTTGGCCCAATCATTAAAAACAAACTTTTTAAATCGTCGACATTATATACTGGTCTTTCCAAAAATCTCACTTTTAAGAAAGGATAAAAATCAAACATAGAAATCTAAAGGGTAGAGAACGCGATAGGAAAAATTCCCGGCATCGACAGGTGGCGACTCTACTGGGGACAGTAGATGGCTTAAGCCGCATTTCAATCTTTTCAATTCCTTCCTTTTTTTCTACATGTGTGTTAATGATGTCTTTACATTGAATGGATGTGAATGAATGTCTCTTTACAATGCTTTATATTAGTGCTTCATACAATGTCATCATATTGCATGCGGTGAGACGCGATGAATGTATGTTGTGTGATTCCTCCACCAGGAGGCAAACCCGTTAGTGGCTAATTACTGGACTCAAGAGGAGTTTAATCCAGCGAGACTCAGAAAAGGTGCCACTCAGATCCGCTCCACTTGAAAGATCGGATTAAGTTCCCATCTAATAGATTGCGATGATCTGAGAACCTTCATGTCAAAAAGCCCGTGAAAGTAACCCTAAGATAGGTCAGCCTCTGATAAACCAAACGCAAAGGAAAGTCTCTTCATGCCTTTCCCTTTCAGTTCAATGTAAATTTTAATTCCATGTAAATGTCAATTAAATGTAAATATCCATTCCATTCCCTATCAATTCCATTATTGTATAGATATCAAATCCTGTCATGCTATCCTGTCATCAAAATAACTAACATTTGTTTTGCAGGAAAATATTAAAAAACCATAAAAAACTAAGGCATTGCATCATTGCATGTTGTTAATGCTTATTAAGACTAAACTACCTACTCTTCTTGTATGTAAGATACTTCCCATTACCAGATCAAAATATAAGAAGGCACAAAGCCTATCCACCGACATGGCTGAAAGTGCCCAACACGAATCAGGTTCAGTATATCGAAAGGAGTTTGAGGGACTTAAGAATCAAATAGCAGAGTTAGCTATCCTCCTAAAAAACAAAGTAAAAGCACTCAAGGCCAGACAATGCCCATTCAACCAGAGTTCTCCTCACATGGTGGCAATCAAAGTGTTGGCAAAAAGGGGGAAGTTCGAATACCTAAACCTCGATCCAGTAAAAGAACCAACAAAACCCCTGAAATTACAAATCTTCGGGATGATCAAGAAACTGGGGACATCAGAAAGTAAGTTCAACAAATGGAAGAAACCATCCAGTCAATCAAAGAGACTGGAAACTATGGAAGTGTCACCTATTCAGGTATCTGCATATTCCCAAGGGCTCGATATCCTGACAAATTTCAAGTCCCAGAGTTTGAAAAGTACAACGGGACATGCGATCCATATATGCACTTAAAAGTATACATTGGCGAGCTGGGGTTTTATGCTGAGGTTGAAAGCTTCAGAATGCAGTTTTTTCAAAAGATTCTCACTGGAGAGGCTATGGCATGGTACGCCCGACTTGATAACTTAAAAATCCACAACTGGGAAGAATTGGCTTAAGCATTCCTAAATTAATACAGCTTCCAGTCAAAAATGGTGCCGGATTGATATCAGGTGACCAAAGTTAATAACCAGAATACCTAGTCTTTTCGAGAATACACTCAAAAATGGAGATGGTTGGCAGCACAGGTCAGCCTGTCTATGACAAAAACTGAAATGGTGATGACTTTCATAGACATCCAAGAGGCACCTTACTATGAGAGGATCCTAGCAGGAATAGGCAAGCCATTCTCGGAGATGATCAAACATGGTGAAATGGCAAAGATGGGCCTAAAAGCGGGCAAGATTAAAGACATCACGGCCTTGGAAGCAGTCGCCTAACATATACAGTCTGGCAACTATGCAAGTGCTCCCAAGGGGATACCCAAAAAGGGTGCTAAAGATGTATCCCTCGTTTTACAAGGGCAAGCGCCATTTGGAAGAACCAAGGAAATCTGTCATTTCAACAATAGGGCACATTCAACTAATGCCAGGACAGAAAGAGAAAATTCGAAAGAATAAAAAATTGGGTGTTTACTCCACTAGGCGATTCCCTTGAAAACATATTAACATTATTAATCAACCAGAGGAAAATTACGAAATTGACTCGACCTCTTGATCCAAAAAGTAAAATATACAATCTAAGCTAGAGATGTGCTTACCACTCAAGGTCTTCGGGACACGATACACAAGATTGTTGGTCTTTAAAGCATAAAATCCAAAATTTGATCGAAAGTGGTGATGTTGTGGTCCAACGACCTGACCAACCAAATGTCAACACTAACCTTCTGTCGTAGTAAGATACAAAGGGAGTGAACATGATCGAGTTAGGAAGCGCCAAAGTGGGTCCAAATCGTAAGTACATACGAAGGATAGAGGAATACCCTCAAAAGAACATAACAAATATCCTCGAACGGGAAAATCCAGAGTAGTGTATGACAGTGATGCAAAAATTGGAAATGATCCAGCATCAAGTAACTCTGTTGGCTAATCTGATAGTGCGTCAACATCAGGTTACAAGGTTGCTTTTCACTCAACTATTAGAAAGCCAAGGGAAAAAAAAGGTTAACCAGAATGCAGGCCTCTATCCCTCTAGGATGAGCCAGCTAAATGAAAAAGATCAAAGAAAATAAAGTGTAAAATAAAATGTGTCACAGTTATGGCCCAATCCACTTTCAATCTTTTCAAGCTAATGAAAGATTGAAGGTCAATCTAAGGTGGTAAAAGATCTCAAAATAGTAGCTTCCTCGGATCTAGATGAGAAGAGAATATTACATTCGAGGGGATTTAGATGAGAAGAGAATATTACATTAGAATTTATAGAAAGGTACGACATGCAAGCCGTATTTCAAAACCAAAAACCACTAACCTATGGGTCAAAAGGCCATAATTGTGCACCATGCATATCACAATAAGCACATAACAGTTTATATATAATTAAAGAAAACTATATATAACATATTGGGGTCACGACCATCGTGCGCTACGACGGGGGGGGGGGTCCAAGGGGGGGTCTCCCCCCTTGGAGGTGGAATTATAGAATTTTTCCATACGAATCTCTGAAACAATTCCAGAATCATATCAAATCCGCCATAATACTCATAATAATAGTACACCCAAAACATATCATATACGTCCAGTTTCAATTAATCATATTAAACTGAATCTTCATGCTTCTAATCCAATTAGAACAGAAGTTGTATTGTTATTCCACCTTCTAAGATACGATTAACAGAACATCATATACATGCATATATATAACAGATATAAATTAAAATACCAGAATATGCATACAGCGGAATATCATATATTCAATTTTAGATCGGTAAACACGCATCATCATATATCATATATATCGAATACAATTAAAACACATAATCTGAATTAATCATTTTCGCAAGTAGCTCTGATACCACTGTTGGGGTTTCGACATAAAAATGCAGGGGAAAATAAAAATTATAAAGCCAAATTCGAAACCCTAAAACAGGATCCATGCGAAAACATAGTAATTCAGTATTTAGATATTATATCGATTATAGAATTATCTGAAACACTTCAAATCTCCAACGTAATTCCTCACGGTACTACGTCTCTACAATATCTACACGAACGTTCAGCACATCGTCACACGAACTGCAGTCAAGGGAGTTGCAGTACTAGCCACCAAAAGAATAGGATTTTTGAAACTGTTTCTCTCTAGTATCTCTCTAAGAGCGGCTAAGGTTTTGATTAAATGATAATCCCTAAAATGGTTGTTATATATTATATATATAGAGCGGTTAAAAGGAATTAATCAAAACCTAATTTAATAAAATCCAAATTTATATATATATATATATATATATATATATATATATATATATATATATCGTAATTAAGTCTTATTTAATTAATATACCTATATATAAATTATCCTATTAATTTAAATTCATAATTTAAATACTATCAATCATATTGACATATTTAAATCTTTACAATTTAAATTAATTCCCTTTTAATTACGTTCTATGTGTGTGACCTTATAGGTTATTATTACGTTGGCAATAATTTTAAAATCATATTATAAAATTATAAACAGTGAGCGGCATCTAGTAATGTATCACTGCTACCCAAGTAATAATAATATCGATGATTCGATGTAACCTTTTCGTGACCAATGTTTCAATGTAATTTAATCCTTTTAACCTTAATATCCTAGATTAAACTCGAGTCATGGAATGTGTCATACTCTTCATAATTTAATCTGAGTTTTTCTTGATCAATGAGTAGACTATATGAAACAAATCACTATTTGAGCATGACCATGCATTTCATAGTCCTACTCAATCAAGAGGACTATGGATATCACCCCTAATACATAGGAGGGTTAAATTCCTTCTAGATCACTCATATTCCTCACACGATTCATGATGTACCCAATAATCACCTTTATAGTCCACCCTATTAAAGGTGACCTTTGATGATATCAAAGTACATAAATTCCTGTGTAGTAATATAGTGATTTCAGGTCGAAGGATCATTAGATCATTGTCACTATGAGAGTCGCTAATGACACTTCGCATAATGCTTCATATAGAATTCTCATGGTAGGTCTGTCCAGTACATCGTTCTCTAATACGTACCTATGCATTTACTTAATATCTCATATATTTATGACCAATGAGATTTGGTCATCAGTCAATCCACATACTAGTCTCAATGCATCATTGTTGTCCCATCAACAATGATACTCGACTAGGGATATTTAAGAGCAATGATACTAAT